>LR738710.1:869923708-869995642 GCA_902687465.1 Secale cereale
GGGGGGGGTCTGCCCGCCAACGCTACTAAGCACGGGTGTTGGTTAGCCAAGTCACGACGAGCTCTTCAAAAATAAACCCCACATGAATATGTTTTGATGAGTTTTTTCAAAAGCAACTTTAATGCAAGATGTGGCAACTTTAATGCTAAACAGAAGCAACTTCACTCCGTTAAAATTAACTAATTAGCAACAATAAACAACTAGCTAATAAGAGAGATAAACTTCAAAATGGAGGTAGATAACATCATATCACCTTCGTAAGCAACTTCCTTATACTAGAGGCAACTTTAGTGCTAAAAATAGGTAACTTCACTACATTTTGTGTCCTAATTATTTTTGTCTACCATTCCCCTTACTTCCTCACCAGTACTTCAAAGTTGTCTGCTATTCATGCTCATATGTCGTTGTTTCTAAATTTCCTATAATACTATGAAGTCATCTATTTATGATGCTCTTGCGTCTACTATTGCTAGTTATGGTAGGCAACCTGGTGGTGAATCTAGGCAACTTCAGAGTGTTTGTAGGCAACTTAGAAAAACAATGATAAACAACTTCACAATATTGTAGGCAACTATTTTCACAAAGATAGGCAATTGAGCGGCAATGGTAGGCAACTAATTACCAACAGCAGGCAACTGGGCACCAATGATAGGAAATTTAGTATGTATATGCAACTGATCATCAACCGCAGAAAACTTACCATCAACAATATGAAACTAAGCATCCATGATAGGCAAGTTGGGATAATGTTAGCAAAATTCACATGTACACATAGTACTGTGAAGTTAGTTTGTATGTAGCACTAAAGGTGCCTTATGTTTTGTGTGATTTTTCTCATTTTTTACGCAAACCAACCTAATCGGCAGTCCCACTAGGCCAAAAATATAAAGTTGCTTCCTTATAGAACTATAGTTGTCTCCATCACATCCAAAGTTTCCCTTAAAAAAGTTTGACGAAACCGACTAATATGGGATCTAGTTTTGAAGAACTCGTCGTGAGAAACCCAACGATGAAAACGGGATTCTGACGCTTGAATCAAAAGTTATTGCTTTTTAAGACTTTTTTAACTCCAAATAAATGCACGTAGGGACTAGATCTGGGATGATTTCTTTGCTAACGTAACGGGATCACGTGGGCTACGAGGGAAGGTGGTGCTAGGGAACCAGAGTGCTTACTTTTTTAGAAGCGTGTGGGAAGAAATCGATTGCATTTTCCATATATGGTAGGAGTGCTCGATCACACAAATGGGCGCCAAAGCGTTCGCTAGCCACATCCAAATAATAAACATGATGTAAACTCCAAATGAATGTCGCATGTAGTGTACCGGGATGAATGATCTAATGTAATAACCTACATAACATGCATGGTGTGAAAAGAAAAGGAGAGCAGGTTCACAACCCAATGAAAATCTAAACAAAATCCGAGGACCATATTTATCTTGGTACTCATACTAAAATGGTCGTATGCATCCCTAGTTGGTGCAAAGGCCGGGGAAGTGAAATTTTACCCCATTTTTTAAGAGAGATCACAGGTGTCGCGTAGAGCGTCCCTCTCCTCCTCCCCCGCGTCCTTCTCGTGTCGCCTCCCCCGCGGGCGACTCGGCAGGGCTCAGCCGCCGCCTAGTCCCTCCAGCGCTCTTCTCCCCCTCCGCCGCTGCCGATGGTCGGCGCCGGGCAAAGCCCGTGCGTGCGACGGCGGCGGCAGAGGGTCTCTCCTCCCGTTCCCGGATCCGCGGCGGTGTGGGCGTCCTGGTCCGCGGGGTACGGCCCTCCCGACGGTGTGGCGGATCCCAGAGGCGGCGGACTCGCAGCGTTGCACGAGTGCCCAGATTCATGGGTGTGGGACTCCCGGCAGCGTGCGGGCTCCTGGCGGCGACAGGATCGGTCGATGGCGTCAGCCACGTGGTGCCGGATCTTGTCGCTCATGTCGGATCTCGCCACTCCGGCCTTCGTGGAGGGACGTGGACCAGGGGCGGCGGCCCCGTTAGGCATGGCGACGGCGCCCTCGGCTGGCAACGTTCGTGGGGGGTGGATGGACGGCGTCTTAACCGCGTGGTCGGTGAGTCGCCGGTGGATCTCCTTCGCGCTGCAGACTCTCTCCCGCTGCACTTGGTGGCTTACGATCGCGGTCGTCGGCCCCGGTGCGTTCGCGGGGGCTGGTATAGGTGACATCGGACCGGAGGAAACTCCGGATGACTCGTTCATCCCGACGGTGGCGACGACCAGGGTCGTCGTTCTCCTCCTTGCAGGCGCCGTCGAGGTCCCTGCCCTCCACCTCGACCCCATGCCCGGGTGAAAACCCTAAATCTCCTTAGATTGGGCGGCGGCGGCATTGCATGTGGCGTACCCTTGTTGGAGGCGCCGCCTAGGCGTTTGGGCGCTCGGTTTGAGGAACTGAAGGCCGAGGGGGTGGGACCAGTGGCAACAGGTGGTGTTTCGCGTCGGAGCAGCGGTGTGGCATCTGGCACGTCGACAACGGTGGGTCTCAGCAGCATGGAGCAGCGGGGGCTCGCCGATGGGCGTGTGATGATGGACGAGCGCAGGATGGTGGCGTTGTGTGGCGTCGTGGTGGCGTCGACGACAGCTAGACCGGGCAAGGTAGATGCAGCAGTACAGTACTGAAGATGGATTGGTGGCAGATGGCTGCGGTGGCCTCATGCCCGGCAGGCGTCCTGGTTGAGGAGTGCGCCGGACTGGTGGTGCCCCATACCCGGCAGGCGTCCTGGTTGGGACCTCGGGTCTTAGATATTTGGTTTGGCTGCGAGGTCTGTTTGGTATTAGGCCCAGACTATCAGTATCCCTACATCAACTAGATAGGAGTAGCGACAGATGTTTCCTAGACGGTGGCTTTAGTCTTACTGTTGTATGACTTTATAAGGTCTTGTGTGAATAATTAATAAAGTGGTTGCATGCATCGTCCAGATGCAGAGGCCGGGGTCCTCCTCCATTTCTAAAAAAAAGTTATTGTCATCTATATTGTTAAGTGAAAACTCAAGACAATTAAGCCATAGGCAAGACGTTCCCTTTCTTTTATGTGACATACATGTCTCGTTCACTATGAGACCCCAAAGTGGAGATATAGCTTATCTCTATATATATAATTAAAGGAGAGTTGGTGAATGAAGGTCCGTCACCCAACTTCCCCTCCCATGATAGGTCATGCCTCCCAATTTCAATCAGTAATTAGCATTTACCAAAACAAATACAATCATAGACTAAATATGCCAACTCAGTTGGCCAATAACACACATGTCACACGGCTAACCCCTACCATGGTATTTTTCGACAAATGATGAATTTTATTTGCTGAAAATGGAGATCGATAGGATATACAAACATAAGGAGCACATACTTGGTCTCTACATAGATAGGATGCACGCAACCAACAACAATAACACACACATAAACACGCCAACAAATAGCAAAGTCATATAAAATCAAATCTATATTTAGGCGAGAAAAAAAAAGTCCAAAGCGATC
This sequence comes from Secale cereale, assembly GCA_902687465.1. Classification (NCBI taxonomy): domain Eukaryota; kingdom Viridiplantae; phylum Streptophyta; class Magnoliopsida; order Poales; family Poaceae; genus Secale; species Secale cereale. The sequence goes on from LR738710.1 coordinate 869,927,188, forward strand.
AGATCCGCAATCGATGAACTACAACAATGGCCATATCCACATCAACCATCTCATCACACCACACAAATGACGTGGTTCTTCAACAACAGCGCTTTTAAAAAGGGAGCGACACTCAACATGCACTGTCACCGGATCCAAGGACGCAAGGTCAGAATCTAGATTTTCACCCTGAAGAACCAGTTCAATCATCTCCGAGCAATACCTCCAACAAGGTAATAATGTAAAGACATCACCATTGCCAGGTATAACCAACTCGAGTCAGACTAAGACTTTCACCCTAGAGCTAGAGACGGTTGCTCAAGTAGCACCATCATGGTATGTCACCCCTCCCACTTATATATCACGAAGCAGCAATATTAAGGAAATGATGATCCCATATTAATCGCACATTTCATTAGGACTGACTGAGATTCATAATGTCGAACACGTTGCCTTTTCAAGCATACATATGTGATGCTCGATGCCTTCTTTAACAAATTATAATGCTCACCAGCCCCTTCACATTAAAAAGAACATATCTAGCGCTCACATGGTCAATATTCAATCTATCATCAACGAACGTTATCAGTGGAAACGCACGAGCATTTAGCTAGTAAAAATACTATAAAAAGTACTTCAGCACACCAATAGCCTAACTACGAAAGTTTAGACCTTCTAACATAAAACGAAACTATATCGATGAGCATTATACAGCCCACCCAACTAAGTACTATATATACGTACCATAATATATGTAGTCTGTCAGATTACTCTACTAAGTATAAGTACCATATATGCATCACAAGAAAACTTCACTCAACGCCGCTCGTCGACGCCACGTCCATGATCCTCCTCGTCGCCGGATCAGCGGCGCTGCTGCACGTCAATCTCTTCCTTATCGCGCTCTGTATGTTTCCTACGTTTGGCAGCAATCTCAGCCCCCTGCGCGCCGCGAAGTTCCGGCACGCCTGCTCGAGGTCCTTGCACGAGTAGGCCTCCGCGATCTCCACGAGCGTGTGCACGGTGGAGTCAGTGATGAAGTCGCCCAGCCTGCACGCGCACATCAGCTTCAGCCGGTCGATGAGGTAGTAGTCGGCGACCTCCAACAGCCGCAGCGTCACGTCGTACGACCCCTTCCCCGTGGTGGCCTCGCGGGGGAGCTCGTCGGTGTAGATGAAGTGGAGCACGCCCCTGAACGCCTCCGCGGTGACGATGCCGCCGCCGACTTCCAGCAGCTCCTCCCCCGCCTCGCGGCCGTGGCCGTAAAGGAGGCCCTCGAACCACGACGACTGCGCGGCCACGATCATCCTGTGCGCCTCGAAGACCTCGCCGTCCACCTCGAACCGCACGTCGAAGGGGGCCTTCCCGCTGGCGAGGAACCTGATGGCGTTTTCCCCGTGGTTCGACGGCGGCGGCGGCGGCGGCATCTTGACGAGGGCCGGGCGGCTCACGGCGAGGCCCCTCCTCCGCGGCTTGTGGATCGTGACGGTGCAGCGCACCGTGATGGAGTCGGCGTGGATGGCGCCCAGCGCCGCGCTCTCCAGTTGCTCCCGGGTGATGTACCGGCGGATGCCCCAGCTGTTGCACAAGGTGTCGTACTTGCACGCCCGATCGGACCGGCGCGCGTGGCGGACGTCGCCGTTGGGGCCGAGGAGCTGGAACGTGAACTCGGCGCGCAAGGGTCGGAACTGCGGCTTGTAGACCGTCTGCGCGTACAAGGCGATCCACGCGCCGTCCGCCCTGCTATAGCCGTCCGGGTAGAACCGGATGTACCACCGGCGGCCGTCGACGGAAAAGTACTGCGACAAGATCGACTTGCCGACGCCCATGCCCTTGGTACGGCTGTACTCGCAAATCGTGAACTCGTGCGTGCCCGTTACCTTGGGCACCTCGCTCACCGAGCCGCTCACCATCGTGCCGTCGCCCATGCCGATGGCTGTTTAGGTAGATTAGATTAGATAGATCGGTGATGATCCTTAGGATCCTTGAATATATATATCGTAGTTAGTTCAGGTATGTAATCACGTTATAACTCTATATATATCCTACGTGCGGTAGTTAACAATCGTCGGACTGTAAGCCTACTTTGATCAAACTCTAATCCCTTTCACGGTAGGCGGGTGCTAGGCGCCGACACGCCAGGCCAAATTTAGACCGCTCGACCTATACGCATGTAACTGTTAGATCTGACCCCACCTTCCTTTATGTCACACACACACACACACACACCCCCAACGGGGAAAATAGAAGAAAAACGAGCCCCGCCGCCGCTCACGGGATCCTGCACAGCTGGCCCACTCTGCCCTCGTTTGGACCACCGTTGTCCCTGCTCGCCACCGGCCCTCGCAGAGCAACACCCGGCTTTGTCGCCTCTTGCGTTCCTTGGCGGCACCACCAATGCAGCAGCGTATCACAGGGTTGCAGCTCAGGTGGCGATGGTCGCAACTCCGGTGGTGACGGTCGCCGGCCGCAACACCCATTGGCAAGCTCGTAATGTACCTCGCCTTGGTTGCCATCCATAGCAAAAATGCTGGCAGGTTGTAGCAAAAAATCTAGCCCGTTCCAGCAAAAATGCTTCGCCACCCGGGAGGCCGAGGGCAATGTGCAGCCGGAGTTTCATCTATTCGTTTCCAATCTTTTTCAAGAAAGCGGAGTGCGTATATGTGTTTGTTTTTACTGTGTCTAGGGCTTTGAGATGAATACGACCGAGACCCCTTCAGAAGGTGAATGGCAGAAATATCAGCTTTTTTGTGCCCTGGTCATCACCATCTATACTATTACATTGCCGCTGATCATTGATTGTGTGTTTTTAAGTATGAGTGATTTATTTTGCGAGTATGCAATGCAAGTGATGGACACGGCCAGACATACACGTCATGCATATGCCCTGAAGATCTGACCGGACCTGGGCATATCCATCAATGACATCGACAATGAGGAGTAGTCTATCCAGTTAAAAAGACATTTCTCTCAGGTTCAATCATTCTACTTTCTTATGCGAGTCTGAATGCTCCTTGTTTCTTGCTATCTGCCAATGCATTCAAGTGTTTGATTAATTGCTAATATGCCAAGACTTAAAATCTACAGAAGAGTTTTCCTCCAGAATTTCTTTATTGATATTATAACCGCAAATCACTTAACAATGCAAGTGCTTTATGGATAGATGAGTTGCAAAAATATGAACACTGTTGGCCAAAAGAGTGCAGTGCTGCACCTTCTTATTAGACTTTCACCATCACATGTACTCCCTCTGTCCGGAAAAATGGATGTATCTAGACATATTTTAGTTTTAGATACTTGTTGCATGAATGGATGAAAATTGATGTATCTATCCATATTTCCGGACGGATGGAGTAGTTTCTAACGGTAATTGTGATGCCATCACTTCTTCTGTAATTAGACTATAGCACAAATCCTTCCGTTCACAAATAAAAGAGTAAAATTTCCACGGAACTAACCGTTTGGCAATGTGGAGCCAGCTCTGTACCATCCTTATTCAATTGTTCTCGACTTCTGCCTCAGTCGACCGCCAATATAAAATCAATGATCGTGTTGGAGCATGAAAATTATGACATATTGGATAATTTTAATTTTTAATTCGCAGCAACGCACATATATTATAGTGCATGACGTACAAAGAAGAAGAGTGAATTTATCTTTTCGGTAATATAGAATCTACTACGTCGTTTAAAATAATAACATCACATGTGAATGATGTTTCACATAATTGTTGTTTTCCTGTTACAACGCACGGGCATTTAGCTAGGCATATTAAAAAAACTGATTATCCGCTGTAACCGAAGCATTCGTGCCTCCCCGTTAGAAGTAATCAATGAAAGCACTCCAATATTAGCAAGTTGAATGGCTAAATATGTGTCAATTCACAAGGGGCATGTTCTCGAGTAACAAATCCCATTTATTCTAAAAGAGAGGTACATCAACACATATTGTTCACTATATATTTACAGTTGATAAACAATATGGAAGGGGGATGCCGCAGGAGGTGATTGTCTTGTCGGCGCTGGCGCCGGCGCCCCCGAAGTAGGGCTGGTACCTCGGATCGTGCAAGTACAGGCAGAGGCACCCTTCTTGCGCCCGGAGGTTTGAGCAACACAACGCCGAGGGCTCCTTACCTGTCTTGAACGCTGCATTGCAAGAAGAAAGCTTTTTCGGGTTGCACTGTGGCTCTGTCGCCATCGCACCCGCCACCACCACCACCACGACCACCACCCACACCAACACCGCCACTGTCCTAGCCATGATATTTGACGACGGCAAATCCTCTCTAAACACAAAGTCTCTCAAGTTTGTATGGCAACTTGGCAAGGTAAGTGAAGGCAAGCGCGTCGCTTAGATTTATATAATCAGGGCCGAGGCATTTGCAGGCAGTGTTTACTCCTTCGTAAAAGAATAGTACATTATTCTTCATCCATTAAATATGGTAACAATTTTGGCCCTGGGATTATACTGTGCCAAATTATACGTAGATTAATTGGCTAGTTGGATAAGGATGACTAGCTCAGCTGAGCACCTGTATTACTCAAAAAATAATTGAGTACCTGTAATTACTAGTCAATGTGTACGTGCAATGCACATTAATTTGGAAGTATATTAAGTGCATGCGGTTATTAATTAGGATATTATTTGCGTGTTATTATGTGATTAGCACTATATTTGGCATTAAATTAACTGCATGCTAAACGTGTTGAGCGCTCGACATTGAAGCAGTTCAGGTCGTTGGATTGACATGATTTGATGGTCAAGATTAATTGGATCTGCCCCTTTGAATCTTTTTATATTGGTATAGATATAGATGATTGGTCGGCTATGTATAATTAATTGGCTATTAATATAATACCAATTTTGATCCTGAAATTATACCATGCCAAATTAGACTGTATTGAAAATGATGACTAGCTAGCTAGTACCTGTAATTACAATGGGTTGGCACTATGAAACTTCACCGAAAGTATAAAGACATACCTCAACGTCAACATGGGCACCCTTAGAGCATCTCCAGCCGCGCCCCAGGAAGGCCTTTCCAGACGATTTTTTCGTGCCGGCGTAGAAAAAACGGCCAGTCGCGCCCCCAGGAGCCTGATTTTCGCTGGCCTGGGCCGAAAACAGCGCCGGCGGACCCAGGCCGAACGCGGCACGCTGGGGGGCGTCCGGGGGCGCCGGGGCGAGCTGTTTTGGCGCGAAAAAGTCGCGGGCCAGCCGCGTCAGCGACACGGCGGCTCGTCTTCCCCCAACTGCCTCGGTTCCCGCGGGGAATCAATGGCAAGGCTGCCGCCGGTCAGCCTTGCCATTGATTCCTCACGGACGGCGCGTCACGGGACGGCGCGCCGACGCCTCCCCTCCCTCGCACGCGTACACACGGGCGCGGCGCGGCTGTACAGCCGGTGGCCTCACTCGCCTGTGCCCACACCAGCCTCGCCCCTCGCCGCCGCCCAACCCCTCCCTCTTCGTCTACCTCTCCCGAGCGCCGCCGCCCAGCCCCTCCCTCTCCCTCTCTACCTCTCCTGAGCCCGTCGCCATGGCAGAGCGTTTCCCCGGAGACGAAGCGGCGGCCAACGGCTTCGGCCGCCGTTCGCTCTGCGAACAGGAGTCCTGGCTCCTGTTCCAGGCGAACATCCCGGCGTCGCCGGACATGCGCGCCGGGCCGACGGGGTGGAGACTCAGCGACGGGGGAGTGCCCATTCCCCTGTTGCCCGACGTCGTGGCGTAGCCCAAATACTTCGCCGAGGAGGTCGAGATCGTGCGCGCCTCTCTCACCGACGCCGAACTCTCCCTCCCCCAGTACGCCGCCGACAACCACGCGGCTTGGGCGGCGTACTTCGAGCGCCGCCAGCAGCAGCGCTTGGCGTCCACCAACGGCGCGCCGGTGGTCGGAGGCGTGAAGAACAGCGAGGGGCGCCACCTATGGTCGGGCGTCCCCGGCCGCACACTCGAGGGCGTGCTGACGTACCTCGACGGCGGCAACGACCCGCCGTTGGCGTACCCGGCGAGGGTGGCCGCCCCGGCGCAGCACCGACGCGTCGGGCCATGGGCGCCAAGGAGGTTCGGGTCCTCCTCCTCTTCTTCCTCCTCGCGATCTTCATCGCACTCCTCCGGTACTCCAGCCCTGCTCGGCGTCAAGGCCGAGCCCGCGGCGGAGACGCCGCTCGGCTGGTGCACTCAGAGCGCCGGCATCGTCATCAACGAGGGCGGCCGGCGCGCCTCCTCGTCGGCTCCTCCTCTGCACTTCGTCAAGCCAAAGACGGAGCCAGGGTCGTGCCGGTGAAGAAGGAGCCGGTCGCGCCGGTGAAGACGACGGAGCTCGACGACGACGCGGCCCTGGAATGAGCGCGCAGGGACTCCATAGCGATGGAGAAGGAGCGGCTGGAGAAGGAGCGCCAGTGCGCCGCCCTGCGCCGCTTCGCGGAGCGCCGACGCGGCCGCGGCGAAGGCGGAGTCGTCGTCATCTACGACAGAGATGACGACGACGACGCGCCGCCACCAGTCCGCCATGGCGACGCCGGGCAGGGGTCCAGCAGGGACGCCCACGTCAAGGAGGAGAAGGCCGACGACGACGATGGCGGCGACGGGGGCGACTTCAGCCAGTTTTTTTAGATTAGTTTAATGAAAATCCGCGAACTTCGCCGAACTGTGCCGAAATTTATCGTGTTTGGCCGAAATTTATCGTGTTTTTAGCCGAACTATGCCATACTTTTTTTTATTTTAAACGCGCCTGGGGGCGGCCCTGGGGCCGGCGCCTGGGGACCAACTCGCCCCCTGGCCCAATTTTAGCGCCGGCTCACCCCCAGGCGGCGATTTTAGACGCCCCCTGGGGGGCCAACGGCTGAAGATGCTCCCCAACAGCCCCCTCCCCCCCCAAGGCCGTTTTTTAGCGCCGGCGCCGAAAAATCGGCCCAATCGCGTCCCCACGAGCCTGTTTTTCACCGGATTGGGCCGAAACTGACGCCGGCGGACCCAGGTCGAACCCGGCGCCGTGAAGCAGCGCGCCGGGGCGAGGGGTCGAGCAGCGGCACCGGCCGTGTCAAGGAGGAGAAGCAGGAGGACGACGCCGGCGACGACTACGCCCTGCTCAGCGCCTACTTCGGCCCGTAGTTTAGGGTTTTTTTTTCGTCCCTTTTATTCGTGTAAAAACGCCTAAATTTCGCCGAAATATGCCGTGTTTGTTGAAATTTGGCCGTGTTTGCTGAAATTTGGCCGAACTGTGGGGCGCCTGGGGGCGACCTGGGGGCGGCGGCTGGGACGTGCTCGCCCCCGTCCCAAAAAAACGCCGGCTCGCCCTCAAGCGGCGCTTTTTCGTGCCCTTGGGGGCCGAACGGCTGGAGATGCTCTTATGGGCAGTATTTATTTTTCGCATTATATGTTTCTACGATGTCCTTTTAGGAATACCTAGATTGCGAGAAAGAGAAGGGAAGATGGAAAATGCAAGATACGTATTGCAAATGCTGCACACTACGGGAAAATGCTTCTTTGCCATGCGCCGCATGTCTTCCCATGGGCATTCCGCTACAGTTTAGCTAGATTTCAGTCAGCTGAGTTTAAGTTTTGTGGTCAATCGATTTTATGGTCCTTAGATTGTGCTTTAAGATTTGTGTACTTTTTTTTTCCTGTCATGTTTTGCGGATGGTACTGGGCTGTTTGGATTTGACTGACACCTATTTTGAGTCAATCGATTTCCTTCTTGGACTGGATTTTGGTGTGTGCATGCTTTTTTTCATGTGTTTGCTTTTGTTTTCTGCACATGTATGCTTTTATTTTTTATTTTTCAATTGAGTTGTTTTCTTTACGTGTATTTTTGGATGTTGAGTGCGTGAAAATGTATACATGCAAATAATACATGTACAAATTACATTAGAGTGCGGAAACTTCACTCTTTTATACTTATTCTACATATTATAAAAAGTGCATTTTTTGGGGCCAATTGTGTGGATTTTTTATTTGTCTATTATCTAAGGGGAATACCAATGCTAATTGTTTTGTGCTATGTTTTTGTAATTAAATACAATTTTCTATTATTATGTGTATGTATGCATGAAATTACTATACAATATGTGTGTAAATTATAATAGATTACTAAAGTTGCATTATTATATGTGTATTCGCTGCATACTATAAAAAATGCAATTTCACTGCAAAGTTGTGTGCAAGTTTTTTCTTTATTTTCTTTCTTCTTAAGAGCAATACCAATATTGCTAATTATTCTCTCTTAGAAAACTTTATTTGTTTTATTATGTTTAGTATTTAATTCATTTCCTGTTTCCAAGGACGATAGCAATGCCACTTATTTGTTCCTTGTTTAAAAACTTCGTTTTTATGTAAAATTCCCTATTATATATTTATTCTTACATCACTAAAAAAGTGCAATTTATGTGCAAATTATATCATTTACCAATGCCACTATACTTCATTTCTTCTTTGCTTTTTTTTTTACTTTTGTGTATATGCACGCAAGCATGATACACCATGTAAGTATACACGCAAGTATGATACATCATGTGTGTAATTATAGTAGAGAGCAAAAATTGCACTATCTATGCTTATTTTTGGCATATTACAAAAGTGCAATTTCGAGGGCGTGCTGACGTACCTCGACGGCGGCAACGACCCGCCGTTGGCGTACCCGGCGAGGGTGGCCGCCCCGGCGCAGCACCGACGCGTCGGGCCATGGGCGCCAAGGAGGTTCGGGTCCTCCTCCTCTTCTTCCTCCTCGCGATCTTCATCGCACTCCATCGGTACTCCGGCCCTGCTCGGCGTCAAGGCCGAGCCCGCGGCGGAGACGCCGCTCGGCTGGTGCACTCGCAGCGCCGGCATCGTCATCAACGAGGGCGGCCGGCGCGCCTCCTCGTCGGCTCCTCCTCCCCACTTCGTCAAGCCAAAGACGGAGCCAGGGCTCGCGCCGGTGAAGAAGGAGCCGGTCGCGTCGGTGAAGACGACGGAGCTCGACGACGACGCGGCCCTGGAATGGGCGCGCAGGGACTCCATAGCGATGGAGAAGGAGCGGCTGGAGAAGGAGCGCCAGTGCACCGCCCTGCGCCGCTTCGCGGAGCGCCGACGCGGCCGCGGCGAAGGCGGAGTCGTCGTCATCTGCGACAGCGACGACGACGACGACGCGCCGCCACCAGTCCGCCATGGCGACGCCGGGCAGGGGTCCAGCAGGGGCGCCCACGTCAAGGAGGAGAAGGCCGACGACGACGATGGCGGCGACGGGGGCGACTTCAGCCAGTTTTTTTTAGATTAGTTTAATGAAAATCCGCGAACTTCGCCGAACTGTGCCGAAATTTATCGTGTTTTTAGCCGAACTTCGCCGAACTGTGCTATACTTTTTTTTTAAACGCGCCTGGGGATGGCCCTGGGGCCGGCGCCTGGGGACCAACTCGCCCCCTGGCCCAATTTTAGCGCCGGCTCACCCCCAGGCGGCGATTTTAGGCGCCCCCTAGGGCGCCAACGGCTGGAGATGCTTCGCGCCCCCAACAGGCCCCCCCAAGGCCTTTTTTAGCGCCTGCGCCGAAAAATCGGCCCAATCGCGTCCCCACGAGCCTGTTTTTCACCGGATTGGGCCGAAACTGACGCCGGCGGACCCAGGTCGAACCCGGCGCCGTGAAGCAGCGCGCCGGGGCGAGGGGTCGAGCAGCGGCACCGGCCGTGTCAAGGAGGAGAAGCACGAGGACGACGCCAGCGACGACTACGCCCTGCTCAGCGCCTACTTCGGCCCGTAGTTTAGGGTTTTTTTCGTCCCTTTTATTCGTGTAAAAAACGCCTAAATTTCGCAGAAATATGCCGTGTTTGTTGAAATTTGGCCGTGTTTGCTGAAATTTGGCCGAACTGTGGGGCGCCTGGGGGCGACCTGGGGGCAGCGGCTGGGACGTGCTCGCCCCCGTCCCAAAAAAACGCCGGCTCGCCCCAAGCGGCGCTGTTTCGTGCCCTTGGGGGGCCGAACGGCTGGAGATGCTCTTATGGGCAGTATTTATTTTTCGCATTATATGTTTCTAAGATGTCCTTTTAGGAATACCTAGATTGCGAGAAAGAGAAGGGAAGATGGAAAATGCAAGATACGTATTGCAAATGTTGCACACTACGGGAAAATGCTTCTTTGCCATGCGCCGCATGTCTTCCCATGGGCATTCCGCTACAGTTTAGCTAGATTTCAGTCAGCTGAGTTTAAGTTTTGTGGTCAATCCATTTTATGGTCCTTAGATTGTGCTTTAAGATTTGTGTACTTTTTTTTCCTGTCATGTTTTGCTGGTGGTACTGGGCTGTTTGGATTTGACTGACACCTATTTTGAGTCAATCGATTTCCTTCTTGGGCTGGATTTTGGTGTGTGCATGCTTTTTTTCATGTGTTTGCTTTTGTTTTCTGCACATGTATGCTTTTATTTTTTTATTTTTCAATTGAGTTGTTTTCTTTACGTGTATTTTTGGATGTTGAGTGCGTGAAAATGTATACATGCAAATAATACATGTACAAATTACATTAGAGTGCGGAAACTTCACTCTTTTATACTTATTCTACATATTATAAAAAGTGCATTTTTTGGGGCCAATTGTGTGGATTTTTTATTTGTTTATTATCTAAGGGGAATACCAATGCTAATTGTCTTGTGCTATGTTTTTGTAATTAAATACAATTTTCTATTATTATGTGTATGTATGCATGAAATTACTATACAATATGTGTGTAAATTATAATAGATTACTAAAGTTGCATTATTATATGTGTATTCGCTGCATACTATAAAAAATGCAATTTCACTGCAAAGTTGTGTGCAAGTTGTTTCTTTATTTTCTTTCTTCTTAAGAGCAATACCAATATTGCTAATTATTCTCTCTTAGAAAACTTTATTTGTTTTATTATGTTTAGTATTTAATTCATTTCCTGTTTCCAAGGACGATAGCAATGCCACTTATTTGTTACTTGTTTAAAAACTTCATTTTTATGTAAAATTCCCTATTATATATTTATTCTTACATCACTAAAAAAGTGCAATTTATGTGCAAATTATATCATTTACCAATGCCACTATACTTCATTTCTTCTTTGATTTTTTTTTACTTTTGTGTATATGCACGCAAGCATGATACACCATGTAAGTATACACGCAAGTATGATACATCATGTGTGTAATTATAGTAGAGAGCAAAAATTGCACTATCTATGCTTATTTTTGGCATATTACAAAAGTGCAATTTCAGGGCATACTTGTGTGCAAATTATTTTTTTATTCTATTTCTCCTTAAAGGTTCCATTTTCCCCTCTAAAACTTCATTATTTTGCTTCGGTTTTTGTTTTTACATTTTATTTCTTCTTAAATGGTTCCATTCTTACACAGAAAATTCACTGTTTTGTTTTTGTTTTTGTTTTTGTATTTTGTTTTCTTAAAGGGTTTCATTCTTCCATAGAAAATTTCATTATTATGTTTTTATTTTTTATTTTCTTTCTTCTTAAATGGTTTCATTCTTCTCTAGAAAATTTCATTATTTTGGTTTTGTTGTTTGTTCTTTCTTCTTAAAAGGTTTAAATCTTCCCTAGAAAATTTCATTATTTTGTTTTTGAATTGTATTTTATGTCTTCTTAAAGAGTTTTATTCTTCCCTTTAAAAAATCATTATTTTGTTTTCATTTTATTTCAGTTACTTTCTTTAACGGCAATACCTTTATTTTTGCATCTTATAACAAAGCACAATTTCTGTGTAAATTGCGTGCAAATTTCACCAGTACATGTTTTTCATTGCCTTTCTTCTTAAAGGGTACTGTTAATGTTCAGATTGTTTTTCATTTTCTTTCCTTCAAGGGTAATATTAAATGTCGATTGTTCATTTTAGCTTAGAAGACTTCATTATTATGAATTTTTTTTCTATTTTTGTGTATTTTCTTTAATGACATTATCAACTCCACTAATTCATTTCTTCTCAGAAAACATCTCACTAGTAGAAAACAGGGCTTTGGTCCAGGCCTGTCCAGCCCATTAGCCCCGGTTCAATCTAGAACCGGGTCCAATGGGGGCACTGGACCCGGTTCGTGAGCCCAGGGGGCCGGCCGGGCCACGTGGGCCATTGGTCCCGGTTCGTCTGAAGCCACGCGCGCATCTCCTATATCTTGATTCAAGCGCTAGTTTCATCAATACCATTTGGCATTCTTGCTTATCAGTTTGATTGACCTCTATTTCTTGTAAAGTGGTTGTGGCAGGAACCCGAGAATGATTACTGTGGATACTATATTTGCGAGTCCATCCGCCACACGACCTGTGAGCGGGGCTACTCTGAAGCACAATTTGAAGTGCGTAAGCAATTAATAATATTCACAATTTTATAGCATCATTTCATGTATTGACCCCCTACTTCAAATTAGATGTTTCGGATGCGGGATGAACTCCTAACACCAGATCGTCTGCGAGCAATTCAAGAGGAATTGGCGGCATTCTTCCTTGAACACGTGATCGCGCCAGACGGAGAATACTATGTGGACCATGCGTCCATCCTATAGGAGATTATATTTATAAGAGATAATTATTGTATATATGTACCCGGTAGTGTCGGATAGATATACGAGAACTTGTTGTTCGACCAATCTCTCGGAGAAGGAGAGGTGGTCGATATTACTTCTCTCTGTATGCATATATATATATATATATATATATATATATATATATATATATGTTGATTATACGATCTTCTGTTTCCTTCGTTTGCTTTACTAGCTAGCTAGCTAGCTAGCGTGTCTAGTCCTCTCTATACGTATGTGTAGTACGTAGCGTCGACCAAGCACGGACATAAGAGAGGACACTTCTCTCTATTAATTAGCTAGCTAACACAATATGAAACACCTAAATTAACCCCCCAAAACCTCCAACCCCCCCTCCCCTTTCAAAAAAAAAAACAAAAACCACAGCCACAGAAATGCTGACACGTGGATGCCTTTTGGAAGCCCCTCCTGCCTGGGCTCGGTGCACAGGCCACGTGGACACACATCTGCCCCGGTTCTGGATCAAACCGGGACTAAAGGGTCAGAGCATTAGTACCGACACTTTTGTCCCGGTTCAGGAACCGGGGCTAAAGGCCCAAACGAATCGGGTTTGATGACCCTTTATCTACTAGTGTCTTTTTGTAAAAGTTACACTAACATATGTTTATTCTTGCTATTATAAAAAAAAATGTACATATTGTGTGCAAGTTTTATTATTATTTATTTTGTTTCTAAGGGGGTGGTGGTGGTGGGGTGTACGGTTGATGGTGTAGGAGTGCAACTTGCTTGAGGTTAGGCAAGCCTAATCGCTCAATCATCGTACTCATCGGCTCAACGACAAAAGCAGGCACACAAAGCAGTATCCAAGCATACAATTACTACGTACCAGAAAATAGTTTGGATGAAAAGGATGACGATTGGAGGAAAGGATGTATGCGTATACATGCAGAATGCATCATGCGTACATGTATGCATACGTACATACATATCATGCACGCGTGCGAAGTGTGTGCATGCATAGCGATTAGCGAATGAGGCTGGAATGGGCTGGCTACCAAACACAAGTGTTGTTTGTCGACTGATCCAAAAATAAGAAATCAGTCGACTTACACGTAGTCGCTCCCATTCCGCTAACATAGTCATTGTCTAGTGCTTTTGAAAATACACTTGGCCAAATATGACGCTAGATAGCCTCGAAGTTTGCCCCCGCACAAAAAAAAAAGATGGCCTCGAAGTTTGCCTAGTGTTACACTCGCAAAAGAAAAGCACTTGGTAATGATGCATCTTGTCTTCCTTTTATTTATTTCTTACCCTTTTTTAACACAATTTCTTACCCTTTCGGTGTGTCTAAATCTCAAGTAGTCCATCGTAATACCCACAGCCACAGTTTTTCCTCATTCAGTAGTTTCTTGGTAATCAAGCTAGGATTATCCAGAAGCATAAAAAAAAAATCAAAAAGGAGGATTATTTCTGTCCCCTACATCAAGTGATGCACACAATCTTCTTTATTATATTATTCAACTGAGTCAAATAAAAAAATACATGGATCTATTCAAAACCATCTTCCTAGCGACATTTATCGTTGTACCTTCAAGCTTGTGCCCTAACCTCGCATCAACACACACACACACCATCTAATCTGGTGTCTCGCCAAGTCACCCCATTGCAATTGGAGAGCACCACCCGGTCGAGCAGATCCTTGTAGGTGCAACCCTCAACACACACCGCAAGGACCGTGTGGCACGATGGCGAGTTTCGACCGATACGTCGGGATACTGAGTAACAACACACTGCGAGCTGTAACCGACACATCGGGAGCTGCAATCTACTAGCGGCAAAGATGGAACACCGCCCCTGCAATGTTGCGGTGGGAAGATGGGGATGTTCGAACGACAGTCGGGTATTGTGACATCACAACTTAATAGAATGATAGACTACTATTATCAACAAGGTGCACCTTCTTTTTCCAGAGGCCATCCGAAAGAAACCTCAAAGCTAGTGCTTGGCTAGGAGCAATTCGAGGATGGGTGGCCGATTAGTAAGTTGATCCGAGGTGCGTACGAGTAGGATACATGTGTCCAAGGGGGAAGTGGAGAGGAGGAGAGAGTCATTGCTCCTCTGTTTTCTCGGGTGGTGGGAGAATGAAGGGGGCTAGCTTGGTGGGTCAGCCCCACTCGCCGGCCCCTCGGGCTATTACGTGTTCAGTACCCTACAGTTGGAGGTAGGGTACTTATCCACGTCCGCACGGCTGACAGCCCGTATACTATGCCGTCAACCCTACCACCAGAGACCCTACCTTCTACGAAGGACTCTAGCGGTAGGAAAAGGGCCTGATACAAAAAAATGAAAGGATAGTCAGTCGTATTGAAGTAACAAAAAAGTCAAAACAGTGATTTCGGCCATGAGCGGTGAGGCATGGCGTTGGGGGCCCGAGAAGGCAAGTATGGTGCTGCAATTGCAGCAGTGCAGGCGAGTGTCACCACCCCATTAAACCCATTAACCGTCGCGCTAAGGGTGGTCGCTCGCGCGTGCCACATCATCACAGGTACGACCTAAGGAAAAGAAATACTACTAGATCGCTTTGTATCGCTAGAAAGAAAAGAGGAGCGATTGGTCGGGCGCCTTCCCTTCCTCGCGAAGCAAACTTTCTCGAGCCCGAACCCTTTTCTTTCTCTCCTAAAATATCGCATCCCCCAACCTCCCCTCTTCCTTCCTCGTTTTCTCTTCTCCAGGTGGGTACCTAGGGCTGCTGCCGCCGCCAACCGCACATCCCAGCTCCCCCGGCGCCCGCTCCTCCGTCGAGACGTCATGGTGACGGCGGCTGGTGGAGACGGGGTGTCTGGGTCGATGAGACGTTGCGGTACGAGGCGGGGATCATTGTTGCCACGCACGGCTGGATCAGCGGGAGCCCGGCGCCAGCGCTACCAACATTGGGTGCCGCCTCTCTGACTCCTCACTCCGTCCTTGTCCACGGTGGCCGCCGTCGCCCTCTTCTACGCCCGTGACGTCTTCATCTCCGGCCACGAGCTCCACCCCGCCTAGACTCCTCTCCCCGGATATTCTTGATTTTGGTCTCGGGAGCACATTGGTGCGGATCAAGGCATTGGTGGACAGGTTCGTGAAGGAGTTGTAGAAGGCTCTGGACGCGGACATCCAGGATTGCATCATGAAGGAGCGGGAGATGCCGAACTACATCAGCAGCGCGGACGAGAGGTCGCCAACAGGGAGGCCGTCTGGACTCTGGAAGGTCGAGCTCTCCCGCGGCGAGGTAGTAATCGAAACCCGTCCATGGCTTACTGTCGTCTCCTTTTCTGTCAGACTGTTTCATCTGTGTGTTTATACCCTGGTGCTGATTCATTTGATGGTGTCAATGGAATGATGCCTTCAGTCAGAGATGAATTGCTAAATTCTGGTGCATTCCAAAGTATAGATATTAAATTTACATTTCCACTACCAGTAAACCATGTTGTCATCATACTTTGATGTGTAGAGTTGACAGAGAAGATTCAGTATTGTGATGGTCACACTCTCCTTGAATAATGTTGGTGCTGCACGGTCCTACTCCTTCTGGTCCGAGTCTCCTTGAATATTCACTGAAATCATCTTTAGGAGCTTCGAAGAGTTCTTCAGTTCTGTTGTTAGTAGTGCTCATGTTGAGATTTAGTGGGTTTAACTGATATTTGGAAAATGATCTTGATATAGTGAGTTTTAACTGGTATTTGAAACCTTTGAAGGGTTGACGGCATCAGGCACAACATGCATTTTCTTGTTGTGTCACAACCTGGGCTCAAAACATCATTTTCTGTCTAACGATTCAATTAAACCTCTTTTTTTAGTCTACTATCTTAACCTCATTTCTTTAAACTCTCTTTTGAAATAGTTTCTAGCTAATGATCAAGAAAATTTCAAAAACTATTGCACTTGTTCAGTCCATAGATCAAACTTCACAAAACATAGACCTAGGACTAATCAACGCACGCTATCCTGCCTCCCCTCTCCTCGAGACCGCTCGCCACATGGCCTGATCGCCTCGGCTCCAGCCTCCTCGTAGTAGGGCCAGGGGATCAATGTCGGTTGGATCTGGGATGACCATTGGTGTGGGATCCGCTGCGCCCAGGTATGCGTCTCTCCCATCAAA
This sequence comes from Secale cereale, assembly GCA_902687465.1. NCBI lineage: Eukaryota > Viridiplantae > Streptophyta > Magnoliopsida > Poales > Poaceae > Secale > Secale cereale. The sequence continues at coordinate 869,943,779 of LR738710.1, forward strand.
TGCCCTTTTCGTTAATGAATTTTGCACTGATGTGATTTATCTGATCTGATTTCTGGACTGAATTCGGATGCTTTCTTCAAACTTTTGTTGCGGGATTTGTTAGAATGGAATTCCCAATACATAGACAAGTTTGGGTTTATCTTCATGATATCCGCGTCTAGGAGGATCGCCCCTAAGGTCTTAGCTGAGCTCAAGGTATGCATATGCCCACCTTAAGTTCCATTGTATTATTTGGTTTCTATAATTTTTGACATGTATGCATGCCTCCTTGCGCTTGGGTCAATCTTATATCAACAATTTATTATGTTGTTGTGCATGAAGATGCTGATATTCGATAGGTCTCGTCTTCCTGGACCTGTGAAATTGCTTGTGTTAAATTACGGATGTGAAGTTATTTGTGTTAGCAACATAATGTGTATTAGTGTACATGCACATGTGATATTCAATAATTCAGATAATAAAAGAAGGAGTTACGTGTTTGTAAACGAACAATTTAGTAATGGAAATCCAGGAGCAGAAAAGATAACATAAGAAGTCAAGCCAACAGAGTATTTTTCAGTTATTCATTATGTGTAATATTACCGTTCTTATTTCTCTCTCTGATTGAAAGTGCTCATAGTGGGGGCTTGAATGAATTATACATGTGTTGTATAATCATGTCCAAACATATGATTTGCCCAGTCCATTGGCTGTTACTTTCTTCTCTGCTTTTGTTTGTGATAGGTCCGGTCTGGAGTTAGGATACCAATCAGTGGCTCCAATCTAGCAGGCATATAGAGATTTTACCATCTTTGACCCATCGAGTTCGTTTAATTGCTTGGTGTCATTTTGCTCAAGTGCTCTTTGCCTACTGTACTTATATAATAATATAATTGTGCTCTGAATTATTGAAATAAGTTCCCAGTGGCTTAACTTAGAAATTAGTCGATGTCAATTTATTGTGCTTGTTCTCACTTGTTTGATATTTAATGTTTAGTTTTGCTGTCTAGGTTTGACATGGTGCTTGCGGTGCCTGACAGATTTGCTGCACAATGTCCATGGATCACAAGGGCGTCGTCACCGGCCAGGGCAAAGAGGCACAGAAGAAGGTATGTCCCGCATCTCTCTGTAAGGATGTACCGTTTGGCTGTGTCGCTATGGTGATGTTATGGTGGCATCCCATTTTCTGAACAATCAAAGTCTGTTTGTTCGTTTGATAGAAGCTAATTCAGAGCCCAAACGTGAGCTGCTTGTTCGTCTGCAGAATTTGGCTTGGTTTCCATGGGAGACAACATGCCTTTTTTTTCTTTTCCAACATTAATTTGCCTCCATTGTTCCCATCATTTCCTGCTGACCATTTGCTAAAAAAAAATAGTGACAGGATTAAACGGACATATATCTTGGACGATCCTTTTGATGATCCTCCTCAGCTTTCTGAACTTATTACTGAGAATTGTTCATTAGGAAAGCGACATGATGAGGTAGTTAGAGTTATGCCAATTGTGTTTCGCGTATGAATGCACCTGTTTTAGTCTCATCCTTGACCATATAAAATGTGGTGATGTTCATTTCAGAAATTTATTGTTTGTTTTGTTTTTGGGAACCGGGATGATCGCTGTATGTTAGATCACTTCCGGGCAAGATATCAGATACATAACATGTATGTACATGCAATGGAAATGCTACATAGCGAAACACATTTTGATATTCTAATATGCACTGCCGGCATAAAGGTTATGACTGTTGTTTCACACGCGCGCGCGCACACACACACACTGTTTCGAGCGACGAAACCACTCTTTCCGTTTCTCTCTCCAATCAATGACCTACTTTTTGTTCATTAGTCAGTCTAATAATTTTGATTATGTGCCATGGTCTGAGTTTTTTTTTCTAGAATCGTTCCTCCTAGGAGGTAACATACATGTTCTGATGCTTCCAGGCCAAAGTTAATGAGCTTTGCATTGGTTTGCTCACTTTCGTCTCTCGAGCGGGCCAAGGTAATGTATCTCACATATTTGTGCCTTCTATCTTCAGTACAGCTGCTGCGTTGGTCTGATTGTACCATTCAGTCTTTGATCCATGTGTTTTAATGGTTCAGATTGATATATAGGATCATTACCAAAAGATGAATAACTAAAAGTTGACCAATCTAAATGAGACACTTTTGGAGGAAGATCAACTTATGATGGATCAAGAAGTATTGTGTTTCTCATCATTCACTCCTTTGTTTTCTGAAACATTGAAAGTTAATGTTATGCTCATCAACAGCATGGCTCCTGTTCATTTGATGTGTTGACTAGCATCTCTTTTCTCAGTCCAATGGTTTGTTGTTGCATGTTACTTGTTTGTAGATGAATATACATTTGTGCACATTTATTATGCTGGATATAGTTTTGTAGCACTGGTATTAAAAATGCGAGATGAATATCCCTCGTGCGTTTATTTCTTTTACATGTTAATGTACTCATGCCGTCTTTCCAGGTTTCCGATTCTAAAATTGGATTTACCATGTTTGCCAATTGCTTCCGGGTTTCTGATTCTAAAATTTGATTTACTATGTTTGCCAATTGAAACTTTACATGTATTTCAATTGTTGTTGTATTATTTGGGATGCCTGTTTTCTCGCTAAACCAAGTCTACTGTCATATAGTCATGTTAACAACTACATTAGCTTGATTAGCGCCCACAATTCCGCCTCAAGAGGCGCCATCAGGTGGCGCCCCAGCCACTAGTTGTTCAATTGCGGGTGGCGGTGAGAGGCACGCACGAGCCCGCGGGCGCAGCGCTTCTGCGAGGACACGAGGGGTGAATGTTGTACAGATGGTCAACAACAACCGTGTGCGTGTCCAGAAAGGAAGGGGCAAGGAGCCGATTAGCATCGCTGCAAATTATGCAGCATCGACAAACTCTGGGTCAACAACTATTTCCCATTAAGCTTACTATTTTTTTAATTAACTGATATAACATATATATATATACTACTCCCTTTGTTCCAAAACATAACGCTTTGTAGAGATGGATTTCCGTTTCACGGGCACACGTTTTTGCTCCCGGGTCAACAGTAACTCACGAAAAGTATTTTTAAAAAATCATTTTTATTATATTTGTGGTAGTGTCGCAAGCATGCTTGATAATTTTCATATGAAACAGAGCAATAGTTTTTCATTGGTGAACAAAAATTGAGGTGACATTTTAGGGTAACATTTGATGTGCAATTTTTTTTCACAAGCCAAAATGTTTAATGTTTGGACGCCGATAATTGTCACACGTGTGGCATAATAGTCACCCGACCACACGAGTCGTTCGATCGTACCCAGGAGACAGCCCACACGATCTTGTGTGCGCGAACATTAAAACTGCCCACACGTTCGGGCGAAGCTACGACGGCCCACGCTACCCTATGTGGCAACTGCTCACCCTCGCCTCGTGAGCGCGAACATGTGTGTAATCTACTTTAGTTATTATGTGTAATTAACTATAGTTGACATGTGTAACTAATTGGAGTTGCCACGTGTGGTCAAATCATAGTACCATGTATGATCAACCACTTTTGTCATGTGGGTAACTAGTTGGAGTTGCCACATGTGTGGTTAAACTATAGTTTTTTTTGAAATGGAGGTGTACCCCCGGCCTCTGCACCATGAAGATGCATGCAGCCATATTATTGATAATTCAAAAAAAGGTCAATCCAGAAAAGGTCTTACAGCTCGCAAACGGAGCAAAAGTATGGGAAAAACAAAATTACATCATGTCTCAAGCAACCGGAGATATAAAAAATATAGGATAGACTCCCTAGACTCCTATCATGTTATGTGATCGCCATCCAAACCGGTTGAATATAGCCCGAGCTACCATCTCCCATCGGTTGCACCCAGTAACCAAAGGCTCCCTGGAGTCCGTAGGAGTGAGTAAGGACCACGTACGGATCCAAGCTGTAGCCCTGAAGATAACCTGCAAGAACTTTAAATTATGTTGTCTGTTAAAAATCATATCATTTCTGCAGTTCCATATAGCCCAGAAAAGCGCACATATTCCAATCCGAATACGAGCTGCAGTAATCTGATCAACCCCAGCTAACCACGTCCCAAACAATGACGCAATATCAGCAGGGGGGTGAATGCTGAAAGCTATATGAATTGTTCTCCACAATAGTTTCGCCAAAGGGCATTCAAGAAAAAGGTGTTGTATTGTTTCATCATGATCACAAAAACAGCACCGCGAGCTTCCCACCCATCTTCTTTTGATTAAGTTATCCTTAGTAAGTATCACTTTTTTGTGGACAAACCACATAAAGATTTTAATCCGCAAAGGAACCTTAACCTTCCAGATGTGCAATGACCTTGGTATTTGGCCAGAATTAATCAAATCTAAATAAAAAGATTTCACCGTAAAAATCCCATTTTTAGTGAGCGTCCAGTGTATCGTGTCCGGTTGGTCAGAGAGTTGAACGTCCATCAATCTCCGAACCAAGTGTAACCATGCATTCCATCTGTCACCAACTAACGTACGTCGAAACTGGATGTTTAGGGGAGTGGTTTGCATAACTGTGCCCACGTAAGCCTCGTTGCACAATGTTATAAAGTAGTGGATATTGGACGGCCAAGGGCGTGTCTCCTAACCACGTATCTTCCCAGAATCTCGTCGACAAACCATTGCCTACCAAGAATTTGACCCTGTGAAAGAACAAATCCCTCGTTCTCATAAGGCCCTTCCAGAATGGTGAGTCCGTTGGTCTCATGGTTACCTGGGCTAATGTTTTAGATTGTAAGTATTTATTGCGCAAAATTTGTGACCACATACTCTCCGGTTCGGTCTCTAGCCTGTACAACCATTTGCACATAAGGCATTTATTCTTGATTTCTAGGTTCTCAATACCAAGTCCCCCTTGTTCTTTGGGTCGACAAAGAATATCCCATCTCGCCGGACGGTATTTTCTTTTGACCTCATCAGACTGCCAAAAGAAGCGAGACCTAAAAAAATCAAGGCGCTTTCTGACTCCTATCGGAATTTCGAAGAACGAAAGTAGGAACATCGGCATACTCGTCAAGACCGAGTTAATCAAGACTAGCCGACCTCCATATGACATAAGCTTTCCCTTCCAGCAGCTAAGTTTTTTTTCAATTCGTTCTTCAATACATTTCCACTCTTTATTGGATAATTTACGGTGATGAATCGGTATGCCCAAGTAATTAAATGGTAAAGCACCTAACTCACATCCGAACAGCTGTCTATATTTGTGTTCCTCGTCTTTAGCCTTCCCAAAACAGAACAACTCGCTCTTATGAAAATTTATTTTTAAACCAGACAACTGTTCGAAGAGACACAGTATGAGTTTCATGTTACGTGCCTTAGCCAAGTCATGTTCCATAAAAAGAACAGTATCATCTGCATATTGTAGAATGGATACCCCTCCATCGACCAGGTGAGGGACTAATCCATCGACATGTCCGCGTTGCTTGGCCCTGCCTATAAGGATAGCCAGCATGTCAGCCACAATATTAAATAGGAGAGGAGACATGGAATCCCCTTGTCTCAACCCCTTATGAGTCTGAAAATAATGACCAATGTCATCATTCACCTTGACTCCGACACTGCCCTTCTGTACTTGGGTGTCCACTTGGTTTCTCCAACTTTCACTATAACCCTTCATGCGCATTGCCTGTTGTAGAAAGGACCATTTGACTTTATCATAAGCCTTTTCGAAGTCCACTTTGAAGATAACCCCATCTAGTTTCTTCGAATGAATCTCGTGAAGTGTTTCATGTAGTACGACGACCCCTTCCATAATGTGTCGTCCGGGCATGAAAGCAGTTTGGCTTGGTTGGACTACGTTATGAGCAACTTGTGTTAAGCGATTGGTTCCAACCTTAGTGAAAATTTTAAAGCTCACATTCAAAAGACATATGGGCCTAAATTGTTCAATCCGAATTGCCTCCTCTTTCTTTGGTAGCAATGTTATCATACCGAAATTTAGGTGGAACAACTCCAAATGTCCGTTGAAAAAGTCTTGAAACATAGGCATAAGGTCATCCTTTATAATATGCCAACATTTCTTGTAGAATTCAGCAGGGAACCCATCTGGCCCCGGTGCTTTATTCGGTTTCATTTGTGAAATGGCCTGAAGGATCTCTTTCTCAGCAAACGGTGCAGAGAGAACATCATTCTCCGCTTCGTGTAATTGGGGAATATCCTCAATCACCGATTCATTTAATGTTACCGTGTTTGCAATAGGTGGTCCAAAAAGTTGTTTGTAATAATTTGAGATATATGCTTTCAAATTTTCATGCCCCACTATTGTCCCCTCGTCCTGTTCAAGCTGGATAATTCTCTTCTTCCTGTGTTTGCCATTTGCAATCATATGAAAGAATTGTGTATTATCGTCCCCTTGAACCACCTTGAGTGTCTTAGCGTGTAACGCCCACTTAAGCTCCTCCTCCCTCAGGAGCACTCGTAGACCTTGCTCAGCCTCAGACTTAGACCTTTGCTCATCTACCGAGAGAAGGGTCTGTTCGGCCTTTAAGTCTAAGGTCTCAATTAACTGAGTAAGACGCTCTTTTTCATGTTTATAGATACCACTCTCATTCCTGGCCCAACCTCTCAAAAACTGCCGAAGATGTCTAATCTTATTCTGCCATCTATCAACGTGTGACTTACCATTCATCGGTTTCGTCCATTCACGTCTGATGATGTCGAGAAAACCTTCCCGCTCGAACCAACTTTGTTCAAAGGAGAAATAGTTTTTATTTGCCACATGAGTAGCAACACCCGAGTCTAAAAGAAGAGGTGTATGGTCCGATATCGCTCTCTGCATCGCGTGGACCAACACTAGAGGATATTTTTGTTCCCATTCCACACTAGCCAGAACCCTATCCAACTTTTCATAAGTTGGAACGGGTAACGAGTTGGCCCATGTAAATTGTCGACCAGTGAGTTCAATTTCTCTCGAATTTAGACTCTCAATAATCATGTTAAACATCATCGACCAGCGACTATCAAAATTATCATTATTCTTTTCCTCTCTCCTCCTAATGATATTGAAATCCCCTCCAACAAGTATGGGCAGATTTTCATCACCACAAATTCTTACTAAATCGGCCAGGAAGTCCGGTTTGAATTCGGGTTGTGCTGCTCCGTAGACAGCAACAAGTGACCATCGAAACCCATCTAGTTTTGATTTCACCCTAAATTTTACCGAAAAATCACCCTGGACCACATTAAGCACCTGAAGCGTATCACACCGTACACCTAGTAAAATCCCCCCGGATCTTCCTCTAGGTGGTAAGATATGCCAGTCAAAGTCAATCCCATTGGAAAGAGTGTGCAAAAATTGTGATGTAAAATTATCTCATCCCGTCTCCAATAGTGCAATGAAGTCTAAATGTTGTTCTAACGTTGTTTCTGATAAGAACCTTTGTTTAGCCAAGTCAGCTAGACCTCTGCTATTCCAGAAAAGTCCTTTCATAATTCATCATGGAATTTTTTCTTAAGCTTAATGCGATTACTCCTCCTAATTGCCGAAGTGGGATAAATTTTCCTCTTCCAGGGTCGTTTGAGCTTCTCCTCATTACCCTGTGGGGGAGTAGGACCATCTATCTTGGATACCGTCCCCCCCATCAAGAGAGGTTCTATCGTATCCGCATTCTTCGATCCCTCCTCATCTTCAGCCTCTGTCTGAGGTAAAAGATTATCGCAAATGTTTTCGAGGGCAGCCATTCCTAAATTAGTCATGTCATTATCATCCATAAGTTTGACAGATGCAAGGTTATGAAGAATTTCTGAAGCTCTCTCCGCTTCCATGTCTAAAAGGTCATTTACGGATTTAGCTACCTCACTTTCGTTTAAACCCAAAGAGATCCCTAAGTCATGTGCTTTATCTACTATTTCATTCTTAGTGAAATGCAGGATTGAACAACTTTTATCGAAGGACGTACCTGTCGAGACCTCGGCATGGCGAAGCATGGCTGCCCTCTTGGCACGCGCTAGCTGCATGTCGTCCGCATCTGGCTGTCCCTGAATCCGATCACTGGCACGCCTGCCAGCTGTCACCGGATCCGCAATCCCACCGAAAGTGATGAGCTCCTCCATCGTCCTCTCCCGTGAAAGAGTATCCGGATTCCCATATCCTTCCCCTAAAGTCGGTGATGAGGGGTGAGATATGGTCGTACGAACACTGCCCGCAGTAGTAAAAGGGGGCTGGGACTGTGTAGCCGCCTGCTGTGTGATCCCACTCCCCCTCTCGGCGGCCTGGAGACGCAGTTCCTGATCATCCAAATAGGTAAGGTCCTGCGCAAGAGTAACATCCCGAGCCTCCTGCCCGCCCTGTGCTCCCAAGGCACTCGGGGCAGCCGAAATCGACGAGGCGCAGTGGACCTCTTGTCCGAGTGCCTCACCCTGAGGTGTCTGCTGCGTGCCTGAAATCTCAAGTGTCGACTCCATCTCATGCATAGGATCCAGGACCGGTGGTAACTGCAATTCCACCGGGTCATCCAACTCCACTCGTGAACTCCATAAACGACTGGGGGCCGACTGAGCTCCAAACGAGCCAAAACAAAGTGAGTTCATCGGAGTAGTAAGCGAGGGTGCATCTTTGGCAGAATCATCACCCTTATCTGATTGTGCACTGTGTCCCTTGCCCTGGTCGCGTGGTGTGTTATCCGATCCCTTTTCCTGGTTACCGGGGGCTCCGCCCCCCTCGGTTGTGTCCATGTCCTCAATCTCATCCCCATCCAAGGAAGTTGGAGTATCCTCAATCTCAAGCTCAAGAACATATGTGACTCTAGCATGGGTCCATCGAACCACATCTGGTACGAACTCGACGCTCAAAACACTGACCAATAACCTCGCAGCCCCGTGCGCACGGGTGAAAGGCATGTCCACCTGTTCTGTCTTGCCAATCATAGAACCCAGACTCCATGCAATCAGAAAGTGATTAATCAACTTGGATGGTGCACCAAAGAAACGTACCCACACCTTCTCCAAAGGTGTTCCCACTGGTTCGTCCTGCTTCCATTCATCAAAAGCAATAACAGTACTAGTACTAGGAACCCTGCAAAGACCCCACTTAAGAAAATGCTTCTGATCTTCTTTAGTTGGGAAATCCACTTTGTATGACTGACCCTCTAGTTTTTCCAGATGCCACGGATGATTCCCCGGAACCAGATCCCGCAACTGCCTCACTATCTGAGTTTCAGTCAGCTGTCCATTGGTAACCTGGACCACTGCAGGGAAAGAGCTCTCAGCCACCTGCGGAAGAGGTTCCACCTCCGGTGTCTCAAAGAACATTAACTCCTTGCAGCACACGCCATAAATGCTTACTCCAGGTTTAGGACCGGATAAGAGAGGACAATCACCGGACGCATGTTGTGACTTGAGGCAAATATCACACAGTTCATTAGTACACTTAGCCACAAAGTGCCCCGGTTCGCCACATCTATAGCAGGGCAATTTCTTCTTCTTAATTGCCCACTTAGAAAGTTTATCACCTTCCGGTTTGTTTGAGGTCTTACCCACTCCAGCATCATGACTCTTAGCAACCCCAGTGGCCTCCGGTATAGAAACTTCCGCTAGAGCCTTTACTGTTTCGATAGCCACAGCAGGGAGAGGTGGTGTAACGGCCGTTGTCGAAACTGCGTTATCGATCACCGCCCCCGGGGGCGGGGCCGTTGGTGTCTGAGCAGGTGGCGCGTGCCGCTGAGGAGGTGGGCATCTCGCCCCACCTCTCCCACGACGAAAGCCCCCCCGGTGTCGGTCATGAGGTCCAGCCACTCCTTCAACAAAGTGCCCGGGCGGTCCCTTGAAATACCCGCCACCATTGTGCCAACCGTTGCCTCGTCCACCACCCGAGGATGATCCGCGGTGCTGACCCTCTCCGTAAACATCGTAACCATCATCGCCCCATGATCCATATCGATTGTATCTGCCAAAGCCTCCATGACCCTGGCCATCCCAACGTTGGTTCGGCCCGCCGCCACGACCCAGCGCACGGGCCTTGGTCGCCGGCACCTGCAGCTGATCTTCTGGAAGCCTATCATCGCTCCGAACCGCAGCCGAATTTGCCCGATCCGCACTGGCTACTGGTGCCTGCGTGTTCGTCACAGTAGGAGCCGCGCCCCGGTTGGCCCCCGCAGCGGCCGCGGCAGCCGGCTTGGCAGGCGCCTGCTGCCTCGCCGGATTCGAGCCACGACCGGCGCCAGCGGCTGGAGGGATGCCTCCCCGGCCCACCATCGTGCTAGCTGCGGGAACCCTGGCCGCTCGTCCCGCACCCAGCGAAGGGAAGCCAGGTGAACGAGAAACCCTAGTCTGTACGAGACTAGCCTGTTGGGGAACGTTGCATGGGAAACAAAATTTTTCCTACGCTCACCAAGATCAATCTAGGAGATGCATCTACGAGAGGAGAGTTGGATCCACATACCCTTGTAGATCGCTAAGCGGAAGCGTTCAAGAACGCGGTTGATGGAGTCGTACTCGCCGCGATTCAGATCGCCGAAGATCCTAGCACCGAAGCAACGGTGCCTCCGCGTTCTTCACACGTGCAGCCCGGTGACGTCTCCCACGCCTTGATCCAGCAAGGAGAGAGGGAGAGGTTGGGGAAGACTCCATCCAACAGCAGCACGACGGCGTGGTGGTGGTGGAGGAGTGCGGGACTCCAGCAGGGCTTCGCCAAGCGCTGCAAGAGACGAGGAGGGAGAGGGGTAGGGCTGCGCCAAGAGGGAGAAGTTCTCGTGTCTCCAACAGCCCTAAAACCTCACATATATATAGGGGGAAGGGAGGGCTGCGCCCCCCTTTAGGGTTCCCCTCCCCTAGGGTGCGGCCAGCCCTAGAAACCCTCTAGGGGGGCGGCCAAGGGGGAGAGAGGGGGAGGCGCACCACTATTGGGCCCTAGGGCCCAACTGCATTAGGGTTTGCCCCCCTCCCCTTCTGGAGGTGCCCTAGGACTTGGTGGGGGGCGCACCAGCCCCCTTGGAGCTGGTCCCCTCCCACACTTAGCCCATGCAGCCACCTGGGGCTGGTGGCCCCACCTGGTGGACCCCCGGGACCCTCCCGGTGGTCCCGGTACATTACCAATATCGCCCGAAACTTTTCCGGTGACCAAAACAGGACTTCCCATATATGAATCTTTACCTCCGGACCATTCCGGAACTCCTCGTGACGTCCGGGATCTCATCCGGGACTCCGAACAACATTCGGTAACCGCATACATACTTTCCCTATAACCCTAGCGTCATCGAACCTTAAGTGTGTAGACCCTACGGGTTCGGGAACCATGCAGACATGACCGAGACAACTCTCCGGTCAATAACCAACAGCGGGATCTGGATACCCATGTTGGCTCCCACATGTTCCACGATGATCTCATCGGATGAACCACGATGTCAAGGATTCAATCAATCCCGTATACGATTCCCTTTGTCTATCGGTATAGCACTTGCCCGAGATTCGATCGTCGGTATACCGATACCTTGCTCAATCTCGTTACCGGCAAGCCTCTTTACTCGTTCCGTAACACATCATCCCGTGATCAACTCCTTGATCACATATTGTGCACATTATGATGATGTCCTACCGAGTGGGCCCAGAGATACCTCTCCGTCATACGGAGTGACAAATCCCAGTCTCGATTCGTGCCAACCCATCAGACACTTTTGGAGATACCTGTAGTGCACCTTTATAGCCACCCAGTTACGTTGTGACGTTTGGTTCACCCAAGGCATTCCTACGGTATCCGGGAGTTGCACAATCTCATGGTCTAAGGAAAAGATACTTGACATATAGAAAAGCTTTAGCATACGAACTACACGATCTGTGCTAGGCTTAGGATTGGGTCTTGTCCATCACATCATTCTCCTAATGATGTGATCCCGTTATCAACGACATCCAATGTCCATGGTTAGGAAACCGTAACCATCTATTGATCAACGAGCTAGTTATCTAGAGGCTCACTAGGGACATGGTGTTTGTCTATGTATCCACACATGTATCTGAGTTTCCTTTCAATACAATTCTAGCATGGATAATAAACGATTATCGCGAACAAGGAAATATAATAATAACCAATTTATTATTGCCTCTAGGGCATATTTCCAACAGTCTCCCACTTGCACTAGAGTCAATAATCTAGTTCACATCGCCATGTGATTAACACTTACAGGTCACATCGCCATGTGATCAACATCCAAAGAGTTTACTAGAGTCAGCAATCTAGTTCACATCAATATGTGATTAACACTCAATGTGTTCTGTGTTTGATTATGTTATGCTTGTGAGAGAGGTTGTAGTCAACGGGTCTGCAACATTCAGATCCCTATGTACTTCGCAAAACTTTATGTCATATCGTAGATGCTGCTACCACGTTCCACTTGGAGCTATTCCAAACTGTTGCTCCATTATACGTATCCGGTATCTCCACTTAGAGTTATCCGGATAGGTGTTTAAGCTTGCATCGATGTAACTCTTTACGTCGAACTCTTTATCACCTCCATAACCGAGAAACATTTCCTTATTCCTCTAAGGATAATTTTGACCACTATCTAGTAATCCACTCCTGGATCACCTTTGTACCCTCTTGCCAGACATGTGGCAAGGCACACATCAGGTGCGGTACTTAGCATGGCATACCGTACAGAGCCTATGACAAAGGCATAGGGGACGACCTTCGTCCTTCCTCTTCCTTCTGCCGTGGTCAAGTTTTGAGTCTTACTCAACTTCACACCTTACAAATCAGGCAAGAACTCCTTCTTTTGACTGACCTATTTTGAACTCCTTCAAAATCATGTCAAAGGTGTGTGTTTCTTTTGAAAGTATCATCAGGCGTCTTGATCTATCTCTATAGATCTTGATGCCCAATCATGTAAGCAACTTTATCCAGGTCTTCCTTTGAAAAACTCTTTTCAAACAACCCTTTATGCTTTCCAGAAATTCTACATCATTTCGGATCAACAATATGTCATTCACATATACTTATCAGAAATGTTGTAGTGCTCCCACTCACTTTATTGCAAATACAAGTTTCCAACAAACTTTGTACACCCAAAAACTTTGATCACTCCATCAAAGTGTATATTCCGACTCCGAGATGCTTGCTCTAGTCCATGGAAGGATCGCTGGAGCTAGCATATCCTTTTAGCATCCTTAGGATCGACAAAACCTTTCTGATTGTATCATATACAACCTTTCCTTACGAAAACTGGTAAGGAAACTTGTTTTGTCATCCATCTGCCAGATTTCATAAATGCAGCTTATGCTAACTTGATTCCGACGGACTTAAGCATCGCTACGGGTGAGAAAATCTCATCGTAGTCAACTCCTTGAACTTGTGAAAAACTCTTCGCCACAAGTCGAGCTTCATAGACGGTGACATTACCGTCCACGTCCGTCTTCTTCTTAAAGATCCATTTATCTCAATGGCTTGCCAGTCATCGGGCAAGTCCACCAAAGTCCATACTTTGTTTCGATACATGGATCCTATCTCGGATTTCTCGGCTTCTAACCATTTGTCGGAATATGGGCCCACCATCGCTTCTCCATAGTTCGTAGGTTCATCGTTGTCCAACAACATGACCTCTAAGACAGGATCACCGTACCACTCAGGAGTAGTACATATCCTTGTCGACCCACGAGGTTCGATAGCAACTTGATCTGGAGTTTCATGATCACTATCATTAGTATCCTCTTCAACTGTCGTAGGTTCCACAGAAACATCTCTCTGTGTTGCACTACTCTCCGGTTGAAGTGAGGGTTCGAAAACCTCATCAAGTTCTATCTTCCTCCCACTCAATTCTTTCGAGAGAAACTCCTTCTCGAGAAAGGACCCATTCTTAGGGACAAACATTTTGTCCTTGGATCTGAGATAGAAGGTATACTCAAACGTTACCTTTGGGTATTCTATGAAGATGTATTTGTCCGCTTTGGGTTCGAGCTTTTCCTGGCTGAAGCCATAAGCATCGCAGCCCCAAACATTAAGAAAACGACAACTTTGGTTTCTTGCCAAACCACACGACGTCGTCTCAACGGATTTAGACGGTGCCCTATATAAAGTGAATGCAGCTGTCTCTAATGCATAACCTCAAAATAATAGCGGTAGATCGGTAAGACACACCATAGATCGCACCATATCTCATAAGGTTCGATTACGATGTCCGGACACACCATTACGCTATGGTGTTCCAGGGGACTTCAACTGCGAAACAATTCCACAATGTCTTAAGTGATTGCCAAACTCATAACTCAGATAATATCCCCTTGATCAGATCGTAGGAACATGATCTTCTTGTTATGATGATTCTTAATCTTCACTCTGAAATTTTTGAACCTTTCAAACGTTTCAGACTTTTGCTTCATTAAGTAAATATACCATATCTACTCAAATCGTCAGTGAAGATGAGAAAATAATGATATCCACCACACGCCTTAATTCTCATTGGATCACATACATCAGCATGTATGATTTCCAATAAGTCACTTACCCGTTTCATTGTACCTGAAAACGAGATCTCAGTCATCCTGCCCATGAGGCATGGCTCGCATGTGTCAAGCGATTCAAAATCAAGTGACTCCAAACGTCCATCAGCATGGAGTTTATTCATGCATTTTATGCCAAAATGACCTAAGCGGCAGTGCCACAAGAAAGTGGTACTATCATTATTAACTCTACATCTTTTGGCATTAATATTATCATTATGTGTATTACCATGATCGAGATTCAACGAACCATTGGGTGCATGACCATAAAGGTATTATTCATGTAAACAGAATAACCATTATTCTCTAACTTAAATGAATAACCGTATTGCAATGAACATGATCTAATCATATTCATGCTCAACGTAGACACCTGATAACATTTATCTAGGTTCAACACTAATCCCGAAAATAGAGGGAGCGTGCGATGGTGATCTTATCATCCTTGGAAACACTTCCAACATATCGTCACCTCGCCCTTAGTTAGTCTCCGTTCAGTCCGTAGCCTTTTGCTTCAAGTCACTAATAATAGCAACTGAACCGGTATCCAATACCCATGTGCTACAAGGAGTACTACCAAGGTATACATCAATAACACGTATATCAAATATACTTTTGTTGAAGTTGCCAGTTTTTCTTATCTACCATGTATTTGGGGTAATTCCGCTACCATGTGACCGTTACCCTTACAATCGAAGCACTTAGTCTCGAGGTTTGGGTGCAACCTTGGGTTCCCTTATTAGAGCGACAACTGGTTTGCCATTCATGAAGTTTCCCTTCTAGCCCTTGCCCCTTTTGAAACCAGTGGTCTTGATAAACCATCAACACTTGATGCTCCTTCTTGATTTCTACTTTTGCGGTACTAAGAACCGCTAACAGCACCGGGATCATCTCCATCCTTTGCATGTCATAGTTCATCACGAAGTTCCAGTAGCTTGGTGATAGTGTCTAGAGAATTCTGTCAACCACTATCTCACCTGGAAGATTAACTCCCACTTGGTCCAAGTGATTTCAGCACCCAGACATTCTGAGCACATGCTCACTAGTTGAGCTATTCTCCTCCATCTTTTTGGCAAAAGAACTTGTTAGAGGTCTCATACCTCTCAACACGGGCATGAGCCTGAAATCCCAATTTCAGCCTTTAGAACATCTCATATGTTCCATGGCGTTCAAAACGTCATTGGAATCCCGATTCTAAGCCGTAAAGTATGGTGCACTAAACTATCAAGTAGTCATCAGGACGTCTCTGTCAGGTGTTCACAACATCCACAGACAACGTTGTAGGGGTTTGCACATCGAGCGGTGCATCAAAGACGTAAGCTTTCTGTGCAGCAGTGAGGACACTCCTCAGACTACGGACCTAGTCCGCATCATTGCTTACAATATCTTTCAACTTAGTCTTTCTCTAGGATCGTATTAAACAGGGAGCTACAACGCAGTTATTGGTCTACTACATAATTTGCAAAGGCAACTCAGACTATTGTTCATGATAAGTGAGTTTAACTAATCAAATTACTTATAACTCCCACTCAAATTGACATCCCTCTGGTCATCCGAGCGTGACATGATCCAAATCCACCAACCCAAGTCCGATCATCACGTGAGATGAGGTGGTGTCAATGGTGAACATCTCCATGTTGATCATATCTACTATATGACTCATGCTCGACCTTTCGGTCTTCCGTGTTCCGAGGCCATGTCTGTACATGCTAGGCTCGTCAAGTCTAACCCGAGTGTTCTGCATGTGCAAAAACTGGCTTGCACCCGTTGTATGCGAACGTAGAGTCTATCACACCCGATCATCACGTGGTGCTTCGAAACGACGAACCTTCGCAACGGCGCACACTCGGGGGGAACACTATCTTGAAATTTTAGTGAGGGATCATCTTATAATGCTACCGTCGTCCTAAGCAAAATAAGATGCATAAAAGGATTAACATCACATGCAAATCATAAGTGACATGATATGGCCATCAACTCGTGCTTTTGATCTCCATCTCCAAAGCACCGGCATGATCTCCATCGTCACCGGCGCCACGCCATGATCCCCATCATCATGATCTCCATCATCGTGTCGCCATCGGGGTTGTCGCGCGCCCACCATGCTCTTACTACTATTGCTACCGCTTAGCGATAAAGTAAAGCATTACAAAGCGCTTAATGATTGACACGCAGGTCATACAAAAATTAAAGACAACCCTATGGCTCCTGCCGGTTGCCGTATACATCGACATGCAAGTCGATATTAACTATTACAACATGATCATCTCATACATCAAATATATTTCATCATGTCATTGGCCATATCATATCACATACATACCCTGCAAAAACAAGTTAGACGTCCTCTAATTTGTTGTTGCATGTTTTACGTGGCTGCTATGGGTATCTAGCAAGAACGCTTCTTACCTACGCAAAGCCACAACGGTGATATTCAAGTTGCTATTTAACCTTCTACAAGGACCGCCTTTGTCTATTCCGATTCAACTAAGATAGGAGAGACAGACACCCGCCAGCCATCTTATGCAACAAAAGTCACATGTCTGTCGATGGAACCGGTCTCATGTACGTGGACATGTAAAGTTGGTCCGGGCCGCTTCATCCCATAATACCGCTGAATCAAGAAAGACTAAGGAGGGCAGCAATCTAAACATCAACGCCCACAAACTCCTTTGTGTTCTACTCGTGATTGCATCTACGCAAAGACCTAGCTCATGATGCCACTGTTGGGGAACGTTGCATGGGAAACAAAATTTTTCCTACGCTCACCAAGATCAATCTAGGAGATGCATCTACGAGAGGAGAGTTGGATCCACATACCCTTGTAGATCGCTAAGCGGAAGCGTTCAAGAACGCGGTTGATGGAGTCGTACTCGCCGCGATTCAGATCGCCGAAGATCCTAGCACCGAAGCAACGGTGCCTCCGCGTTCTTCACACGTGCAGCCCGGTGACGTCTCCCACGCCTTGATCCAGCAAGGAGAGAGGAAGAGGTTGGGGAAGACTCCATCCAACAGCAGCACGACGGCGTGGTGGTGGTGGAGGAGTGCGGGACTCCAGCAGGGCTTCGCCAAGCGCTGCAAGAGACGAGGAGGGAGAGGGGTAGGGCTGCGCCAAGAGGGAGAAGTTCTCGTGTCTCCAACAGCCCTAAAACCTCACATATATATAGGGGGAAGGGAGGGCTGCGCCCCCCTTTAGGGTTCCCCTCCCCTAGGGTGCGGCCAGCCCTAGAAACCCTCTAGGGGGGCGGCCAAGGGGGAGAGAGGGGGAGGCGCACCACTATTGGGCCCTAGGGCCCAACTGCATTAGGGTTTGCCCCCCTCCCCTTCTGGAGGTGCCCTAGGACTTGGTGGGGGGGCGCACCAGCCCCCTTGGAGCTGGTCCCCTCCCACACTTAGCCCATGCAGCCACCTGGGGCTGGTGGCCCCACCTGGTGGACCCCCGGGACCCTCCCGGTGGTCCCGGTACATTACCGATATCGCCCGAAACTTTTCCGGTGACCAAAACAGGACTTCCCATATATGAATCTTTACCTCCGGACCATTCCGGAACTCCTCGTGACGTCCGGGATCTCATCCGGGACTCCGAACAACATTCGGTAACCGCATACATACTTTCCCTATAACCCTAGCGTCATCGAACCTTAAGTGTGTAGACCCTACGGGTTCGGGAACCATGCAGACATGACCGAGACAACTCTCCGGTCAATAACCAACAGCGGGATCTGGATACCCATGTTGGCTCCCACATGTTCCACGATGATCTCATCGGATGAACCACGATGTCAAGGATTCAATCAATCCCGTATACGATTCCCTTTGTCTATCGGTATAGCACTTGCCCGAGATTCGATCGTCGGTATACCGATACCTTGCTCAATCTCGTTACCGGCAAGCCTCTTTACTCGTTCCGTAACACATCATCCCGTGATCAACTCCTTGATCACATATTGTGCACATTATGATGATGTCCTACCGAGTGGGCCCAGAGATACCTCTCCGTCATACGGAGTGACAAATCCCAGTCTCGATTCGTGCCAACCCATCAGACACTTTTGGAGATACCTGTAGTGCACCTTTATAGCCACCCAGTTACGTTGTGACGTTTGGTTCACCCAAGGCATTCCTACGGTATCCGGGAGTTGCACAATCTCATGGTCTAAGGAAAAGATACTTGACATATAGAAAAGCTTTAGCATACGAACTACACGATCTGTGCTAGGCTTAGGATTGGGTCTTGTCCATCACATCATTCTCCTAATGATGTGATCCCGTTATCAACGACATCCAATGTCCATGGTTAGGAAACCGTAACCATCTATTGATCAACGAGCTAGTTATCTAGAGGCTCACTAGGGACATGGTGTTTGTCTATGTATCCACACATGTATCTGAGTTTCCTTTCAATACAATTCTAGCATGGATAATAAACGATTATCGCGAACAAGGAAATATAATAATAACCAATTTATTATTGCCTCTAGGGCATATTTCCAACATAGCCTCGGGGTTCGATGGATCAGATGATGACGTCGGATCGGACGAGCTGGCTTGGGCGCTTGGTTGGGCCACTTGTCCCACGTCCATAGCACCCACGACCACTGTCCTTTCCGAGTCCAAACTGATGTTCTGTCGGCCCGTATCAGCCCAAACAACCTCAGGCCCAGAGAGACCAAGCAAAGAATTCAAACGAGCCTCCCTGCTCGAACGGATCTCGGCCACCGGCCGGATCTCAGGCGCCATCGCCGGCGGCGCCGCCAATCGTCTGCTATTCCTTCTCTTCTTTCTAGTTACCTTAGTCCAAGTTTCTGGCAAAATGAAATCTGACAAGGTTAGGGGCTGAAGACTAACCTTAGGAAGGGGTCCCTTCCATGGCCGGATCGCGGATGTCGCCGTTCTCCGGTGAAGGATCCGGTGGACCACCTCCTCCTTTTCGTCACGACGTAGTCTGATCCTCGCCGGGTTGTCCAAAGGAACAACTCCATCGACGATAGTGGCGACCTCCTCTACCGAGTAACCTGGACTGAAAGCTTCACAAATCAAGTCAGACGGCGTCGGAGAACTGACCTCCGGCGAGTCCTCCTCCGCCTCCGCATCGTCTCCGTCGTCCGAGCCGGCGAGGGCCCAGAAACGTCCCCCAACAGTCCCCACCGTGGAGGCAGGTTTGAGAGCGGCGGTTGCCGCCGGCGGCATCGCCCCTGTCGCCCTATCGCCCCCCTGACTTCGCCCCCCTCTTGCAGATAGCACCTTACGATCAACTGGATATGCTTGAGAGGTTCAATTAAACTATAGTTGTCATGTATGTTCAACCATAATTACCGTATGTGATCAACTAGTTGGCACATTGCACACATGTAGTTGTCATCTATCATCGTGTGAGCGCCGTGTGCGAAAAGCAGTCTCGCCCTGCCACACGTATGGCACTTACATAGCTCTCTTTGGTTGGCAAGAGCATCAATATTCGTGGTATGGCACTTACATAGCTCTCTTCGGTTGGCAAGAGCATCAATATTCGTGTAAATGAATCGAACAACATCTACTGCATTTGGGACCATTTTGGCATTTGAAAAACTAAAATACAAACAATGTTGGGCTTTTTTGACATTTAAAAAATTAGTTTCGTGCACGATGTATTTAGTAATTTAGGGTCTACGGCTCAAAGTAAGTTAGTTACTCCCTCCGTTCGGAATTACTTGTCTCGAAAATGGGTGTATGTAGAACTAAAATACGTCTAGATACATACATTTCTGCGACAAGTAAATCCGAACGGAGGGAGTATATGTTTGCATTAAGCTTCTGAAATACCTTTTGACATTTCTTGCAAAGATATTAAGAAGCTTAATGACAAACAAATGACTAACACATCTTGAAAGATTCTGTGCTTATTTTTCTCAGCCAAATGGCGGAGAAGGATCTGATCGACAGGGGAGCCGCGGCCCCCTCTTTTGTAGCATCCTCCACGGTCTCTTCTGCCCTCGCTGGGCGATGTGGTACTAATCAATCCCCGCTACAGCTCACGCGTTCGGCAAAGCCGAGAGACGGACGGGCTCTCATTTTTTTTGAGGGGTAAGCAACCACTTTATTCATCAAATTCCACATGATGTGGGACTCGTCTTTGGTCGTGAGATAGACCAAACCACACATGACGACCTGGACTTCTAGAAAGGGAAAATTGAGCTAGACTATGTGCTTCATAATTTGCAGCACGACTCTCAAAAGTAAAATTACAATCAAAAGAAGAGGCTTTGAGGTAGATCTCGTTGAAGATTGCTCCGTTTCTCCCTTGTGAGCGAGTGTTGATGCCCTGGACCACCTGCTTACAATCCGAAGCAATGACAAACTTCCTGATGTGCAGATCCTCCGCAAGGCAGAGGGCTTCCCGGCAGGCTATAGCTTCCAATGTATCTGGGTCGAAAGTTCCCTCAAGTACTAAGGCCGAGCTGCCCATATAAGTACCTGTGTTATCCCTGCATACAGCAACAGTAGAGCCTCCCCTCGCCCGCACCCCGGCGTCAGCGTGGATTTTGCAAAACCCCGGTGGTGGTTTTTTAGCTTTATGTTTACCAACTGTAGGAGGTGGGGTATTTGCAGCTTTGTTGCGCTGTGAGGTACTGATACTTCCTATTTCTTCCACGAACCTCTGAACAAAGAGATGTGTTGCTTGAGGGCTCTGAAATATACCTTCATGAATTGCCTTTCTTCTGGCATACCAAATCGCCCATAGGGTTACAGCCAACTTGACGAACTTCTCGTGGGAAAGATCCTCCATCAAGGTAAACAGCCATTGTTTTGCATGTGGTTCAGTCGTGGATATGATTTTATGTGCAACGTCTTCTTCAGTTAGGGCCCAAACACTTCTTGAAGACGGGCACTCCACAAGCGAGTGTCGCCATGAATCTAGGTTTCCGCAGAGTCCGCAACTGTCCGCCTCCGTCATGTGTCTGTGAGCACGGATATCATTCGTAGGCAGCGACTGTTTAGCTAATCTCCACAAGAACATATGAATCTTGCCAGGTACTTTTGTCTTCCACAACGTTTTCCATGCCCCTTGCTCCGCAGCTGAGCTCGAAGGACCGGCATTGCTTTCCAGCCAAGCCTCTCTTCGCTGTCTCGTGGCTACAAGCATGTTATAAGCTGATTTGACCGAAAAAACCCCATGTTTGTCAAAGTGCCAGGCCCAAAAGTCTTGCAAATTCCTAGTACATAGTGGGATACCCATGATTACCTGCACGTCCATGGGCATAAAAGTTGCTTCGATGACTTGTTTATTCCAGGTTGCTGTTGTATGATCAATTAGTTCCGAAACCATGGATGGCCTATCAGGTGACAGACACCAATAAGGGCGGAGCATTTCATCGCGTGGCAGCCAGTTTTGTGTCCATATTTGTGTAGTCTCTCCATTGCCAATCCTTCTTATGAGACCCTGTTTCAGAACATCTTTCCCTTCGACTATTGCTCTCCAAACTTGGCTCGGATGGCTGCCCAGGGCCGCCTCTAGGAAGTCAGACGTCGGGAAATATATGCTCTTTAGCATCCGGGCGCTTAGAGACTCAGGGTTCTGAAGAATTCTCCATGCTTGTCGTGCTAGCATAGCCAGATTGAATAGCTCGAAGTCTTTAAACCCCAGGCCACCTAGCCCCTTCGGCTGGGTCATTGCTTTCCAAGACACCCAGTGCGGCTTCCGTTTTCCTTCTTTGCTCCCCCACCAGAACTTCCTTATTAGCATATTTAGGTGCTCACACAAACCCCTTGGTAACTTAAAGCACGACATAGAAAATACTGGGACTGCCTGAGCCACCGATTTCACAAGCACTTCCTTTCCCGCCGATGACAGGGTGCTCTCTATCCACCCCTGCACCTTGCTCCATAGACGATCCTTTAGGTATTTGAACGCCCCATTCTTAGAGCTACCTATATCAGATGGCATTCCCAGATACTTTTCATTTAGGGTTTCATTCGGAACCTGTAATATTGCCTTGACTTCTTCCCTCACTGATTCTGGCACTCCCTTACTGAAGAAGACTGAGGATTTGGAATAGTTGATACGTTGCCCCGTTGCCTGACAGTAAGTATCAAGAACATGGTACACCTCAGTAGCTCCCAAACTATTCGCCTTGAAAAACAGCAGGCTGTCATCAGCAAAAAGAAGGTGGTTTACTTGAGGCGCCGAAGGCGCAACTTGCAACCCACTTAAATTGGATGACTCACTCTTGGATTTTAACAGGCACGAAAGGCCCTCTGCTGCTAACAAGAACAAGTAGGGAGATATCGGGTCCCCTTGTCTGATTCCTCTTGAAGGTTTAAAACTGCTAAGCTTATTACCATTGAACATAACTGAAAACTCCACTGTTGTTACCATGCCCATAACAATGTTTACCCATCTGTCAGTAAAACCCAGCTTCAGCATAATGGCCTTTAAATAAGACCACTCCACTCTGTCGTATGCCTTCATCATGTCCAGTTTTAAAGCACAGGTTGGTTTTTCTTGGACTTGTTCCTCTTCATGAAATGTAGGCACTCATACGCTGTTATGATGTTGTCTGTTATCAGCCTGCCTGGAACAAAGGCCGACTGTTCCTCTGATATGATATCTGGTAATACTACCTTCAGCCTGTTGGAGATGACCTTCGAAGCTATCTTATATAACACATTACACAGGCTAATTGGACGAAACTGAGATAGCAGTGATGGGTTTTTTACCTTTGGTATAAGGACCAAAACTGTATCGTTTATACATTCCGCAGACTCAGTTCCCTCTACTATTCTCAGAACTACCCTTGCCACATCATCACCACATATTTCCCAGTGATGTTGGAAGAAGTGTGCAGGGTAACCATCAGGACCTGGCGCCTTGATAGGGAACATTTGAAACAGGGCAGTTTTCACTTCCTCCTTGCTATAGGGCGCATTTAACATCTCATTCATTGCATGGGTTACTTTCCTCGGGACCGTATCAAGCACATCCTCCATATTTTGGACTCCTTCCGACGCGTACAAATTTTGATAAAAGGATGTGGCCATGTTTTCCATCTCATGAGCATCAGCCGTAAGTTCACCATCCGGTTTCTGCAAAGACTTGATTTGATTTTTCCTCCTCCTTCGACTCGCCCGTAGATGGAAGAAATAAGTATTCTTGTCTCCATGCATAAGCCACTCGACCCTTGCCCGCTGGCGCCAGATCATCTCTTCTCTATGATATAATTCCGTTAATCTCTCTATGATTTTTAATTCAGCATGCACCGGACCAGATCTGTTTGGGATCTTGCGCAGCTCCTGTAGCTCGCTGTCCAATCGCCGGATCTCCTGTCGCACATTCCCAAAGCTCTGCCTGTCCCATGTAGCCAGATCGGTTGAAAGCGACGTAAGTTTGTCGCGTAGGTCGAGGACAGTCTCCCCTGCGGCGCGCGCCCATGCATGCTCCACCAGCGGCGTGAGGCCCGAGTCTCTTTCCCAAGCAATCTCGTATTTAAACGACCGCGGGGCCCTCCTGCATGCATTCTCATGCACGTACTTGACGTATATGGGTACGTGGTCACTTGTAGCCGCAGATTTGTGCTCCAAACTGCCTGTAGGGAACGCAGTGAGCCATGCTGGATTAGCCACCGCTCGGTCCAGACGAACTCTTGTGTATGTCCCCCCTGTTACTCTTTTTTCAAACGTCCATGTATTACCAGTATATCCTATATCCGAAAGCCCGCACGTATCCAAAACATCTCTAAACGCCTCCATCTGAGCCTGGCTTCTATGGCCTACACCATCATGTTCATGTGCATGAATTACTTCGTTGAAATCACCCAACACCAGCCATGGTGTGTCATTCGCCCCCACTATCCCTCGGAGCGTGTCC
Source organism: Secale cereale (assembly GCA_902687465.1). NCBI lineage: Eukaryota > Viridiplantae > Streptophyta > Magnoliopsida > Poales > Poaceae > Secale > Secale cereale. Next base: position 869,968,059 of record LR738710.1, read on the forward strand.
CATGTTTTGTATCTCTCATTAGCTTGAGCTTCTCCATAGACAAAAGTAACTCTAGTTTTGATATCTACTAGATCATCAACCACAGCATCAATATGATAGCGAGAATAACCAACGACCTCAAGCTTTATTTCATCATTCCAGAAGATTCCCAATCCACCACTTCTTCCTGAGCTACTCACTGCAAAACTCTTATTATATCCTAAAGAACCAGCCATACCTTCTACTCTACTGCCCTCTATTTGGGTTTCAAGAATGCATAACACAGAGGGGGAATACTGCCTCGTTAGATCACAATTCTCCAGGGCTCGATTCTCCCGCACTTCCCTGTCCAGTCCAATTTCATAGCCCAAGCCCAGCTCGTTTGCACCTGCTAAGACAGAGTCACACGTTCGCTGGAAAAAAACAACAGGCTCCCAAGGTTCGGTTTCAAAATGCACAGAGTGACTCCACGGTCTCCTCTGCCCTCGCTGGGCGATGTGGTACTAATTAATCCCCGCTACAGCTCACGCGCTCGGCAAAGCCACCAAGAGACGGACGTGCTCTCATAACAGGCTCCCAATTCTCCCGCACTTCCCTGTCCAGTCCAATTTCATAGCCCAAGCCCAGCTCGTTTGCACCTGCTAAGACAGAGTCACAATTTCTCCAGGGCTCGATTCTCCCGCACTTCTCGAATAAGTCCAATTTCATACAACTCTTATTAGGTGGATATAAGAAGTACATGCCTATTTTATATAAATCGATAATATATATAACACTTATCACCTACTCCTTCCGTCCCATAATGTAAGACTTTTTTGACACAACATTATTGGACCGAGGGGGTGACTTATTTATGAAATATAAAATACAAAATGAGAGCGAGTGCTTGCAATTAGGTTTTTGTACTATGTCCAACGAATAGATAATTATGTTTCCTAACTTTGACAAAGGAAGACTAGAAATTTGATTAAGATGAGCATGTGCGAAAGCTTTTGAACACAGAATTGCGCTAAATGAGAAAATAATGCAATTCAGCCAATGTTTTTTCTTGTTTGTGGTAGCAACCAATGTTGAGGTCGTACATAAAGAGAACATGCAGCATATTCACATTCAAACGATCAGTGTGCTCAAGTTAGTTTTGTAATGCAATCCTAGGGCGTGTGGAGTAGTGGAACTGAGTGAAATAGGTACCTTTTTTTATGAGAAAATATTTATAATTCTTACGAGGGAATAATGCCTATGGTTTTGCACGTCGAGCCACCAACATCAATACCATGAACTTTCTGTTATCACACATGATCCAAAGTAACAACATTGACGAAAAAAAATCATCAAGAGGAAATTATATCATCTCAAGATGTACATTATAGATGAACATGGTTATATCATTGCCACACACACAAAATGTCAAGTACAGAATTCATGGCCTGGAAATAAAAATGATATCATGGTCACACCAGCAAATTTTGAAAGTAGCAAACTAGGTAAATTTTAACATCTCAGATGTGTACCTAATTATGGGATTTATCAAAACATATGAAGAAAGACATGATTGTTAAGAGAGTGTTTTAGGAATATTTAATAAACACCGGCGGACCTTTATTTTCCTTAGTTAAAGAACTCAAGTTAAATGCATTTTGCCCCATGAAGATTATTGCTCATGTCACTATCCAGTTTACATCGGGTCTGACACGATAATGTTGTGGCTTGCATCACATCGTCCTAGGGATATTGTATCTGAGAAGACAATAAGAAATCATATACAAGTAATATGGAATAAAAATATACATGTAGAATTTGAATTAGAAAATGTATAATTTTGATTTGTATTTACACACAAGTGTAAAAAGACACACAAAAAAGATATGCACAAAACACATCATTATATTTATTTTTTGAATACAGTACACACGCAATCGCTCATTTTTTAGATTTACGGAGTCACCATAAATGCCTCGTAGTCGATGGTAACGTCTACTCCCACGGAACATGCTTCGCAGGAAATTCTAAGATAAATCCAACAAAATGCGGGCACCAAGATTTGAATCTGTGATGGCCTAGGGATACCACTATCCTCTTAACCATCCAACCACGGGTTATATATTATGTTGTAGAATGGGACGCGCGGTGAAAACACATGATACTTAAGCTTTGTTGTTACCGGAAGTATCACATCACCACGACAAACATGAGCATGTGGACCACGGGAAAATAGGCTCGCCTTTGTTGCTATACGTAAAGTAAATATCATTCTTTACTAAAGTTATCAGCAACGAAGTAGCATTGCACGACATTCGTCTCATAATGGGAACAATATTTTTGGCATAGTTATTATTTGATAATAATGAGGAAATTGCACTAATCACCTACTTTTGGTGCTAGTGTTGCATAAAATTAACACCTACTTTACATGTTTGTTGCACAAAACACCATATATTGGGGGTAATTCTTTGCAACTAGGTCGAATCCATCATTTAGGTGTGTTGACATGATTCCTGACAAGTGGGTTCAGTTTGTAAGTGCACCGGCGGATTTATTGGATTATTTTTGTATTTTCTAAATGTTAAATTTTGAAAGAAAAAAAATGACCAATGAAAGTACTGCGTCCATTCTTAAACCTTCTATTTGAGGTGAGATATTAATCAATGAAATGATTGCATCCATTCATAAACCATTTGATTTGCGCATGTAGACCAAAGAAAAGACCATGAAACCTTGTTTTTTCCAGGTTGGTTGATAGTGGAATGTCCATACATGAAATCAAGAACTAGGATTGTTTTTCATTACAGTGCGCAAACATCTTTGATACCGTCCCGGCCTGAGGGGGCAGGGGGAGACCAGTGATAGTGATACGTCTCAAGTGTATCTATTTTTTTTTATTGTTTCATGCTATACAGAAACACACAAAATATACATCAATCGACAACAAAATTTCTTCCGAAAAATATAGGGTTTCATGGGGGAGAAAAATACCTAACCAACTAGGACCGAAGACAGGCTTACCCGACGATGTAGGAGATCATTGAAGAAACACCAACTAGAACCTCCAAGCCTATCTCACAAAGCAATGCTCCCAACTGAGGAACGATGCCGAGGGTACCACCATCACCGATCCGGATCTGAACTTAGGCTTTTGCCTAGAGACATCCATTCAAGTGAGAGGGAGCAAGGTGCCGACACACCACAACGATGCCTCCAAGATGGGTCACGACACCCATAGGCATAGTGACTGCTCACACCGACCGAAGGCAGGTAGGACTTCTGTCCAAAATGCCGCACACCTACATTCCAGCCCACCGAAATGGGATACACCGTCCATGTGGATTCACTTTACCGCCGCCACAGCACCTCGCAGATGGAGCTGCGTCGCCGCGTCCCACCAAAACCACCGAAAGAACAAGACAACACCACCACACCACATCACCGCGTCCCGCCAAGACTGCCGCCGCAACACCTCGCAGATGGTGCTGCATCACCGCAACACCTTGCACTTGACCAGGCCTAGCCGACCAACTCCCGCGCGTCGCACGACCCAGCCTTCCCCCACGCACACTAGAACAGCACCCGAACAAGGTCGGCCGACGAGCTAATGATGGGATCCATGCCGACCAACCCCATAGCCTGCACCATTGAGGGGCACGCCCAAGACCAGCGCGAGCACGGGCGAGACATATCCCACCGCCAACAGGCTTTTCCTGCCGAGATGAGCCGACACCGGCGAGGGGGAGGAGGGAGAATGAAAGGTCGGCGATGGCGGCGGTAAGGTTTTCGCCTGAGCCGCCCCTAGCAAGCGACATGGGGGGAGGAAAGGGGAAGACAGAGATGGGAAAGACTTGTGAAGGGTTCATCAGGAATCATGTCAATACACACCTAAATGATGGATTAGACCTAACTGCAACGAATTACCTCAATATATGGTGTTTTGTGCAACATGTAAAGTATGTGTTTTGTGCAACATTAGCACCAAAAGTAGGTGGTTTGTGCAATTTCCTCGATAATAATAGACACACGGGCAAAGAACAACATAATGCAGTGTGTGCCCTCCTCTAATCGTCCCTCCGAATTTCACAGGTGAGCCCGCCTTACATAATTAAATCTCAGCCGATCATTCCTAACCACTTGTAAATCCACCGTAAACTCTATGTGTGTCTAGCATTACTTGTTATTATTAATAGTTTTATTGAATTATAATTAAGCATCTAGATAAAGTTTGGCATAGTTATCGTTATTACTTTTTAAAAATATATAATTTTGGCTTAGTTATTATCAACAGTTTTATTAAGAATATATTTTATTTTTGGTGATGTTGTAGAGCGAGGTTCCCCGCCAAGACATTCGCGGTGCTGTTTGTGATGTCATCCTGGCGCAGTCGGCGTTGCGAGCTATGGACGCCGTAGCTTAGTCCATATAATTTTGATCAATTAACTAATAGTAATAATTTTACTTCCTCCTTTTATAATATAAGATGTTCTGAATATTTTAATGTAAACTACATAGACTAAAAATTAGTAAACAAATACGCTAAAGCAGTGTTTGGAATGGATGTAATTTAATACGGATGTATTTTACTTACATGTGTAGTTTACCGGCTAAGAGCAGTGGCGGATGCATGTATCTTCTACAGGTGTATGTAGAAGGGATAATCCAAATAAGGCTTAAAACATGTCTATATACGTCCGACGATAAAAATTAGAATATCCTCCTACTTCACAAACTAACAACTTTGTACCAACACTTATTGTACTAAATCAGCGACAATTTACAACTTTGTACTAACACTTATTTTGAACCATATCAGCAACAGTCATTATTTTGGGATGGGGCTATTTGTGAATGGAGAAAATATTATTTATGTCCAAAAATGTGATGCTGTATTTTTGTCAAATCCTACATCACTAATAATTTTATTATAATTAAACAAAAGCCGTCGTCTTACCTTATCAGCAACCCGTCGGTCTCCGTCTCAAAGTACGTTAATCACATGTTCTCATTAAGCTTCTGAGTACCTTTTGATCCCTTTCGGGATAAGATGGCAAAGGCGCTAAGAAACTTAATGACAAACAGGTGACAAACGCATCTTGAAAGAAGCTGCGCTTGACTTCATTAAACAACCAGTTAATCATGGCCCTCGTTTTATAACGCCCTTAAGGACTCCTCCGCTCTCGCTGGGCGAGGTGGTACTATCCACTATCGCGGAAAAGCCGAGACTTACGGCTTGCTGTCTGACCAGCTGGGCTCGTTTCAGTCCCGCAAATCCCTGCCCGATCCAACTTAATAGTCCAAGCCCAGCTTAATTCAGCCCCGCCAATTTCTGCTGCAGTGGCTTTGGGCAAATCCTATTTGCCGCCCGCGGGCGGCCAATGGTCAAGGCTTCGCTGAAGGGAGCCTCCGCATGGGCCGGCCCATGTACGGACTATGTATGCTGTTTTTAGTTTGCTGCTGCCTTCCACACTGTTTCCTGCGGGGTTTTTTTCGTTTTCTTCTGACGTTTTTTGCTTTCGGTTTTTTCACTCTTCTTTGGTTTTCAGTTCTTTTTCTTCCTTTTTGGTTTCTTTTTTCCTTTTTTCGTGTTTTACGTTTTTTTTGCTGTTTCTGTTACTTTTTAATTTTCCCTCTTTTTTCATATTATATAAAAAGTTCATCATGTATTACAAATACGTCCATCGTATATTAAGAAAATGTTCATCGTATATTGATGAAAAGTTTACTATGCATTATAAAAGGTTCATCTTGTATTACAAAACTGTTTATCATATATTAAAAAATTTGTTCAAAGTATATTTTACAAAATATTCACTGTGTATTTGAAATTTGTTCATTGTATATTAAGAATTGTTCAATGTATAATTAAAAAATGTTCATTGTATATTAAGAATTGTTCAATATATAATTACAAAATGTTCATTGTGCATTTGAAATTTTTTCAGCATTTTGAAACAAAAAAGTTCACAGTTATTTAAAAATTATTCAATCCTTATTAGAAATGTTCAATGTGTATTCGAAACACACATATATATTCCTATTTTCATAAAATGTTCGACGTAAAAAACCAAGCAAAAAAGGGCTGTTACAGGGAACCAGAAGGTACAGCATCGTTTTGCTACAGTGCAGAAATGCTACAGCGTTCCTACATTGCCTTTTCTATAGTTAAACGGCAAATGGGCCGGCCCATTCGGATCACCCTGTGTGAAGCCACAGCTCGTGGACGCACACGGGCGTCATACAGGGACTCTCCTGGCTTTGCCTCGCCTTAAGCGAGACATAAGCTTGTTTCGCTTTAGCTTCGCAAAATTAATGGTCCGGCGTTCCTGCAGGTTATTTTTTTTTTCTGTTCTTACATTTATTCTTTTCCTTTTTTTCTTTGACCCATATTTTCCAAAATATTCTACATACATATATTCTACTAGTAGGCACATGAGCATTGCACCTGAGAACTTATACATAATCAAAGTACAGTTGAATATTGACATATCACATTATATCACATGCAAATATATAAATTTAGAGCCATATATGCATGATGTCTGAGATGTAAATTTAATTCACGGTGTTCATCCCACTGAAAAATCAATATAAATTACTTACGAAGATACTGTCAAAGCCATGAACAAAATTATAATAAATTAAAAGTGAACGCTATTTTTTCTAGACGCATGTGTATATTACTATGCTAATTTGTTTTGGTTTTTTCCTTCAACAAAGTGATAATCTTTGTGCATGTTGTACATTGATAATCATGAAGTGCACACGGAAATAGCAATTCATTTAGAATAGAAAATTAGCATCATTCAAGTATGGAAGTTTTTAGAACATAGAAGAAACATATTGCTTTGAGGTTTGTGCATATAGTGCATTGTGCTTAAGCTTACTATAATGGAATCTTCTAGATAGTACACATTACAAGATCTAGTGTAGTAAATAGGATATCCAGTGGCCAACAGTGCTCAGATTTGCCAACTTGGGCCCATCAGGATTTGCATTGAAACTCGCCACCATCTGAGAAATTTAGGTCCCCTCACCTCTGATGCCATCTTGGAGCTGAGAGGTGGGGGGACCTCGGATCTTCGAGACCTCTATGTTCTTTGCCATTGTCTAGTGATCATCATAATTTTGTGAGAATAATTTTTCTCTCGTTCTTTGAGCGATGCCATGAGGTTAGAGAGTTTTCTGTCCTCGCAGATCTGACGAGTTTATGTTGCTGTGTCAAGACTTTTTTGTTGGTCTGATTCTTTGTGGAGGTGAAATCTTTCATCGACAACATGGTAAAGATATAGTGATTCGGCGACCTGCACTTCTAGGGGATCATCCCCGAATCAAGTACGCTCATCAATCAAGGCTCCCCATCTCTTTGGATGGGTGACTCAAGGCGTTTTGAAAAATCAATACTGGTAATGTTTTGTGCAGGTGAAAGAGTGGCAACATCGTTGCTCCGGTTCAATTGCATCCTCTTTACCGAAGTCTTTGGGGCTGAGGAAACTCCTCATGCTAGGTGACAAATTTGGATGATAAGTTCTATGACGTAGATCACCAGATCGGTCCAAATGTTTGGACCAGATTTCTTGGATACTTTTTGCCATCCGACAGTGGCCAGGAAAAAAATTTCGGACCGGTCCGAACATCTGAAATCCCCTAATCTGGAAACAGCAAACAAATAGAAGGTTTACGGGCGTCCCGACTTCCGTCACGTCGGACTTCGACAACGCGCAACCTCTCCCGCATCTTGCATCGTGTCCGCACCGCAATCATCCCGGTCAGAGTGGACGTGACAAGAAGGGGCGAATTCCTACCTGCATTCATTTGGGTTGATCGGCCGCCCTCTAGCCTGGCATTCACACCGGCACTGCGAACTAGAAGCCTACCCCGGCCATCGCATTACCGTGATGCTCCACTTTGTCCGTTCGCCGTTGCAATGGCCGGGGCCTCTCGTGGATGATGGAGGCAGCTATCGCAATAGATCCTCAGAAAGATCAACTTCTTTTATACAAATCTAAAATTGCACATAGTGCATACAAATGTGCAACCAATTAATTAACTTATATTAGATGGAAATTGGTTACAAAGTTTCTTTTTAGGTAGCAGGGGTAATTTTGTTACCAAGTCTGAAAAATTAACAGTGTTTCAAAATACATTGCATGTTAATATTAGTTTTATGTTAAGTTAGACTTTGTTAGATTTGACTAAATTTATAGGAAAAAATAAGGGGTGCTACTTCTTGAGCTTGCGTTGTATTCCCTCGAAGAGGAAAGGGAGATGCAGCACAGTAGCGTAAGTATTTCCCTCAGTTTTTGAGAACCAAGGTATCAATCTAGTAGGAGACCACGCGTGAGTCCCTCGCACCAGCACAAACAAATAAGAACTTCGCAGCCAACGCGATAATGGGTTGTCAATCCCTTTACGGTCACTTACGAAAGTGAGATCTGATAGCGATGATAGTTTGATATTTTTGGTATTTTTGATTATAAGAACAGAAAGTAAAAGCGGAAAAGTAAAGTATGTAGATCGATATGTTGAGAATAGACCCGGGGGCCATAGTGTTCTCTAGTGGCTTCTCTCATGATAGCGATATTCTACGGCGGGTAAACAAATTACTGTCGAGCAATTGATAGAAGAGTGAATAATTATGAGACTATCTAGGCATGATCATTATATATAGGCATCACGTTCGAGACAAGTAGACCGAAACGATTCTGCATATACTACTATTACTCCACACATCGACCGCTATCCAGCATGCATCTAGTGTATTAAGCTCATAAGAACAGAGCAACGCCTTAAGCAAGATGACATGATGTAGAGGGATAAACTCAAACTTAATGATATAAACCCCATCTTTTTATCCTCGATGGCAACAATACAATACGTGCCTTGCTGCCCCTACTGTCACTGGGAAAGGACACCGCAAGATTGAACCCAAAGCCAAGCACTTCTCCCATTGCAAGTACTATAGATCTAGTAGGCCAAACCAAACCAATAATTCGAAGAGACTTACAAGGATATTATAATCATACATAAAGAGTTCAGAGAAGAACCAAATATTTCTCATAGATAATCTTGATCATAAACCCACAATTCATCGACAAACACACCGCAAAAAGAGATTACATCGAATAGATCTCCTCGAAGACCGAGGAGAACTTTGTATTGAGATCCAAAGAGAGAGAAGAAGCCATCTAGATACCAGCTATGGAACCGAAGGTATGTGGTAAACTACTCACAACTCATGGTGAGGCGATGATGATGATGTAGAAGCACTCCGTGGAAGATCCCCCCTCCGGTGGGGCTCCGGAACAGGCCCCAAGATGGGATCTCACGGGAACAGAAGGTTGCGGCGGTGGAACTAGGGTTTTCTCTGTTGTTCTGATAGTTTCGGGGTACGTAGGTATATATAGGAGGAAGGAGGGCACCGGTGGCCAAATGTGGGGCCCACGAGGCAGGGGGCGCGCCCTATAGGGGGGGCGGGGGCGCCCCCACCCTCGTGGACTCCATGTGTGCCCTATTCCGTGGTTTTCAAGTCTCTCGTGCGTATTTTGCTCCAAAAATATCTCTCCCGAAGTTTCATTCTGTTAGGACTCTGTTTCATATTCCTTTTCTGTAAAACCCTGTAATAGGCAAAAAACAACAATCTGGACTAGGCCTTTGGGTTAGTAGGTTAGTCCCGAAAATAATATAAAAGTGTATAACAAAGCCCATTAAACATCCAAAACATCATAGATAATAGCATGGAACAATAAAAAATTATAGATACGTTGGAGACGTATCAAGCATCCCCAAGCTTAATTCATGCTCGTCCTCGAGTAGGTAAATGATAAAAACAGAATTTTTGATGTGGAATGCTAACCAACATAGTTTTTCAATGTAATTTTCTTAATTGTGGCATGAATGTTCAGATCTGAAAGATTCATGACAAAAGTCTATATTGACATAAGAAATAATAATACTTCAAGCATACTAACAAAGCAATCATGTCTTCTCAAAATACTATGCTAAAGAAAGTTATCCCTACAAAATCATATAGTCTGGCTATGCTCCCTCTTCATCACACAAAATATTCATATCATGCACAACCCCGATTTCAGCCAAGCACTTGTTTTCATACTCTATTCTTTCAAACCTTTCAACTTTCACGCAATACATGAGCGTGAGCCATGGACATAGCACTATGGGTGAAATAGAGAGGTGGTTACGGAGAAGACAAAAAGGAGGCAGATAGTCCCACATCGACTAGGCGTATCAACAGGCTATGGAGATGCCCATCAATATATATCAATGTGAGTGAGTAGGGTTTGCTACTATCTTTTGAGGAAAGGCTAAATCAATAAAGCCCCTCCAAAAAAAAGAAAAAAAGAAAGGCCAAAGAAAAAAAAGGCCCAAAAAAAGAAAAAAAAGAAAAGAAAAGAAAAAGGGACAATTGCTACTATATTTTTCCACACTTGTGCTTCAAAGTAGCACCATGTTCTTCGTGATAGAGAGTCTCATGTTTAGTAACTTTCATATACTAGTGAGAATTTTCACTATAGAACTTGGCTTGTATATTCCAACTGTAAGGGCATATTTCTCCCTAAGTAGTTTTGGTGATTGATGACAATACATTTGCGGACTGATCGTGTGCTCTAAGCTCATACAGGTATATCTCCCTTAGGCACAAGACGACTGTTTGCCCCTCGGATTCTATGAAAGACGGTGTTTTCTTTTTGCTCCCTTTCGGTGGCTTTGAGTAATAGGAAAGCCGTACTATTAAGAGGGGGTCCGCGTCGGAAAGGTTTGGGTAGAATCAACACGTACACATCCTTCTCCCGCACCACCTTTCCTTGCTTCTCTGGAGGTCCAACCGGTTACTTCTCGTATTTGCAAAGCTGTGTCTTCTTAACTGATCAACTGCCTGGCAAGCGGTAGTACCGCTCAACAAAGCGGTAGTACCGCGCAGGTACACGGTAGTACCGCCTGCCGACACGGTAGTACCGCTCCCACGGTAGTACCGCGTCCCCAGAGCGGTAGTACCGTGTATCTGGCCCAGGCGCTAAGTCTAAGTACAGAAGTGGATGCGGAAGTAATTTTTTACTTCCGCATACAATGCGATAGTACCGCTTATCCTAAGCGGTAGTACCGTGTCGCATTTTTGCTACTACCGTTTTCCTTGCGGATGTAGCCACGGATGTAATTTATTTCATCCGTGGTTGTCAATCATGTCGCAATCTTTGCCTAAGCGGTAGTACCGCTCCCATAGCGGTAGTACCGCTCAGCCAGCGGTAGTACCGCAACTCATGCGCGGTACTACCGCTCTCTGCGGGCTGAAAACTCCAGTAACGGTTGGATTTGTCCCCCCACTATATATAGGGGGTCTTTTTCTCCAAGAAGACTTACCTCTTCCCCCACTACTCCATTGTTGCTCCAAAAGCTCCCTTTCCGCCCGATCTCTCTCCCTAGCCAATCAAACTTGTTGATTTGCTCGGGATTGCTTGAGGAGGCATCGATCTACACTTCCACCAAGAGATATTTGATTCTCCCCACTAATCCCTTGCGGATCTTGTTACTCTTGGGTGTTTGAGCACCCTAGACGGTTGAGGTCACCTCGAAGCCATATTCCATTGTGGTGAAGCTTCGTGGTTTGTTGGGAGCCTCCAAGTTGTGGAGATAGCCCCAACCTTGTTTGTAAAGGTTCGATTGCCGCCTTCAAGGGCACCACTAGTGGAATCACGGCACCTTGCATCGTGTGAGGGCGTGAGGAGAATACGGTGGCCCTAGTGGCTTCTTGGGGAGCATTGTGCCTCCACACCGCTCCAACGGAGACGTACTTCCCCTCAAAGGGAAGGAACTTCGGAAACACATCCTCGTCTCCACCAGTTCCACTTGTGGTTATTTCTTACCTTTACTTTTGCATGCTTTACTTGTTCAACTCCTATAGCATGCATGTGTAGTTGTTGTCCTTCTTTATATTAGTTGTCATCCTAGTAATATATCTAGACAACTTATTTTGTCGCTTAATTTAAAGTGATTAAGAAAAGCTAAAAATTGTTAGTTGCCTATTCACCCCCCCTCTAGTCAACCATATCGATCCTTTCAATTGGTATCAGAGCATCGTCTCTTGTTAAGGACTTTACCGTCCGAAGAGTATGGTTGACAACGTAGTCGAGACGGAGGACCATTCCGGTGGAAATCCGTCCTTGCCTACATCAGATGGGGGAGCCTCGGTCACTCATGAGGAGTTCAATGTGGCCTTGACCACATTGAAAGAATCACTAGCGAGCGAGGTCAAAGGCATGTTTAAAGAAATGCTTGAGGGGCTTAAATTATCCACCTCACCGTTGGAAGTGGGTCGTCCCGCTACCAACGTGTCGGAGGCTAATCCCGACAAGGGAGAAGCTAGTAGTGAGCAAGCCCCGGTCACTAAGAATGGGAGTGGGAAATTTGCCCAATCTGCTCCTCCTACTCACTATAGAGGACCCGTTCCCACACCGCATTTAAATTCTGTTGGGCCCCCTCCCAAGTTTGTTAAAAATACTGATTTTGCTACTTGGGTGTTTCGTTTCAAACGTCATATTAATCATTGTTCCACTAACCTTTGGAGAATCATTGAGCAAGGTTTTTATCCGTATGATCCCGACAACATGACTCCAAGAGAAACTGCCGATCATCAGTTCAACGAGTCCGCACTTTGCATTCTTCAAGATTCCATCCCTCCTGAAGACATTGCTCACCTTCGTCCCTTCACTGTGGCCAAGGAAGCATGGGAGCATGTTGGCACAATGTACAAGGGAAGCACAAGTATTCAACGCTCCAACTATGAAGTGGTGCAAGATGAAGCTGATGAGTTTGCTATGATCGAAGATGAAGATCCTCGTGAACTTTATCGAAGATTAACTATTCTTGCAGTGTCTCTTCGAGATCATGGCAGTAAGGATACGGATGACAATTGGATCAAGCGCAAGTTCCTCAAGGCCATGATGCCCTATCATAAGGCCATGTCCTCTGTCATTCGTCAGAGACCGGACTTCCACACTTTATCCTCAAACGAAGTGTTGGATGAATTTGTTGCCATGAGGATCCTTGACGTAACCGCCGACAATGCGGTCCTAAGAGCTCAACGATCCAAGAAGCCTAATCTTGCTCTGAAGGCCAAGGCTTGTGTGGAAGAGGAGGAAGTGGAAGATGATGATGAGTGTTGCCCCGAGGACACCAAATATGCCTATCACGAGCACATGGCTCTTGCTTCAAGGCAATTCTGGGGCAAGAAGAACTCAAGGTCCAACTTTAACAGGAACAACTCTACTGGGAACAAAGGGAAGCAACGAGTAAGGACATGCTTCAACTGTGGAAATGTAAGTCACTTCGTTGTGGATTGCCCATATGAGAAGAGAGAAGACTTTGGAGGCAAGCTTATTCGGAAGGACAAGTCAAAGTCCTATCCCAACAAGAACAACTTCATCAAGAAGACTCCTCCGAAAGTGTTGGTGGCTCAAGAAGAATATGTGGAGGATGATGACAATGATGAAGACGATGAGGTGACCACTATGGCCACAATTGCAATTGCTACCACTCCGCACTCATCTCTCTTCAACTCACCAAACGAGAACATCACCGCCAAGTGTCTCATGGCCAAGGCCACCAACAAGGTAACCCCAAACATCAATACTACTATCTCTTCTAATCCTTCATTGACTAATTGTATTGATGAGGGTGAGGGTATTAAGGAGGGAGAAAATGAATTTGATTTGTTCATAAAGAATCTCAAGGGCAAACCCAAGAAGCATTTTGTTGCTCTCTTGGAACAACTCGGTGAGGCCAATGACATTATCGAGGCTCACGAGGAAACCATTACTAAAATGGAAGGGCATAGTTGAGACTATGCCGATGAGATATCGGATCTCTCTAACGCCCTAGAGGAAGAGCGTGGTCTTCGTTTGACTCTTGAGGAGTCACACAACGATGATCATGCTAAATTAAAGAAAGATCTTGATCATGCTTTAGTTGTCTCTCGTGTCCTTAAATCTGAGAAGGCAAAACTTGAGGTTGACCATGCTAAACTCAAAGAGGAGTTCGACATACTTGACAAGGCTCACAAGGCCTTGAAAGGAATGCATGCTACTCTCAAGGAGTCTCATGATCAACTCCAAGTTTCGCTAACCAAGGAAAAGGCTATCTTTCCTCGCATGGTTTTAATTGATAATGCAAATGCTACTAACCCATGTTGTGAGCATGTGCATCTTGTTGAAGAGAATGCCGAATTAAAGAAACAACTTGAGAAAGGCCTTGTGACTTGCATACAAGGTGAGAAGAACCTCAACGCCCTTTTGAGCAATCAAAAGGAAGTTGTGGCAAAGGAAGGAATTGGGTTTGCTCCTAAGCCCAAGAAGAAGAAGAATGACAAGACAAAGCAACCACCCCCTCTCCGACAATCCTTTGTGAAAGAAGGAGAGGGCACGTCAACCAAGAAGAAAAGTGGTGGTGTCAAGAAAAACTCCACCATACCATCAAACATGGCCGGCGATTTTAATCCTTCATATGTTTTATGCCGTGCTAGTGATGGCCATGTGTTTGCTAAATTTGTTGGTTCTTCTTATGAGTACATTGAATGGTCCATTTGGGTTCCTAAGACCCTTGTCACTAACCTCAAAGGACCCATTACCAAATGGGTACCTAAATCCAGGCATTGATCTATTGTAGGGGTTTGCTTCCGGTGGGGGATCATGGTTGCTCGATAGCGGAGCCACAAATCATATGACCGGAAGCAAAGACTTGGTGGTGGACGTGCATCTCGGTTCATCTATGGCCACCAACGTCGAATGGGGTGATGCTTCATCTTCTAAGGTATTGGGACTTGGCAAGGTTGTTGTCTCTCATGATCTCACGATCGAGAAAGTCATGCTTGTTGAGTCCCTTGCATACAATTTACTTTCTGTTCGCCAACTTGCACTCATGGGCTTTGCTACATTCTTTGATATTGATTCTGTGGCCCTCTTGTGGAGCAAGACTCTTAAAGTAGCCTATGTTGGGCATGTCGAGAACGGTCTTTATGTGGTTAACTTCTCGAAGCAACCCACTAAGGTCGCGACATGCCTAATGGCTAAAGTTGATGTGGGATGGCTTTGGCATCGCCGTTTGGCCCACGTCAATATGAGATCTTTGCAAAGTCTTCTCAAGGGGGGCCATGTCCGAGGACTAACAAATGTTAGCTTTGCCAAAGATCGTGCTTGCAGGGCGTGCATTGAAGGAAAATTACATGAGAAGGCTCACCCTCCCACGACTATCATCTATTCAAAGAGACCTCTAGAGCTCCTCCACATGGATCTCTTTGGGCCTCCCACTTTTGATAGTCTTGGGGGTAGGAAATATTGCTTGGTGATTGTGGATGATTACTCAAGATATACCTGGGTGTACTTCTTCAAGAAGAAGAGTGAGACCCAACAAACCGTCATCAACTTTGCAAATGAAGCTCAACGACAACATGAAGCAAAGATTTTGATGATCAGAAGTGACAATGGCACCGAGTTCAAGAACTACACCTTGGATGAGTTTCTTGGTGATGAGGGGATCAAACATCAATATGCCGCCCGTATACCCCTCAGCAAAACGGTGTTGCGGAGAGAAAGAACCGAACCTTAATAGATGCTGCAAGAACCATGATGGCTGAATTCAACTCTCCATACAACTTTTGGGCCGAAGCCATCAACACCGCTTGCCATGCGTCAAATCGTCTCTATCTCCGCAAAGGCTTGAACAAAACTCCGTATGAGATTCTTACCGGTAACAAGCCCAATCTCAAGTACTTCCGGGTGTTCGGGTGTAAGTGTTTCATTCTCAAGAAAGGTGTTCGTTTGTCTAAATTTGAATCTAGAGCTCATGAGGGCATATTTGTTGGTTATGCTACAAACTCTCATGCTTACCGTGTCCTCAACAAGTCCACTGGACTCATAGAGGAGACGAGTAACGTAGAGTTTGATGAAAATAACGGCTCCCAAGTGGAGCAAAGTGGTACTTGTGATGCAGGTGATGAAATTCCTCCTCAAGCCATAAGAAGAATGGGTGTTGGATATATCCTACCCGTTGAGGAACCCCTTGTGGCTGAAGGAGAAGGACAATGTTCCACTCAAGTGGAACCATCACCAACCCAAGACCCACACGCTTCCGAAGAACAAAGTGAAGGCCCTCAACCTGATGAACAAGGCCAAGTGCAAGATCAACCTCAAGTTGGTGAAGAACCACCAATTGATGCACAAGGCCAAGTTCAGTCTCCCGAGCAAGATCAAGGTCAAGAGGAAGCTCAAGATCAAGATCTTGCTCATGATGACGCTCAAGATGATCAACTCAATGCTCCTCAGTTATCACTTGAAGAGCAATTAGAGCGTCGTGCTGCAAAAGTTGCCTCCAGGCTTGCTTCCAACGAGCATCACATCGAGAACATTTTAGGAAGCATCAAAAGGGGGGTAAGCACTCGTAGACAATTAGCAAACTATTGTGCTCATCAAGCTTTTGTCTCCTTTGTTGAACCTAAGAAGGTCTATGAGGCGCTCGAAGACCCTGACTGGCTCAATGCCATGCATGAAGAACTCAATAACTTCGAGCGCAACAAAGTGCGGCGTCTGGTGCCAAGACCAAAGGAGAATCATAATGTCATTGGAACCAAATGGATCTTTAAGAACAAGCAAGATGCCCATGGCATTGTCATCCGCAACAAGGCACGTCTGGTGGCTCAAGGCTACTCCCAAGTCGAGGGTATCGACTACGGTGAAACCTTTGCCCCCGTTGCTCGTCTTGAATCCATTCGTTTGTTGCTTGCCTATGCTTCCCATCATAACTTTAAATTGCAACAAATGGATGTGAAAAGTGCATTTCTTAATGGTCCCATTAATGAGTTGGTGTATGTTAAACAACCCCCGGGGTTCGAGGATCCTAAGTTCCCAAATCATGTGTATCAACTTGATAAGGCACTCTATGGCCTTAAACAAGCCCCACGAGCGTGGTATGAGCACCTTACCGAGTTGCTACAAGATCGTGGGTTTGAAATTGGGAAAATCGACCCCACTCTTTTTACTAAGAAGGTCAAAGGGGAGTTGTTTGTATGCCAACTATATGTTGATGATATTATCTTTGGTTCTCCTAACAAAGCTTTCAATGATGAGTTCGCCGCACTCATGACCACACATTTTGAGATGTCCATGATGGGAGAGTTGAAGTACTTCCTTGGATTTGAGATCAAACAACGAAGAGAAGGCATCTTCATCAAACAATCCAAGTATAATCAAGACATGCTCAAGAGGTTCAACCTTAGTGATGTCAAGCCGGCTACTACTCCAATGCCAACCAAATGCCAACTTGACATTGATCCCAATGGTAAAGCGGTGGATCAAAAGGTATATCGCTCTATGATCGGATCTTTGCTTTACCTTTGTGCATCTAGACCGGATATTATGTTGAGTGTGGGAATTTGTGCACGGTTTCAAGCCTCACCTAAGGAAAGTCACTTTGTGGCTGTCAAGCGAATCTTTCGATATTTGGCTCATACCCCAAACTTTGGCTTATGGTACCCAAGAGGAGCAAATTTCAACCTTGTTGGTTTCTCTGATTCTGACTGGGCGGGAGACAAAGTGGATAGGAAGTCCACCTCGGGAGGGTGCCAATTTCTTGGTTGCTCTCTTGTTAGTTGGTCTTCCAAAAAGCAAAGTTGTGTATCTCTCTCGTCCACCGAAGCAGAATATGTGGCAGCTGGCAGTTGCTGTGCTCAACTCTTATGGATGAGGCAAACTTTAAAGGATTACGGTGTCACTTGCGACAAAGTGCCTCTTTGGTGTGACAATGAAAGTGCCATCAAGATTTCTCTCAACCCGGTACTTCACTTCAAGACGAAGCATATTGAGATTCGGTATCACTTCATCCGGGATCACATAAAGCAAGGAGAAATCGAGCTTCACTACGTCAACACTCATGATAACCTTGCAGATATCTTCACGAAGCCTCTGGACGAAGCAAGATTTCGCGAGTTAAGGCATGAGCTAAATATCATCGATTTGAGCAATGTGGTTTGAATCTGTGCACACACTCCTCACACTCGACATAGCTATCCTGTCTAGATGTAGGCATGGACTTAGGGGGACTATTGTTCTCTCAATGAACTATTCCTCCCCTTATTATGCATAAACTAACCAAATCTTCATCATTTGCCATACATAGTTGGCTTAAATGCTTCAAGTCGAGTTTGGATCATGGGCCCAAGGATAATTCTTCGCGGTGCCATATCTATAAAACTCACACATAGGTGGCCTCGGCCACCGCCCTCTTATGAGGAATGTGTGTTTCGTGTTTTGCTTGTGCACTTGGTGCGTTTACTCTCTCTAGTGCTTAAAGCCTCATCTTTTTCGTGCATTTTCTTGGGAGAGCGGTACTACCGTGATCGGTTACGGTACTACCGCAAAGGATATACGGTACTACCGCACATCCAGCACGGCAGTAATTTTTTACTGCCGCTGGTGGGGCGGTACTACCGCCAGGCGAGCGGTATTACCGCGCAAGCGGTACTACCGCGATGACCGCGGTACTACCGCACATATCCGAACGAGTGGGGGTTATAAGCAGGCAGGGGGAGTTCCATCTCCCCCATACCCATTCACTCCTAACCCCCACGTCGTCCCTGTCTCTCTCTCAAGAACGCCGCCGGAGGACCTCCCCGGATCTCCTCCCTCGGCCACTCCCCTCGCATTCCGACCGGTGGGATCGATCCCCACCACGTCCTCTTACCATGGATACAGGTTTTTCCCCTTTTCCCCTCCTCTTATTGCCTTGCATGTGTTTTTAGGGTTAGGGGAGATGCTTAGTGTTCTTCTGTTCTTCGTGTTCTTTTCCATGGATGCTTAGGATGTGGGAGAGTGTTTATGCACTAGAAATTTGATTAGATTTGTTGCTACGAAGGTACTTTGATCAGCCGTAGTACCGTGAGTCGATCTTCTTGTCCGTTTCTAGATCTGCTCTTCTCAGATCTGTTCCGTGCGGTACTACCGCTGGAGAACCGCGATACTACCGCACGATCTAATCCAGATCTGATCTGACCTGTGCGGTACTACCGCTGTCCCCAGCGGTACTACCGCTCGTGCGGAAGTAAAAATCCAGTACTGCCTGCCGAGCGGTACTACCGCAACCTTATGCAGTACTACCGCTCCGCATGCAGCACTATTTTTTTACTTCCGCTCCTCTTGCGGAAGTAAAATCTTACTACCGCAACGTATGCGGTACTACCGCATCCTTATGCGGTACTACCGCTTACGTTGCGGTACTAATTTTTTAGTTCCGCCTCCTCTGGCGGACGTAAAATATTACTACCGCAGAGTATGCGGTACTACCGCATCTGTCATGCGGTACTACCGCTTGCCTTGCGGCACTAATTTTTTACTTCCGCGTCGGGTCAGCAGTACTACCGCGTGTATCATATTTTCTTCGTAGCATGATCTATTTCCTATTTCTCCTGGTTTCGTGTGTTTATTGAGGCTTTGGCATTGATTCTTCTTGTGTTTGTGTTGTTGTGGTCTTGTGCTTGTGTTTTTTAGGTGGTGGCTCCGGTTTTGAGGGTCGTCGTACCAACCCTGTCCGCGACACCGGATCCAAATGTCTGCGTACCCCAAGTGATGTGCCAGAGGGCTCCAATCCCCAGCGCCGGTACAAGACTTCAGCCAACAAGCGTAAGGAATCCTCAATATCTATGGAGGAGATGCCTGCTGCTGAGTTCATGTCTCGAAGGAAGGTCAACCCGTATGGAGAACCCCGTGAGCACTTTCCTGGAGATGATATCTTCTGGACCAAGCAACAGTTTCGCATCTACCATGAGGTGCTCAAGACCAAGGCCAATCTTTTTGTGGATGCTCACTGGGTGGATGTGGAGCACATGAGGAAGGACAAGAACCGGGCATACTTTGCAGAAGCTCTTGATTTGATCGAGCAGTTGGGCCTGGAGCACATCATGACCTTCCAGAACGACTTTGATCCTGAGATTATTGCTCAGTTCTATGCCTCTGTCAATTTCCAAGCCAAGGAGGATCGCCCCATGACTTGGATGACCAATGGTCACAAGATGACCTCTACTTGGAAGGAGTTCATGGATCTTCTTCAGCTTCCTGATGAGGGTCTCCATACCCCAATTGGTTTTCGGCCTCACGCCAATCCTGAATCAGCAAACAAGGACAAACTGCTTCCATTTTATGAGGAAAAGACTCTTGCTAGTGGCAAAACGACTTGGGTGTTGAACCCCTTCTTGGACATCATGTATCGGATCTTTCGCAACACTCTGTTCCCTTGTGTTGGAGATAAGGACAAGGTCCATGCCTACCTGGTTGACATGCTACTGATGTGTCAAGAGGCTCGCTCAGCCCAGGCTGCACCACTTGACATTTCCCACATCATGTGGAATGAGCTCCATTTTGCCATCTACTCTCGCAAGGTACCTATTTATGGTCCATACTTGTTTCTGCTGATCTCCAAGACTTGGGAGAAGTTGTACCCAGAGGAAGAGTTCGAGGCCGACTGCTACCGCCATGATCCCATCCGGCTTTGCGTCAAGACTCGATGGGCCAACACCACCACTTGTGCTCAGGCTGCAGCTGCCCAGATGGGCACTGAGGACGAGCCTGTGGAGGAGACTGCTGATGTGCGCTCTGGCAGATTTGCCCCTTCTTCTTCCTCTGCAGTGGAGAAGCCGTCTTGGTCTAAAAGACTTCAGCAGAAGATGAAGGCCCTCTTCTGCATGCAGGCCAAGGGGCAATACCAGGCTCACGTGACTGACAAGAAGACTCGCCAGCGTGACAAGAAGATTCTGGCGCTATATGGAGAGGAAGTTTCCAACGGATCCGAGGATAACATCAAACCTGTGGCTACCTGGATGGCTCGCCAGGGGTACAAGTGGTCAGAGTCTGAGTAGGAGCTTCAGGAGGAGCAGCAGGGGTCTGATGATGAGTATCAGGAGGAGCAGCAGGGGTTTGATGATGAGTATGATGACTGAGCTTCTCCCGGGCTGCCACCCGTCTTAGTGTCCTCTTTTCCCCTTTGTGGTGTCTCGATGACAAAGGGGGAGAGTGATTTGCCGTCTTGTGCCTGTTCTTGTGTTTTTCGTTGAACTCTGGTTTATTTGCGTGTTTGTGTCGTGTGCGTGAGACTATCATATGGTGTAAGACATATGCCCCGTTATCGTTGAACTTATCATTATGTCTTTAATTGTTATCCAGTGCAGTCAGTTTTTATATAGAGTATCTCGTGTGTAGATTATAGGGGAGCACTGTACCCAGCATGTGTGTTGTGCAGTCCAAAGCACAGTCTTGTGAAGGCACACATCCAGGGGGAGCTCACCTATACTCTAGGGCTTGGATTGCATACTCTATTATTTCTTCTCTGTGCAAATCTAATGTTGTCATCAATACACCAAAAAGGGGGAGATTGTAAGGGCATATATCTCCCTAAGTAGTTTTGGTGATTGATGACAATACATTTGCGGACTGATCGTGTGCTCTAAGCTCATACAAGTATATCTCCCTTAGGCACAAGACGATTGTTTGCCCCTCGGATTCTATGAAAGACGGTGTTTTCTTTTTGCTCCCTGTCGGTGGCTTTGAGTAATAGGAAAGCCGTACTATTAAGAGGGGGTCCGCGTCGGAAAGGTTTGGGTAGAATCAACACGTACACATCCTTCTCCCGCACCACCTTTCCTTGCTTCTCTGGAGGTCCAACCGGTTACTTCTCGTATTTGCAAAGCTGTGTCTTCTTAACTGATCAACTGCCTGGCAAGCGGTAGTACCGCTCAACAAAGCGGTAGTACCGCGCAGGTACACGGTAGTACCGCCTGCCGACACGGTAGTACCGCTCCCACGGTAGTACCGCGTCCCCAGAGCGGTAGTACCGTGTATCTGGCCCAGGCGCTAAGTCTAAGTACAGAAGTGGATGCGGAAGTAATTTTTTACTTCCGCATACAATGCGATAGTACCGCTTATCCTAAGCGGTAGTACCGTGTCGCATTTTTGCTACTACCGTTTTCCTTGCGGATGTATCCGTGGTTGTCAATCATGTCACAATCTTTGCCCAAGCGGTAGTACCGCTCCCGTAGCGGTAGTACCGCAACTCATGCGCGGTACTACCGCTCTCTGCGGGCTGAAAACTCCAATAACGGTTGGATTTGTCCCCCCACTATATATAGGGGGTCTTCTTCTCCAAGAAGACTTACCTCTTCCCCCACTACTCCATTGTTGCTCCAAAAGCTCCCTTTCCGCCCGATCTCTCTCCCTAGCCAATCAAACTTGTTGATTTGCTCGGGATTGCTTGAGGAGGCATCGATCTACACTTCCACCAAGAGATATTTGATTCTCCCCACTAATCCCTTGCGGATCTTGTTACTCTTGGGTGTTTGAGCACCCTAGACGGTTGAGGTCATCTCGAAGCCATATTCCATTGTGGTGAAGCTTCGTGGTTTGTTGGGAGCCTCCAAGTTGTGGAGATAGCCCCAACCTTGTTTGTAAAGGTTCGGTTGCCGCCTTCAAGGGCACCACTAGTGGAATCACGGCACCTTGCATCGTGTGAGGGCGTGAGGAGAATACGGTGGCCCTAGTGGCTTCTTGGGGAGCATTGTGCCTCCACACCGCTCCAACGGAGACGTACTTCCCCTCAAAGGGAAGGAACTTCGGAAACACATCCTCGTCTCCACCGGTTCCACTTGTGGTTATTTCTTACCTTTACTTTTGCATGCTTTACTTGTTCAACTCCTATAGCATGCATGTGTAGTTGTTGTCCTTCTTTATATTAGTTGTCATCCTAGTAATATATCTAGACAACTTATTTTGTCGCTTAATTTAAAGTGATTAAGAAAAGCTAAAAATTGTTAGTTGCCTATTCACCCCCCCTCTAG
This sequence comes from Secale cereale, assembly GCA_902687465.1. Classification (NCBI taxonomy): domain Eukaryota; kingdom Viridiplantae; phylum Streptophyta; class Magnoliopsida; order Poales; family Poaceae; genus Secale; species Secale cereale. Next base: position 869,990,905 of record LR738710.1, read on the forward strand.
TCAACCATATCGATCCTTTCAGCAACGATGGGCTTCCTCAAATGCCCTAGGTCTTCGTGAGCAAGCAAGTTGGATGCACACCCACTAGTTTCTTTTGTTGAGCTTTCATACATTTTAGGTCTAGTGCATCCGTTGCATGGCAATCCCTACTCACTCACATTGATATCTATTGATGGGCATCTCCATAGCCCGTTGATACGCCTAGTCGATGTGAGACTATCTCCCTCCTTTTTGTCTTCTCCACAACAACCTCTCTATTCCACCCATAGTGCTATGTCCATGGCTCACGCTCATGTATTGCGTGAAAGTTGAAAGGTTTGAAAGAATAGAGTATGAAAACAAGTGCTTGGCTGAAATCGGGGTTGTGCATGATATGAATATTTTGTGTGATGAAGAGGGAGCATAGCCAGACTATATGATTTTGTAGGGATAACTTTCTTTAGCCATAGTATTTTGAGAAGACACGATTGCTTTGTTAGTATGCTTGAAGTATTATTATTTCTTATGTCAATATAGACTTTTGTCTTGAATCTTTCAGATGTGAACATTAATGCCACAATTAAGAGAATTACATTAAAAAACTATGTTGGTTAGCATTCCACATCAAAAATTCTGTTTTTATCATTTACCTACTCGAGGACGAGCAGGAATTAAGCTTAGGGATGCTTGATACGTCTCCAACGTATCTATAATTTTTTATTGTTCCATGCTATTATTTATGATGTTTTGGATGTTTAATGGGCTTTGTTACACACTTTTATATTATTTTGGGACTAACCTACTAACCCAAAGGCCCAGTCCAGATTGCTGTTTTTTTTTTGCATATTTAAGGGTTTTACAGAAAAGGTATATCAAACGGAGTCCAAACGGAATGAAACTTCGGGAGAGATATTTTTGGAGCAAAATACGCACGGGAGACTTGAGAACCAGGGCGCGCCCCTCCCTCGCGGGCCCCACGTTTGGACCCCAGTGCCCTCCTTCCTCCTATATATACCTACGTACCCCGAAACTATCAGAACAACAGAGAAAACCCTAGTTCCACCGCCGCAACCTTCTGTTCCCATGAGATCCCATCTTGGGGCCTGTTCCGGAGCTCCGCCGGAGGGGTAATCTTCCACGGAGTGCTTCTACATCATCATCATCACCTCACCATGAGTTGTGAGTAGTTTACCACAGACCTTCGGGTCCATAGCTGGTATCTAGATGGCTTCTTCTCTCTCTTTGGATCTCAATACAAAGTTCTCCTCGGTGTTCGAGGAGATCTATTCGATGTAATCTCTTTTTGCGGTGTGTTTGTCGAGATCCGATGAATTATGGGTTTATGATCAAGATTATCTATGAGAAATATTTGGTTCTTCTCTGAACTCTTTATGTATGATTATAATATCCTTGCAAGTCTCTTCGAATTATTGGTTTGGCTTGGCCTACTAGATCTATAGTTCTTGCAATGGGAGAAGTGCTTGGCTTTGGGTTCAATCTTGCGGTGTCCTTTCCCAGTGACAGTAGGGGCAGCAAGGCACATATTGTATTGTTGCCATCGAGGATAAAAAGATGGGGTTTATATCATTAAGTTTGAGTTTATCCATCTACATCATGTCATCTTGCTTAAGGCGTTACTCTGTTCTTATGAGCTTAGTACACTAGATGCATGCTGGATAGCGGTCGATGTGTGGAGTAATAGTAGTAGATGCAGAATCATTTCGGTCTACTTGTCTCGGACGTGATGTCTATATATAATGATCATGCCTAGATAGTCTCATAATTATTCGCTTTTCTATCAATTGCTCGACAGTAATTTGTTTACCTGCCGCAGAATATCGCTATCATGAGAGAAGCCACTAGAGAACACTATGGCCCCCGGGTCTATTCTCAACATATCAATCTACAATCTACTTTACTTTTCCGCTTTTACTTTCTGTTCTTATAATCAGAAATACCAAAAATTTCAAACTATCATCTCTATCAGATCTTACTTTCGTAAGTGACCGTAAAGGGATTGACAACCCCTTATCGCGTTGGCCGCGAAGTTCTTATTTGTTTGTGCAGGTGCGAGGGACTGGCGCGTGGTCTCCTACTGGATTGATACCTTGGTTCTCAAAACCTAAGGGAAATACTTACGCTACTGTGCTGCATCTCCCTTTCCTCTTCGAGGGAATACAACGCAAGCTTGAGAAGTAGCAGGGGGCACGGTAGTACCGCTGGCTCTAGCGGTAGTACCGCTCGGCCCAGCGGTAGTACCGCTCTGTGCGGGCTGAGAAGAGTGTAACGGTTCACTCTTCCCCTCCACTATATAAAGTGTTCTTCCTCCTCTAGAACACTCACCTCTTCCCCCCCAAGCTCCATTGTTGCTCCAAAAGCTTATTTCTGCCCGATCTCTCTCCCTAGCCAATCAAACTTGTTGATTCTCTAGGGATTGGTTGTGAAGGCCCAGATCTACACTTCCACCAAGAGAAATTTGATTCCCCCCACTAATCCCTTGCGGATCTTGTTACTCTTGGGTGTTTGAGCACCCTAGACGGTTGTGGTCACCTCAGAGCCATATCCATTGTGGTGAAGCTCCGTGGTTTTGTTGGGAGCCTCCAATTCAGTTGTGGAGAGAGCTCCAACCTTGTTTGTAAAGGTTCGGTCGTCGCCTTCAAGGGCACCAATAGTGGAATCACGGCATCTCGCATTGTGTGAGGGCGTGAGGAGAATACGGTGGCCCTAGTGGCTTCTTGGGGAGCATTGTGCCTCCACACCGCTCCAACGGAGATGTACTTCCCCTCAAAGGGAAGGAACTTCGGTAACACATCCTCATCTTCACCGGCTCCACTTTTGGTTATCTCTATCCTTTACTTGTGCAAGCTGTATTGTGTTAGTATCTTGTGCTTGCTTGCTTACTTTTCCTTGTTGCATCATATAGGTTGCTCACCTAGTTGCATATCTAGACAATCTATTTTGTTCCTAAGTTTAATTTGGTCAAGAAAAGCTAAAATTGTTAGTTGCCTATTCACCCCCCCCTCTAGTCAACCATATAGATCCTTTCAGGGGCGACGAGGCTACAGAGTTGCAGAGCCATGACTAGGAGCTTGAGAAAGAAGCGGTGAGAATTTTGGATGGCTAACGGTGTGGTGGCGTTGACTCACCAAAGAAGAAGGATGCTCTGGTTGGAGCTGGATATTTCTAGAGAAAGGTGGGACCAAAAAAGCATAAGACGACTGGGCAATCCGACGGCTGGGCAACATGCGGATGCATCGGTTGGATCAACCGGTCAGACGGAAGCTTTTCCCAAAAAATAAATCAATATTTACAATATCAAGTCAATAGCATTGGAGAATAATAATTGTTACCAAATCAATCTATATAGATAGAGACTAGGAAAAGTGCCCGTGCGTTGCACCGGGAGAGAGAAAACACCTCACACTTTATAAACTTCATGTTCGTGTTCAAGGCTCATCGAAATCAATATCTTGTGGTTCAGTCCAGTTCAACTAATAAATATATAACACTAATTTTATAGAGCGCAAGTGTTTGCATAACCTCACAAACTATTTCATATTTCACATAGCCTTTTTTTCTTCATGTAAAGGTTATTTTCACATCCAAGGTCTGGTTCAACTGTCTAGTGGTATAACGTTTCAAACCCAACCTCTGGCACATCTATTAGTGCACATTCTAGCAATTCTAGTGGCAATCACAAATGCAGAGTAACATATCGACAGAAGGTGAAATAGAAATGGGGCAATATCAAGTAAACTCGTGTCGGAAAAAATGATGTCCACCTTAATCTTGTGAGTCAACCAGAGACCAACATCAACAAGGAGCTTATTTCAAGATGCATCTAGCTGATCATCTACATGTATACTTTTGACAATAAGATCATGTCCTACTCCCTCAGGCACAGGAATTAATGACCATTTCCTTTAGCTTCTTTCTGTATACACAAAAAGTCTACCTTCTCCTTAAAATGGAGATTTAGGAATTAAGCAGCAGTCCTAGTGTCCTACAGAAGACAGGAAAAAAATCTAGGTTATCCAGCTAATAATAACACAAATTATGAGAAGAATGGCACATCTGAACATTGCTGAAGCATCTCGTCAAACCCAACAAATGTTAGAAGGTAGACTTACCACATCCCTGCTTGTCAGCGTAGCATACTTTGCAAAATAAAGGCGAACTTACCACATCTCTGCTTATCAACCTAGCATAGATTGCAATAAACCATACATTAGCAAGGAATCGTCGCGGTGAAGACTATGGACTTCATAATGCAATAGCCAAAAAGAAAAGGTAAAGATAAATTTATTTTCCTTTCACACAAAGGAAGTGGTCTGCACACGAGAAATAAACATCTTTTTAGTTAATCAGATAAGATAAGCGAATGATAATGTCACCCCTTTTTGGCCTGCCTTGACATGAGGCGGGTGCCCTTAGCGAGGCCCATCTTTGTGAGCATTCGATCTAGGGCGTCCTCCGTCTCCGTGTCAGTCGGGGCCGGCGGCAAAGCATAACATGCATTACTAATTATTTGACCACAAAATCATCGAGCAAATGTTAACACATCTACACATATGTACATTGAGCTTTTTGACAGAATTTTAACATATTTATACAACTTCGTATACAGTAACACATCTGCACGTATATTCACATGCATATAGCAGCAGCAGTAGCACAACCTAGCAGCTAGAACAAGATACAGTAGCAAGGATAGCAGCAGTAGCAGTCCTCACGCACATGATATCAACAGGCTTAAGGA
>LR738710.1:870007595-870018336 GCA_902687465.1 Secale cereale
CGGCGACGGTTGAGTAGGGGAGGGTGTGCGGGGGGTCGGCGGCGGCGGCCGGTGGACCAGGGGGGTGCTCTCGGCGACGAGGGGGATCGAGATCGAATGTCCATGAAATTTAAAAATATTCATGATAGTTGAAAAAGTGCCCATGAAATACAATCGAGAAATGAAGGCTACGATTTAAATACAAACGATCTTAGCTAGCTAGCTATCTGTTCACAATCTTCTTGCCCTTCTTTTTCGCAAATGGAGTTCTTCTGTGGAACGGACGTCCTTTAGGTAGGGTGGTCCTGCTTCTTCTTGTGGTGTATGCTGCTACTTCATCATCGTCGTCATGTTCGATCCTCGGGTCGCCGTACTTGTCGAAGTCTTGCTCATTGGCTACTCCATCCATTCCGATGATCTTCCTTTTGCCTCTCCTCACGACAACACGACTGGGCTTTGACGGGTCGGTAATGAAGAAGCATTGGTCAACTTGGGAAGCCAGTACCCATGGCTCATTTTTCGCGGTGACGTTTGCGCCCGCGGTCTTGGATTTGGCTTCGGGTATAACCATGGTGGTGAAATACCGGTCTTCTTTTAGGACGCTCTTGGCCCATCTGACACGGAACATCGGGACCTTCTCTCCAGCGTAGCTCAGCTCCCAGATCTCCTCGATCCTTCCGTAGTATCTGTCCTTGTCATTACCGGTGTAGGATTCCATCGTTACCCCGGAGTTCTGATAACCATCGCTCTTCATGTCCTTGTCCTCGGTGTAGAATGTGTAGCCGTTGATATCGTACGCCTCATAGGTCATCAGGTTGTGCTCGGCACCCTATGACAAGGCGAATATGAGTTGTTCTTCCGCGGAAGAATCATCATGTAAAGGGTACGACAGAAGCTTCTGCTTGAACCAACGCGTGAAACATGAGTTGTGCTCTTTGATTATATCTCCGTCCGTCCTCTGTTGGCCTCGGTCATTGTATGTCTTCTCAATAAAGGTTTTGTGCTGAACCACCCAAGGATCGACCACGTCTATGTGTTGTAGCGCGACTAGGTTTGCTCTTTCAAAGTCGGCGAGTCGACCCTCGAAGTCGACATGCATTTCGCGGCGACCCTCACGGTGACCCGATCCAGCGAGCCTGCCGAGGTGCCTGTTGACGGGCAGACCAACGGGGTTCTCGATGCCTAGATAATTCGTGCAGTACGAGATGCACTCTTCGGTCAGAAAGTGGCTATGCTTCCCTCTGGACGTGACATGTTGCGAACGTATCCTTTGATGACACCATTCATCCTTTCGAATGGCATCATGCTGTGCAGGAACGTCGGCCCGAGTTGGATGATATCGTCCACGATATGGACTAGCAGATGCACCATAAGTCGAAGAATACGGGCGGGAAGTACATCTCAAGCTCGCATAGTATCACCACGATCTCTTCATGTAGCCTTCTGAGTTGCCTCACACCAACAGACTTCCGAGAGATGACGTCAAAAAAGTTGCATAGGCCAAATAGGGTTTCATGGACGTGCGCGTCCATGATACCACAGATTGCAACTGGAAGTATCTGCGTCATCAGCACGTGACAGTCGTGAGACTTCATCCCGCTGAACTTCAGCTTCGCCCGGTCTAGGTATCTGCTTATCTTCCCCGCGTAACCGTAAGGAAGTTGTACTCCTACGAGGCAGGTGAAAAACTGCTCGATCTCCTCCTGACTTAGAGTGAAGCACGCGGGAGGGTAGTCATTTCCGGTCTTCTTGGCCTTTTTGCATTTGCGACGACTTTCCGTGTCCTGCTTCGCCTCATCATCATCATCATCATCATGATCATCATATATAGCGTGAAGCTCCTGCCTGATGCCCATTGATTTCAAGTCTGCCCTTGCTTTCGGCCCATCTTTGGTCCTCTCTGGCATGTTGAGCAGGGTACCAAGCAGACTCTCGCACACGTTCTTCGTGATATGCATTACATCAAGGCTGTGAGGCACACGGTGGATCTTCCAGTACGGCAAGTCCCAGAAAACAGACCTCGTTTTCCATACCTTCAGCAGCGGCTCTGGCGCCTTTCGCTTCTTTCCCGGCTCTGGCGCCTTTTGCTTCTTTCCCGGCAGTGGGCAATCTTTCCAATTTTTCAACAGCTCGTCTATTTCCTCGCCGCTCCTCGTACGCGGGCGTCCTCGGGGTTCGGTTTCACCATCGAACAAATCCTTGCATTTTCTCCACAGGTCATCGTCGCGAAGCCACCTTCGATGTCCCATGAACACGGTTTTCGAAGACCCGGGATCTCTATCTAGCTGGCGATACGTTGTGTCATCCATGCACCTGACGCATCCAGAAAATCCGTGGACCACCTGCCCCGCGACATATCCGTAACCGAGATAGTCGTGCACCGTCGTGAGCAGCGCGGCTCTCATAGGGAAATATTCTTTCTTTGCGGCGTCCCACGTATTGGCTGGCGTTTTCCACAGCGTGTCTAGCTCCTCTTTCAGCAGCCCCAGATACAGATTGATGTCGTTCCCTGGTTGTTTCGGTCCTTCAATTAGCATACTCATGTGAATGTACTTCCTCTTCATGCACAACCAGGGGGGAAGGTTGTACATCCACACAAACACAGGCCATGTGCTATGTGTGCTTCTCTGGCTGCCAAACGGGTTGACTCCATCGGTGCTCGCGCCCAGCACGATGTTCCTTGGATCGTTCCCAAATTCTAGGTCTTCGAAGTTCAACGCTTGCCACTGGCTCGCATCCTTAGGGTGAGCATCTTGTCTTTTTTATCTATCTCCGGATCATTTGCGTCATCTTCTCGCTTCTTCTCCTCCCTATCCGCGTGCCAACGCAGAAGCTTTGCTACCTTAGGGTCCGCGAAATACCGCTGCAGACGAGGAGTGATCGGAAAGTACCACACCACTTTTCGAGGAGCTTTCTTCCTCTTCTTGTATCGAGTGACGCCGCACACCGGACATATGGTAGACTCCGCGTGCTCGTCCCGATAAATGATGCAATTGTTCATGCACACATGGTATTTCACGTGCGGTAAATCCAGAGGACACACGATTTTCTTCGCCTCCTCCAAACTGGTGGGGCACTTGTTCCCCTTGGGAAGACGTTCGTGCCAGAATGACATGTTCTCGTCGAAGCATGCGTCGGTCATTTTGTGTTTTACCTTCATCTCCAGAGCCATGAGCGTTACTTTCAGGCGGGTATCCTCGGGCCTGCATCCTTCATACAATGGAGTAACTGCGTCTAACTCAAGTTGATCCATCTTGGCTTTCTCTCGGGCGGCAGCTCTTGCGTTATCGGTCTGCTTGAGAAGCAGCTCTTGAATATGAGGGTCCTGCACCCAGCCCATCGATGGTTCAGCGTCGTCTCCGCCGGCATCATCATCTTCATGATCATGCCCGTCGTCTGCTCCGGCATCTTCCTCATCATCATGTCCTGCATCTTCTACATGATGACTGTGTACAGCATCACCGTCGTGATCATCTCCTGGGGATTCTTCGTCTTCTCGCCCGCCCGAGCCGCGGTGGTTGTCTTGCTGCCTGATACGTCCAAAACGTATCTATAATTTCTGCTTGCTCCATGCCACTTTTGGGTGATATTGCTATGATATTCATACACTTCCATACACTTTTGATCATATTTGGACTAACTTACTAATCCAGTGCACCCCAGTGCCAGTTTCTGTTTTCGGCTGTTTTTGTATTTCAGGTTTTCACGTTTCGAGAACTGCCCAGAAAAATCCAGAAAAATTATATAAAAAATCAGCGTTTCGGAAACAACACTGCGTCCGAAGGGCAGCCTGGGGGGGCCACAGGGGCTCCAGGCGCCCTGTGGGCGCGCCCCCCCTGGGCCGCGCCGGGGGGGCGCCTGGGCCCCCCGAGGCTCCCCCGGTGCCCTACTTTGGCATATATTTAAAGGACCCTCCGAAACCCTCAGAACAGGAACTCTTTTCGCGATCCCATCTCTGTTCCGCCGCCGCCGCCGCTTCCAAGATCGGGAGCACCAGGAGAACTCTTCCCGGCACCCTGCCGGAGGGGAGGATCACCACCGGGAACTTCTCCACCACCATGGACGCCTCCCGGATGTCTCGTGAGTAGTCTCCCTTGGACCATGAGTCCATGACCAGTAGCTATGTGATGTTCTCCTCCCGTTCTTGTGCTTCACTAATTAGTCCTCGTGAGCTGCCCTACATGATCGAGGCACCTATGTAATCCTTATGCTGTTGCTATGTTGAGTTTGCTGGGATCCGATGGATTATGAGATTATGTTCAGATTGATCTTGAGTAATATATTTGATTCACCTCTTTTATATTTTAGTTCATAAGTAATTATTGCATGTTCTCCGTTGTTATTTATTGCTTTGGCCGAGTAGTAGGTAGTGACTTCAAGAGGGAACGTTATGCTCGATTGTGGGTTCATGCCCCTCGATGACTAGCTTGAGTGACAGAAACATGAGTCTAGGGGATGTGCTGTTGCCACAAGGGGGAAAACAACGGTGCTTGTGCCCGCGGGTGCAAGGATTGTTTACTTTACGCAAAGTTCTTTTAATGCAGTTGTCTGTTGCATTGAGTTTACACTATGGGTGGGACTCGCAACTTAATACCAGCGAGATGTTCTGGATAGATATCTCAAGGTGGATGATTAGTAGTAGATATTGATGGATTTCGGTCTACTTACTTTGGCGTACCGCCCATGCTTTGAACCTCAACCTTTCTTGCAATGTAATCAGCATTGGTTTGCGTTCATGGTCCTGTCAATTGCCCAGCTGTAATTTGTTTACCTCACATAGCTGTTTTATCGTCTTTTGGGAGAGAGACATCACTAGTGAACATCATGAGACTCCGGTCCATATTACCATCATTGATCACATCCACTATTTACTTTCCGTTATTATTTACTATTGCAAAAACTATCTATCACTACTATCATTGCTTTTAACCCTTTGTGAACTACAAGGCCGGAGGGATTGACAACCTCTCTGTACTCGTTGGGAGCAAAGTTATTTGTATCTGTGTGCAGGTCCACGTTGATTGCTAATTGCGCCGTTAGCAATTGACACCTACTTGTTGAATCTAGGAGTCTCTGGGGATTCGATCCTTGGTATCTTTGCTAAGGGAAAACACTTCTACTTACTGCATCTTACGCCTTCCACTTGGGGTAACCAACGAGGCGTTCGAGGCCCATCAAGGAGTATTTTCTGGCGCCGTTGCCGGGGACTCCACTCTTCAGGATAGGGGAGTTGCATGCTGTCTTTTACCTTTGCTTTTTAGTCTTGTTAGTTTACCTTTCATTTTTGCTTTAGTTCCTTTTATCGAAAATCACAAAAATAGTTATCTTGCTTGCTTGCTACTATGGGTTCCACCGAGAACACCAAGTTGTGTGACTTCACTAGTCACAACAACGATGACTTTATCAGCACACCTATCACTACACCTGCCACTTCAGCACCTTCATATGAAATTAAACCCTGCTTTACTGAACTTAGTCATGAAAGAACAATTCTCCGGTGCTGGAGATGATGCTGCTTTACACTTGAACAACTTTGTAGAACTTTGTGATATGCAAAAGTACCAAGAAATAGATGGTAATATTGTTAAGCTTAAGCTTTTTCCTTTCTCCTTGAGAGGAGGAGCTAAAATTTGGTTTCAGTCTTTGCCCAGAAATAGCATAGATTCATGGGACAAGTGCAAAGATGCTTTTATTGGAAAATACTATCCACCTGCTAAAATTATCCAACTTAGAAGTAACATCATGAATTTTAAACAATTGGATAATGAACACGTTTCCCAAGCTTGGGAACGTATGAAGTCTCTTATCAAGAACTGCCCTACTCACGGTTTGACTACTTGGATGGTTATCCAAACTTTTTATGCAGGTTTGAACTTTACCTCGCGGAACTTGTTAGATTCGGCCGCGGGAGGAACCTTTATGTCGACTACACTTGGTGCTGCCACAAAGCTTCTCGATGAGATGATGACCAACTCTTCCCAATGGCACACCGAACGCGCTCCAACAGGTAGGAAGGTAAACTCTGTCGAGGAGATTTCCTCCCTTAATGAAAAAGTTGACTTGATCATGTCTCTACTTTCGAAGCAATCTACTGTTGATCCTCGTGATGTTCCTTTAAATTCTTTGATTGCTCAAGAACAAGTAGATGTGAATTTTATCTCTAGAAACAATTTTAACAACAATGCTTATAGGAGTAACTTTGGTAACAATTCTAGACCGTTCCCCTCTAACTCTTATGGGAACAACAATGCTTATCGTAGTACCAAGAACTCCAATACTGAACTAGAGACCATGCTTAGAGATTTCATCACTACCCAAAAAGCCTTTAATAAGAATGTAGAAGAGAAACTACATAAACTAGATGCTCTTTCTTTTAAGGTAGACCACTTAGCCAATGAGGTAAAATTGTTAAAAATTGAAACTTCTCCTCTTAAGGAGAGGGAAGTCATCCCTATTAATGCTACTCAAGTACAAATTAATGAAAATATTAGGATGATGGCTAAGCTAAAAGAAAGATGGGCTAGAGAAAGGGAGGAAGAGGAAAGAATTAAGAGCCTTTCTACCCACCACACTGTTGCTACTATCCAAGTTATTGAGGATGTTCACACTCTTAGCACCCAATGTACTCCTGGTCCCAATGGACCTATTAATGGTGATGCTATGACTTTAGAAGCTACCAAACAAGTGAACCTTAAAGACACCACTACTACTTTACTTGATGCTCGTGACCTTGATTTTGATAATTGCACTCTTACAGAAGTTATTGATTTCCTTCACAAGATGTCTAGAGATCCCCGCACTAGCACGCTTAACCTTGCCTTCACAGAGCATATCACTAATGCTCTTATCAAAGCTAGGGAGGAGAAACTTAGAGTAGAAGCCTCCATACCTAGAAAGCTAGAAGATGGTTGGGATCCTATGATAAAAATTAAGATAAATAACTTCTCATGCTTTGCTTTATGTGATATTGTAGCTAGTACTTCTATTATGCCCAAAAGACTATATGATATGCTTAAATTGAAACCTTTTGATTCTTGTTCTTTTGGTAATGTTCTCATTGATTCTTCCATAAAGAAACCTTTGGGGAGGATCGATGATGTTCTTATTGTTGTCAATGATAATTATGTGCCCGTTGATTTTACTATTATGGATATTGAATGTGATCCTTCATGTCCAATTATTTTGGGACGTCCCTTTTTGCGCACCGTTGGTGCTATCATTGACATGAAAGAGGGTAATATAAAATTTCAGTTTCCTCTCAAGAAAGGGATGGAACACTTCCCTCGTAAGAAGGTCAAGTTACCTTTTGAGTCCGTTGTACGGGCTAGTTATTCTTTTACTCTTGATAAAACTTGATCTATGCATTATGCCTAGCTTAAAGGCATAAAAGAAAGCGCTTTTGGGAGGCAGCCCACATGAATAAAATTTTTGCTTTTGTTGTGTCTTGATGTTGTTTACTGCTGTAGCATCATCATTGTATCTTTGCTTTTCATATTTGTGCCAAGTATAGCCTCTGATTGCTAGAAAGTTCAAAAGTTGTGAGGTGCTGTTCAGGAAACATATTCTGTCCTTGGATAGAAAAATTCGTATAAAATCACCAGATCATCTTTTTGGTCTGAATTTTTTCGACAGCGTTCTCTATATAATTGTCTTTCGTGCGTCAGTTCTGAGTTTTTTGATTTGAGTTGCAGAAGTATCCCGAACAGGTCAATTACTGCCTGCTGTTCTGTTTTTCACAGATTCTGTCCTGTTTTGCCTTACCTTCACTTTGCAAATTAAGAACTTGCTTTTTCTTTGCAAAAACCTTTTGGCAATCTTGAGAAACAGTAGAACTTCAAGAATATCCTTATTTCCAACAAGGTATAATTATTTTATTAAGGGTACTAACCTCGCTAATCAGATTATTATGAGTTGTGTATGAAGGGAGTTTTCAAGTGTGCGAGGGAAGATGATAAAAAGATTCAGGAGTGTCAAGCGCTCAAGCTTGGGGATGCCCCCGTGCACCCCCAAGAAATATTCAAGGAGACTCAAGCGTCTAAGCTTGGGGATGCCCCCGTGCATCCCCTTCTCCATCAACATTATCAGTTCGTCTTTCGTTTCGCTATATTTTTATCACTTCATGTGTTATGTGCTATGCTTGGAGCGTCTTGCTTTTAGTTTCCTTTTTAGTTTTTCATAACGAGTCGGAACCCAGCATTCCTTTATGTGGGAGAGAAACACGCTCCACCTCTACCTAGAACATTACATAGAATTTTCATGTCTATATATGCTGTGTGTGTTCTTTGTCTTTTAATAGCTACTATCGTGCTCTGCTCTTAGTATTCATGCTTATCTTTTCAAGAGCTTTTATTTAGTTGGTTGCTTGAACTCTCTTTAATTACCATGCTCACCTTATTAAGAGAGTTTGCTTCCGTTGCATTGGTTAATGTGTCTATGATAAAGATGCTACTTGCATGATGGTGCTTAGTAGTTCAGGTTTTCTTATGGTTAATCTCAAATAGCTGGGGGGGTTCCCAATGTGTTATTGGAATACCAACTTGGTTTGTTTGCCTATGATATGGTATGGTTTAGTAATATCTTCCTTCGAGAATTTATTTTGATTGACTTGGCGTATGCTCACGCATATTCAAGACTGTAAAGAAAGTCTGTCAAGCCTTGATGATCTTTTATTTCTGAGTAGCGATATAACTACCATGCCTGATTCAATATTGCTTTGTTGCTCTGCATGATTATGACCGTCATTGCTCTCTTAGTTGGTCGCTCCCAGTCTTTTGCTAACCTCCACCTGCACTAAGCAAACTAACCATGCAATACATAGCTCATGGGAAAGTAGCCTAAAAACTATTGTGGTAAAGAATATGTTGCTTATGTATCATATTTCTTATAAGTTGCTTGCTGAGCGGTAACCATGTTTCTGGGGACGCCATCAACTGTCACTCTTTTGTTGAATATCATGTGAGTTGCTATGCATGTTCGTCTTGTCTGAAGTAAGGGTGATTTACCGTGGGTTGAATTAATATGCATATTGTTAGAGAAGAACATTGGGCCGCCAACCAAAGCCATGCATCATGGTGGAAGTTTTAGCTTGGACCTTAATCCTCAATCTCTCATGAGAATATGCTTATGCATTAAAGAGGAGTCCATCATCTATTTTCTATGTTGTCCCGGTATGGATGTCCTCAAGTTGAGATCTATCAAAAACGAGAAATCAAATGCGATCTATCTCCTTGGACCTTTGTACAGGTGGCATAGAGGTACCCCTTTGTGACACTTGGTTAAAACATATGCAATGCAATGATAACCCATGGGAATCCGAGCTAATTAGGACAAGGAGCGAGCACTATTAGTATTCGATGCATGAGGCTTGCAACTTATAGGATGTTTTATACATGACACATATGAAGTACTACTACCGTTGACACAATTGCTTCCATGTTTTCAAAATAAAAAGCTTTAGCACTTAACCTTTCTTTTACCTTTATGTTGAAGCACCAACTACTGAGAGCATGATTGTCATTCTGAGTGTAATGTGCATTGTTCCAAAGTAGCATTGTCTTTTGCATGATTGTGATATCGTTTATTCTGAAATGATTGTATCTAGTCATCACTTAAACCTTGAAGGTGCCCCTGCATTTATGTTTTGCATCACTAAAGGGGGCAAGCTAGATATCACTTTATCATATTTGCACATCATGTTCATTGCAAATCTTTTTGATGTCTCAGTTTCATGTTGTAAAACTTTTAGTCATTTGTGATTTTCTCTTGAGGCAACTTAATTACTTTAGAATCATTGTCTCAGTAAGCTTTTGTCATATGACTATGAGAAAGTCCTATATGGTTAATAGCATGTCACCACAGAAATTATTTTTGTTATCATTTACCTACTCGAGGACGAGCAGGAATTAAGCTTGGGGATGTTGATACGTCCAAAACGTATCAATAATTTCTGCTTGCTCCATGCCACTTTTGGGTGATATTGCTATGATATTCATACACTTCCACACACTTTTGATCATATTTGGACTAACTTACTAATCCAGTGCACCCCAGTGCCAGTTTCTGTTTTCGGCTGTTTTTGTATTTGAGGTTTTCACGTTTCGAGAACTGCCCAGAAAAATCCAAAAAAATTATATAAAAAATCAGCGTTCCGGAAACAACACTGCGTCCGAAGGGCAGCCTGGGGGGGGGCACAGGGGCTCCAGGCGCCCTGTGGGCGCCCCCCCCTGGGCCGCGCCGGGGGGGCGCCTGGGCCCCCCGAGGCTCCCCCGGTGCCCTACTTTGGCATATATTTAAAGGACCCTCCGAAACCCTCAGAACAGGAAATCTTTTCGCGATCCCATCTCTGTTCCGCCGCCGCCGCCGCTTCCAAGATCGGGAGCACCAGGAGAACTCTTCCCGGCACCCTGCCGGAGGGGAGGATCACCACCGGGAGCTTCTCCACCACCATGGACGCCTCCCGGATGACTCGTGAGTAGTCTCCCTTGGACCATGAGTCCATGACCAGTAGCTATGTGATGTTCTCCTCCCGTTCTTGTGCTTCACTAATTAGTCCTCGTGAGCTGCCCTACATGATCGAGGCACCTATGTAATCCTTATGCTGTTGCTATGTTGAGTTTGCTAGGATCCGATGGATTATGAGATTATGTTCAGATTGATCTTGAGTAATATATTTGATTCACCTCTTTTATATTTTAGTTCATAAGTAATTCTTGCATGTTCTCCGTTGTTATTTATTGCTTTGGCCGAGTAGTAGGTAGTGACT
>LR738710.1:870031913-870175871 GCA_902687465.1 Secale cereale
CTATGCAGACATGACCGAGACACTCCCAGGTCAATAACCAATAGCGGGATCTGGATACCCATATTGGTTCCCACACGTTCCTCGATGATCTCATCGGATGAACCACGATGTCAAGGATTCAGGCAATCCCGTATACAGTTCCCTTTGTCTCGTCGGTATGTTACTTGCCCGAGATTCGATCGTCGGTATCTCTATACCTAGTTCAATCTCGTTACCGGCAAGTCTCTTTACTCGTTCCGTAATACATAATCCCGTGACCAACTACTTAGCCACTTTGAGCTCATTGAGATGACGTATTACCGAGTGGGCCCGGAGATACCTCTCCGTCACACGGAGTGACAAATCCCAGTCTCGATCCATGTCAACTCAACAGACACCTTCGGAGATACCTGTAGAGTACCTTTATAGTCACCCAGTTACGTTGCGACGTTTGGTACACACAAAGCACTCCTACGGTGTTAGTGAGTTACATGATCTCATGGTCATAGGAACTTATACTTGACATGCAGAAAACTATAGCGATAACTGATACGATCAAAAGCTATGTTTAACGTTTGGGTCTCGTCCATCACATCATTCTCCTAATGATGTGATCCCGTTATCAAATGACAACTCATGTCTATGACCTGGAAACCGCGGTCATCTTTGATCAACGAGCTAGTCCTGAAGAGGCTTACTAGGGACACAAAGTTTGTCTATTCATCCACACATGTATTTAAGTTTCCAATCAATACAATTATAGCATGGATAATAAACGATTATCATGAACAAGGAAATATAATAATAACTCTTTTATTATTGCCTCTAGGGCATATTTCCAACAGTCTCCCACTTGCACTAGAGTCAATAATCTAGCACTTACAAGGTAATGAATCTAACACCCATAGAGTCCTGGTGTTGATCATGCTTAGCCCGTGGAAGAGGCTTAGTCAACGGATCTGCAACATTCAAATCCGTGTGTACTTTGCAAATGCTTATGTCCTCCTCCTTGACCGAATCGCGGATGGAATTGAAGCGTCGCTTTATGTGTCTGGTCCTCTTGTGAAACCTTGGTTCCTTGGCTAGAGCAATGGCACCAGTGTTGTCACAAAACAGAGTCATTGGGTTCAATGCACTAGGCACAACTCCAAGATCTGTCATGAACTCCTTCATCCAGACACCTTCCTTTGCCGCCTCCGAGGCAGCTATGTACTCCGCTTCGCATGTAGAATCGGCTACCACGCTTTGCTTGGAACTGCACCAGCTTACCGCTCCCCCGTTGAGAATATATACGTATCCGGTTTGAGACTTAGAGTCATCCGGATCAGTGTCAAAGCTTGCATCGACGTAACCCTTTACGACGAGCTCTTGATCACCTCCATAAACGAGAAACATCTCCTTAGTCCTTTTCAGGTACTTTAGGATATTCTTGACCGCTGTCCAGTGATCCATACCAGGATTACTTTGAAACCTTCCGGCCATACTTATGGCAAGGCTGACATCTGGTCTTGTGCACAGCATTGCATACATGATAGAGCCTATGGCTGAAGCATAGGGGCCGACACTCATCTTTTCTCTATCTTCCGCAGTCACTAGGCATTGAGTCTTACTCAACTTTGTACCTTGCAATACCGGCAAGAACCCCTTCTTGGATTGATCCATTTTGAACTTCTTCAAAACTTTATCAAGGTATGTACTTTGTGAAAGTCCTATCAAGCGTCTCGATCTATCTCTATGGATCTTGATGCCCAATATGAAAGCAGCTTCACCGAGGTCCTTCATCGAAAAACTCTTGTTCAAATATCCCTTCACGCTATCCAAAAATTCTATATTGTTTCCAATTAGCAATATGTCATCCACATATAATATCAGAAACGCTATAGAGCTCCCACTCACTTTCTTGTAAATACAAGCTTCTCCGTAAACTTGTACAAACCCAAACGCTTTGATCACCTCATCAAAGCGAAGATTCCAACTCCGAGATGCTTGCACCAGCCCATAAATGGAACGCTGGAGTTTGCAAACTTTGTCAGCATTCTCTGGATCGACAAAACCTTCCGGTTGTATCATATACAACTCTTCCTTAAGAAAACCGTTAAGGAATGCTGTTTTGACATCCATCTGCCAAATTTCATAATCGAAATATGCAGCTATTGCTAACATGATTCGGACGGATTTAAGCATCGCTACGGGTGAGAAAGTCTCATCGTAGTCAACTCCTTGAACTTGTGAAAAACCCTTTGCCACAAGTCGAGCTTTATACACGGTGACATTACCGTCAGCGTCCGTCTTCCTCTTAAAAATCCATTTATTCTGAATGGCCTTCCGCCCTTCAGGTAATACTTCCAAAGTCCATACTTTGTTTTCATACATGGATCCCATCTCGGATTTCATGGCCTCTAACCATTTGTCGGAATCCGGGCCCACCATCGCTTCTCCATAGCTCGTAGGTTCACTGTTGTCCAACAACATGACCTCCAAGACAGGGTTACCATACCACTCAGGGGCAGTGCGTACCCTTGTCGACCTACGAGGTTCGGTAGTAACTTGATCAGAAGCTTCTTGATCATCATCATTGGCTTCCTCTTCAACCGTTGCAGGCTCCACAAAAACATCTTTCTGTGCTGCGCTACTCTCTGGTTGAAGTAGAGGTTCAATAACCTCATCAAGTTCTACCTTCCTCCCACTCAGTTCTTTCGAGAGAAACTCTTTCTCGAGAAAGGACCCATTCTTAGCGACAAACACTTTGCCTTCGGATCTGAGATAGAAGGTGTACCCAACAGTTTCTTTTGGGTATCCTATGAAGACACATTTGTCCGCTTTGGGTTCGAGCTTTTCTGGCTGAAGCCTTTTGACATAAGCATCGCAACCCCAAACTTTGAGAAAAGACAACTTAGGTTTCTTACCAAACCATAGTTCATACGGTGTTGTCTCAACGGACTTAGATGGAGCCCTATTTAAAGTGAATGCAGCTGTCTCTAACGCATATCCCCAAAACGATAGTGGCAAATCGGCAAGAGACATCATAGAACGCACCATATCTAATAGGGTTCGATTACGACGTTCGGACACACCATTACGCTGTGGTGTTCCAGGTGGCGTCAACTGTGAAACGATTCCACATTTTCTTAAGTGATTGCCAAACTCATAACTCAGATACTCTCCCCCTCGATCAGATCGTAGGAACTTGATCTTCTTGTTACGATGATTCTCAACTTCACTCTGAAATTGCTTGAACTTTTCAAACGTTTCAGACTTATGCTTCATCAAGTAAATATACCCATATCTACTTAAGTCATCAGTGAAGGTGAGAAAATAACGATATCCACCGCGCGCCGTGACACTCATCGGACCACACACATCAGTATGTATGATTTCCAATAAGTCACTTGCCCGTTCCATTGTTCCTGAAAACGGGGTCTTAGTCATCTTGCCCATGAGGCACGGCTCGCATGTGTCAAGTGATTCAAAATCAAGAGACTCCAAAAGTCCATCAACATGGAGCTTCCTCATGCGTTTCACGCCGATATGACCCAGACGGCAGTGCCACAAGAAAGTGGTATTATTGTTATCAACTCTACATCTTTTGGCATCAATGTTATGAACATGTGTATCATCACTATCGAGATTCAATAAGAATAAACCCCCTACTTCGGGTGCATGACCATAAAAGATATTACCCATATAAATAGAACAACCTTTATTCTCTGATTTAAATGAGTAACCGTCTCGCATTAAACAAGATCCAGATATAATGTTCATGCTCAACGCAGGCACTAAATAACAATTATTCAGGTTCATAACTAATCCCGATGGTAATCGAAGAGCGAGCGTGCCGACGGCGATCACATCAACCTTGGAACCATTCCCCACGCGCATCGTCACTTCGTCCTTCGCCATCCTCCGTTTATTCCGTAGTTCCTGTTTAGAGTTGCAAATGTGAGCAACCGAACCAGTATCAAATACCCAGGCACTACAACGAGAGTTGGTAAGGTACACATCAATAACATGTATATCACATATACCTTGCTTGTTGTTGTTGTTGGCCCCCTTCTTGTCTGCCAGATACTTGGGGCAGTTCCGCTTCCAGTGGCCGTTCCCCTTGCAATAGAAACACTCAGTCTCTGGCTTGGGCCCAGCCTTGGGTTTCTTCACTGGATGAGCAACTGCCTTGCCACCCTTCTTAGAGTTACCCTTCTTGCCCTTGCCATTTTTCTTGAAACTGGTAGTTTTATTGACCATCAACACTTGATACTCCTTCTGGATGTCTGCCTCAGCGACTTTCAGCATTGAAAACAGCTCGGCGATGGATTTGTTCATCCCTTGCATGTTATACTGCTGCACGAAGCTCTTGTAGCTAGGTGGGAGTGACTGGAGAATTCTGTCAATGATAGCCTCCTCCGGGAACACCAGTCCCAGATCAGCTATGCGGGTATAGTACCCAGACATCTTCAGTAAGTGCTCACTGACAGACGAATTCTCCTCCATCTTGCAAGCAAAGAATTTATCGGTGGTCTCATACCTCTCGATCTTGGCATTCTTTTCAAAGATGAACTTCAACTCCTGGAACATCTCATATGCTCCATGACGTTCAAAACGCCTTTGAAGTCCTCCTTCCAAGCTATACAACATGGCACACTGCACTACTGAGTAGTCATCCGAACGCGTCTGCCAGGCGTTCATAACGTCCACAGAGGCCGGAGCGGGGGGTTCACCTAGCGGTGCACTTAGGACATAAACCTTTTGGGCAGCTGTGAGGATGATCCTCAGATTGCGGAGCCAGTCCACAAAGTTGCTCCCATCATCTTTCAGCTTAGTTTTCTCTAGGAACGCATTAAAATTCAGGGGAGCTACTGCGCGAGCCATCTACAACAAAAGATTTGCAAAGACATCTTAGACTATTGTTCATGATAAGTGAGTTTTTAACTAATCAAATTACTTATAACTCCCACTCAAATTGACATCCCTCTGGTCATTCGAGCGTGGCATGATCCAAATCCACCAACCCAAGTCCGATCATCACGTGAGATGAGGTGGTGTCAATGGTGAACATCTCCATGTTGATCATATCTACTATATGACTCATGCTCGACCTTTCGGTCTTCCGTGTTCCGAGGCCATGTCTGTACATGCTAGGCTCGTCAAGTCTAACCCGAGTGTTCTGCATGTGCAAAACTGGCTTGCACCCGTTGTATGCGAACGTAGAGTCTATCACACCCGATCATCACGTGGTGCTTCGAAACGACGAACCTTCGCAACGGCGCACACTCGGGGGGAACACAATTTTATCTTGAAATTTTAGTGAGGGATCATCTTATAATGCTACCGTCGTCCTAAGCAAAATAAGATGCATAAAAGGATTAACATCACATGCAAATCATAAGTGACATGATATGGCCATCAACTCGTGCTTTTGATCTTCATCTCCAAAGCACCGGCATGATCTCCATCGTCACCGGCGCTACACCATGATCTCCATCATCATGATCTCCATCATCGTGTCGCCATCGGGGTTGTCGCGCGCCCACCATGCTCTTACTACTATTGCTACCGTTTAGCGATAAAGTAAAGCATTACAGAGCGCTTAATGATTGACACGCAGGTCATACAAAAATTAAAGACAACCCTATGGCTCCTGCCGGTTGCCGTATGCATCGACATGCAAGTCGATATTAACTATTACAACATGATCATCTCATACATCAAATATATCTCATCATGTCATTGGCCATATCATATCACATACATACCCTGCAAAAACAAGTTAGACGTCCTCTAATTTGTTGTTGCATGTTTTACGTGGCTGCTATGGGTATCTAGCAAGAACGCTTCTTACCTACGCAAAGCCACAACGGTGATATTTAAGTTGCTATTTAACCTTCTACAAGGACAGCCTTTGTCTATTCCGATTCAACTAAGATAGGAGAGACAGACACCCGCCAGCCATCTTATGCAACAAAAGTCACATGTCTGTCGATGGAACCGGTCTCATGTACGTGGACATGTAAAGTTGGTCCGGGCCGCTTCATCCCATAATACCGCTGAATCAAGAAAGACCAAGGAGGGAAGCAATCTGAACATCAACGCCCACAAAACTCCTTTGTGTTCTACTCGTGAAAGCATCTACGCAAGAACCTAGCTCATGATGCCACTGTTGGGGAACGTTGCATGGGAAACAAAAAATTTTCCTACGCTCACCAAGATCAATCTAGGAGATGCATCTACGAGGGGAGAGTTGGATCCACATACCCTTGTAGATCGCTAAGCGGAAGCGTTCAAGAACGCGGTTGATGGAGTCGTACTCGCCGCGATTCAGATCGCCGAAGATCCTAGCACCGAAGGGACGGTGCCTCCGCGTTCTTCACACGTACAGCTCGGGGACGTCTCCTCCTTCTTGATCCAGCAAGGGGGAAGGAGAAGTTGACGGAGAAGCCCAGCAGCACGACGGCGTGGTGGAGATGGTGGTGGAGGATTCCAGCAGGGCTTCGCCAACCACTGCGTACTCGAAGAAGATATTCGTGGGAGAGGGAGGGCAGCGCCGAGGCACGAACGTGTGTGGCTGCCCTCCCTCTGCCTCTATTTATATAGGGGGAAGAGAGGGGAGGGGCGCCCTAGGGTTTACCCCTAGGGGCGGCGGCCAAGGGGAGATGGGGGGGGGCGGCGGCCAGGGCTGCGGCCAGGGCTAGGGTTCCCCCCCAGGCGCCTTGCACCCCAAGACTAGGGGTGCGGCAGCCCTAGGGGGGGCCCAGCCCCTTGGCGCAGGTGGAGAGGGCCCTAGGGGGGCGCACAGCCCTAAGAGGGCTGTTGCGTCTCCCACTTGTGGCCCATGAGGCCCGCAACACTTGCCGGGACCCCCGAAACCCCTTTCGGTCATCCGACGACTCCCCGATACTCCCCGGAACACTTCCGGACTCCGATCACTCTCATCCTATATATCAATCTTCGTCCCCGGACCATTCCGGAGACCCTCGTCACGTCCGGGATCTCATCCGGGACTCCGAACAACCTTCGGTAACCATGCACTGTTCTCACTAACAACCCTAGCGTCACCGAACCTTAAGTGTGTAGACCCTGCGGGTTCGGAAACTATGTAGACATGACCGAGACACTCCCAGGTCAATAACCAATAGCGGGATCTGGATACCCATATTGGTTCCCACACGTTCCTCGATGATCTCATCGGATGAACCACGATGTCAAGGATTCAGGCAATCCCGTATACAGTTCCCTTTGTCTCGTCGGTATGTTACTTGCCCGAGATTCGATCGTCGGTATCTCTATACCTAGTTCAATCTCGTTACCGGCAAGTCTCTTTACTCGTTCCGTAATACATAATCCCGTGACCAACTACTTAGCCACTTTGAGCTCATTGAGATGACGTATTACCGAGTGGGCCCGGAGATACCTCTCCGTCACACGGAGTGACAAATCCCAGTCTCGATCCATGTCAACTCAACAGACACCTTCGGAGATACCTGTAGAGTACCTTTATAGTCACCCAGTTACGTTGCGACGTTTGGTACACACAAAGCACTCCTACGGTGTTAGTGAGTTACATGATCTCATGGTCATAGGAACTTATACTTGACATGCAGAAAACTATAGCGATAACTGATACGATCAAAAGCTATGTTTAACGTTTGGGTCTCGTCCATCACATCATTCTCCTAATGATGTGATCCCGTTATCAAATGACAACTCATGTCTATGACCTGGAAACCGCGGTCATCTTTGATCAACGAGCTAGTCCTGAAGAGGCTTACTAGGGACACAAAGTTTGTCTATTCATCCACACATGTATTTAAGTTTCCAATCAATACAATTATAGCATGGATAATAAACGATTATCATGAACAAGGAAATATAATAATAACTCTTTTATTATTGCCTCTAGGGCATATTTCCAACACCCCCACCGCGATGGCCCACGCTTCGGGCGCCAACGCCGCAGCGCGATCCCGGCCGGCGACGGAGAAGGTCGGCAAGGTCGCGGGCGTTAAGCGGAGGAAGGTTTCGACTTCAAAGAGGCCGCCTTCTTCATCCTCTCGCTCCATCCCCCCGCAAGGAGGTGCTCCAGAGTTGCCGTTCAACGGTACCGCTCCGCCAGCAAGCGAGGTGTTCGACGAAATGGCCGGGAGGTATGCTTCTTCGGTCATGGCGATTTACTTTCATTTTCGCTATTGTCCTCGATAGCTCGTGACTTGTTATTGTTTATTATAGCGGTGGCTCAAACAATGCAACTACCGAGTTCGTGAACTTGTTGGACACGAACGCGGTTGACATTGATCAAGCCCCGTTCGCCGCATTCGACTACAATGAAATGAAAGGCGGCGTGGATGATCATGATCGTGCGGACGAATTGGAGGAGATCGAAGCGGAAGCGTACGAGCAATCGCAAACAAAAGCTGGAAAAAGCATAAGATCGAAGAACTACACGATCTTGGAAGATCAAGCTTTGATCAAAGCATGGAGTGCGGTGTCTCTTGATGCATGCACGGGTACTTCACAAACCGCCAAGATTTTGCAGTTTTTCTGTTTTGCGGGTCGTCGCGGTAGTGCCCAAGCAGAACCCGCTGAATATGCTTTTATGCGGATCTATTTGAGGGGTCCGCATCTGTGGCTGTCCGCTCCGGCCCGCAAAAGCATTTTTGCGCGAACTGCAAACATATTTTGCGGGCCGGCGGGATGCGGGTCTGCTAGAGTTGCTCTTACAGGGACTGCCATGGTCCTCTTCATTCATATACTGTGTTTTGCTAATTAAATCCCTTTGTGTTTGTTTGTTGCGTGGTCCAGTTTTGCTACTTAATTAGCAGTTGCTTTCTTATTTGTTTGTCTGGTCATGGTGGAATGCTTCTTGCCTGACATGTTGATTTGTTCTTTTAACCTGTTACTTTTATACAGAAACATTAGAATAATATCAATACTGACATTCCAACAGGAAAACCACCAATAAATAATATTTTTTAGATGCACTAGCCTCCAATTCACTGACTAAAAAGTCTTGATATTGACACCTTTTTAACAATAGCAATACAGCAGGAATCTACCGTACCACAATATTTCGAATCCTAATTTGATTTATCGATCAAGAAATAAAACAGAGTTTTAAAAAAATGTGAATGGTATGAGAAGGATATGGTTCAACATTTTCAAATCGGGTACACTATCCATAGCTGGATCTGTCATTTTAGTTGATACGAAAACATGTTGAGGAATGAGGATCGAACCTAGATTTAAAAGTGTGTGGCAAAATCGCCTAAAAAACGTATGATATATATGCTACTTGCATAGCATGAATTTTTCTTATATTATTTTTTCCACAATTATAAAAGGTGAACGCTCCACCCACCTTTCGTACGCGATCATTGGGCCAGTTGGTACGTTGACAACCTAGTACATTGATTATTTCTGGTACGTGCTCAAGTTGCAATATTTGGTATAAAAATGGTTTCCCAACTTGTTACCCAACTACAAATAAAGTTTTTTTGAGTTCATACTATGCATTAATAATGTGGTCGCTACTACTCTGCTGATCGACAAATTCTAATACGGTGACTGAGCTAATTCAGTTCAGTTAATTAGACATCGCATGAGTCTTGACCCACAACACGCTACAGAGTAGAGTCATGGACTCATGGTTACCGTGTGTACGTACAAGCTTCGGAAATGGGGTCAACGGACCGAGGGAATGGGGCTGCTCCATGAGGCAGGCAGGCGTTAGGGAAGCTCCAACGCATACCCCTAAACTGCCCGTAGTCATTTGGACCCGTAGTATAGATGCAATTTGTCATTTAACACGGTATCCCATTGATCTGTGGGCCAGTTCGGATGTCCGTTTTCCCATAGACCGAAGGCAAACTAGGTGGATCTTTGCGGGTGTCTGGACTGTTGCCACGCACGCATCCAACACCCCATTCCCAAACCAAAACCCTCCCACCTGAAAAACACTCTCCTCGCCAAGGGATTGTCACGTATTCATGCGGGTCAGAGGGTCAGAGACACTCCAAAGTTGTAGTGACTCTGCAGCATTGATGCCAGTCAGAGCGATGCGGCCGGACGAGTGGGCAGTGTCGCTTCAGTGCAGACGCGGCGACCAAGAAGTCTACTACGGCCTATTCGTCGCATTGAAGTCAGCTTCCCGTCCCTTCGGCTGGCTGTCAAGCCTATTTAAGCCACGCGTCAGCGCCATCCACATTGCATCCCCGAACTCCTCATCTTTGCACGCTTCTTCGCATCTCCACTCCCAGCCACCTCTCTGCTCCAAGCCTCTCGACCACCATGCCAATGTCGTGGTTCTCCGCACTAGCAGGCGGCGGCGGCTCCGGATCTCCCTCCGGTAGCTGGTGTTGCTGCAACCGGCCAAAGCCGAAGGCTAGAAGCACCACCAGCAGCAATCACTGCTATGGCCGACAGGAGGCATAGACGCGATGCGACGCGGATGACCTGGATGACGTTGCCGGGACCCAAAACCAGCAGCGAGTTCATGGGTGAACGGACGAAGGAGATGCAAGCTGGAAAGGAATCACCCGAGGGGGTGATGTCCACTACACAACATTCTTCTTGTAGACGTTGTTGGGCCTCCAAGTGCAGAGATTTGTAGGACAGTAGCAAATTTCCCTCAAGTGGATGACCTAAGGTTTATCAATCCGTGGGAGGCGGGGGATGAAGATGGTCTCTCTCAAACAAACCTGCAACCAAATAGCAAAGAGTCTCTTGTGTCCCCAACACACCCAATACAATGGTAAATTGTATAGGTGCACTAGTTCGACGAAGATATGGTGATACAAGTGCAATATGGATGGTAGATATAGGTTTTTGTAATCTGAAAATATAAAAACAGCAAGGTAACTAATGATAAAAGTGAGCGTAAACGGTATTGCAATGCTAGGAAACAAGGCCTAGGGTTCATACTTTCACTAGTGCAAGTTCTCTCAACAATAATAACATAACTCGATCATATAACTATCCCTCAACATGCAACAAAGAGTCACTCCAAAGTAACTAATAGCGGAGAACAAACGAAGAGATTATGATAGGGTACGAAACCACCTCAAAGTTATCCTTTCTGATCGATCTATTCAAGAGTCCGTAGTAAAATAACACGAAGCTATTCTTTCCGTTCGATCTATCATAGAGTTCATACAAGAATAACACCTTAAGACACATATCAACCAAAACCCTAATGTCACCTAGATACTCCATTGCCACCTCAAGTATCCGTGGGCATGATTATTCGATATGCATCACACAATCTCAGAAACATCTATTCAACCAACACAAAGAACTTCAAAGAGTGCCCCAAAGTTTCTACAGGAGAGTCAAGACGAAAACGTGTGCCAACCCCTATGCATAAGTTCACAAGGTCACTAAACCCGCAAGTTGATCATCAAAACATACATCAAGTAGATCACGTGATATCCCATTGTCACCAAAGATAAGCACATGCAAGACATACATCAAGTGTTCTCAAATCCTTAAAGACTCAATCCGATAAGATAACTTCAAAGGGAAAACTCAATCCATTACAAGAAGGTAGAGGGGGAGAAATATCATAAGATCCAACTATAGTAGCAAAGCTTGCGATACATCAAGATCGTGTCATCTCAAGAACACGAGAGAGAGAGAGAGAGAGAGAGAGAGAGAGAGATCAAACACATAGCTACTGGTACATACCCTCAGCCCCTCGGGTGAACTACTCCCCCCTCGTCATGGGAGAGCGCCGGGATGATGAAGATGGCCACCGGAGAGGGATTCCCCCCTTAGGCAGGGTGCCAGAACGGGTCTAGATTGGTTTTTGGTGGCAACAGAGGCTTGCGACGGCGGAACTCCCGATCTAGGTTATTTTCTGGAGGTTTCTGTATATATAGAGGGTGTTGGAGTTGGGGGCAGGTAAAGGAGGTCTCCGGGCTGTCCACGAGGCAGGGGGCGCGCCCAGGGGGGCGCCCCCTACCCTTGTGGGCAGCCCGGGAACCTTCTCATCCCCCTCTGGCACTTCCTGGGTTTCTTCTCGTCCAAAATTAACCTCCGTTGAGTTTCAGGTTAATTGGACTCCATTTGATATTCCTTTTCTGCGGTATTCAAAAACAAGGGAAAAAAACTGGCACTGGGCTCTAGGTTAATAGGTTAGTCCCAAAAATCATATAAAAGTGTATATAAAAGCCCACAAAACATCCTAGAAGGATAATATAATAGCATGGAACAATAAAAAATTATAGATACGTTGGAGACGTATCAAGCATCCCCAAGCTTAATTCCTGCTCGTCCTCGAGTAGGTAAATGATAAAAACATAATTTTTGATATGGAATGCTACCTAACATAATTATCAATGTATTTTTCTTTATTGTGGTATGAATGTTCAGATCTGAAAGATTCAAGACAAAAGTCTATATTGACATAAGAATAACAATACTTCAAGCATACTAACAAAGCAATTATGTCTTCTCAAAATAACATGGCCAAAGAAAGTTCATCCCTACAAAATCATATAGTTTGGTTATGCTCCATCTTTGTCACACAAAATACCCAAATCATGCACAACCCCGGTTTCAGCCAAGCAATCGTTTCATACTTTATTTTTTTCAACTTTCACGCAGTACATGAGCATGAGCCATGGATATAACACTATAGGTGGAATAGAGTGGTGGTTGTGGAGAAGACAAAAAGAGGAAGATGGTCTCACATCAACTAGGCGTATCGATGGGCTATGGAGATGCCCATCAATAGATATCAATGTGAGTGAGTAGGGATTGCCATGCAACAGATGCACTAGAGCTATAAATGTATGAAAGCTCAACAAAAGAAACTAAGTGGGTGTGCATCCAACTTGCTTGCTCACGAAGACCTAGGGCATTTGAGGAAGCACATCGTTGGAATATACAAGCCAAGTTCTATAATGAAAATTCCCACTAATATATGAAAATGACAAAACAAGAGACTCTCTATCGTTTGAAGCACAAGTGTGGAAAAAAAATATAGTAGCATTGTCCCCCTTTTTCTTTTTCTTTTTTCCTTTTTTTTCTTTTTTTTCTTTTTTGGGACTTTTTTTTCTTTAGCCTTCCCTTCTTCTTTTTTATTTTTTTATTTTGGACAATGCTCTAATAACGATGATCATCACACTTCTATTGATTTACAACTCGATATTACAACTCGATACTAGAACAAAGTATGACTCTATATGAATGCCTCCGACGGTGTACCGGGATGTGCAATGAATCAAGAATGACATGTATGAAAAATTATGCATGGTGGCCTTGCCACAAATACGATGTCAACTACATGATCATGCATGGCAATATGACAATGATGAAGCGTGTCATAATAAAAAGAACGGTGGAAAGTTGCATGGCAATATATCTCGGAATGGCTATGGAAATGCCATGATAGGTAGGTATGGTGGCTGTTTTGAGGAAGGTATATGGTGGGTGTATGGTACCGGCGAAAGTTGCGCGGTACTAGAGAGGCTACTAATGGTGGAAGTGTGAGAGTGCGTATAATCCATGGGCTCAACATTAGTCATAAAGAACTCACATACTTATTGCAAAAATCTACAAGTCATCAAAACCAAGTACTACATGCATACTCCTAGGGGAAGGGTTGGTAGGAGTTAACTATCGCGCGATCCCGACCTCCACACAAAGGATGACAATCAATGAAATACCTCATGCTTCAAATTTGTGACACAACGGTTACCATGCGTGCATGCTACGGGACTTGCAAACCTCAACACAAGTATTTCTCAAATTCACAACTACTCTACTAGCATGACTCTTATATCACCATCCTCATATCTCAAAACAATCATCAAGTATCAAACTTCTCATAGTATTCAATGCACTTTATATGAAAGTTTTTATTATATCCCTCTTCGATGCCTACCATATTAGGACTAGTTTTATAACCAAAGCACATTACCATGCTATTCTAAAAGACTCTCAAAATAATATAAGTGAAGCATGAGAGTTCATCTATTTCTTCAAAATAAAACCACCGCCGTGCTCTAAAAAGATATAAGTGAAGTACTAGAGCAAAAGACAAACTACTCCAAAAGATATAAGTGAGGATCAATGAGTAGTTGAATAATTATGTAACTATGTGAAGACTCTCTAACATTTAAGAATTTCATATCTTGGGAAATTATTCAAACAGCAAGCAAAACAAAATAAAACAAAATGACGCTCCAAGCAAAACACATATCATGTGGTGAATAAAAATATAGCCTCAAGTAAAGTTACCGATAGACGAAGACGAAAGAGGGGATGCCTTCCCGGGGCATCCCCAAGCTTAGGCTTTTGGTTGTCCTTGAATTTTACCTTGGGGTGTGTCGGGGATATACCCCGCGATATGACCCGGCCGGAAATATGACCCGGTCGGACATGGCGGTTTACTTGAGACGGTTTACACTTGGCGATTCACTGGTGACCTGCCCTGACCAAACGGTTTACAAGCAACCTACCTGAACATTATGACTCACTGGTAACCCGGCGGGCGGCGGATGGATGACAAGGCCCAAGGCCCAGAACGCCGGCTCATGTTATGGTGGGCCGGTTTAAGAGGAAAGCGTAAGGAATATTCCCTTACAAAGGAAGCAAGACTAGGACTCCACTTGTAATAGAGCAATCCTAATTCTAATAGGACTCCACATGTAACCCGCCCCTTCAACATATATAAGGAGAGACAGGGCTCCCCAAAGGGGCACAAGCAAGAAGAAACAATCTTAAGGGCTAGACACAAAGAGCCGGTTCACCGGCGACTCTCTCGTGATGATAATGAGACTTAGCCACAAACAACATGTAGGGTTGTTACCAGATGATGTTTCCCGGGGCCTGAAGCTGTCTAAACCTTTGTCTTGTGTTGTGTCTCTCGATTCCGCTCAACCCCCTCTCAAGCTACCACATAGATGCGTTGGCCTCACGACTAAGTCCTCACACTAGGACATCCGCCGTGACAAATCCACGACATGGTGCCTTGGGCATCCCCAAGCTTAGGCTCTTGCCACTCCTTATTCCATAGTCCATCGAATCTTTACCCAAAACTTGAAAACTTCACAACACAAAACTCAACAGAAAACTCGTAAGCTCCGTTAGTATAAGAAAATAAAACCACCACTTAGGTACTGTTATGAACTCATTCTAAATTCATATTGGTGTAATATATACTGTATTCCAATTTCTCTATGATTCATACCTTACGATACTACTCATAGATTCATCAAAATAAGCAAATAACACATAGAAAACAGAATCTGTCAAAAACAGAACAGTTTGTTGCAATTTGTAACTTTCGAATAGTTCTGTAACTCTAAAAATTCTAAAATAAATTGGTAGACATGAAGAATTTGTCTATTAATCATCTTCAAAAAGAATCAACTTTAAATCACTCTCCAGTAAAACATGGCAGCTATTCTCGTGAGGGCAAAGTTTGTGTTTTTTACAGCAAGATCACATTTACATTCACCCAAGTCTTCCCAAAGGTTCTACTTGGCACTTTATTGAAACAAAAGCTGTAAAACATGATTACCGAATTAGCTTAATCATGTGAACACACAAAAACAGTAAGGATAAATATTGGGTTATCTCCCAACAAGCGCTTTTCTTTAGTGCCTTTTAGCTAGGCATGATGATTTCAATGATGCTCATATTAAAAAGATAAGAATTGAAACATAAAGAGAGCATCATGAAGAATATGACTAGCACATTTAAGCCTAACCCACTTCCTATGCATAGGGATTTTGTGAGCAAACAACTTATGGGAACGATAATCAACTAGCATAGGAAGGCAAAACAAGCATAACTTCAAAACTTTAAGCACATAGAGAGGCAACTTGATATTATCCCAATTCCTACAAGCATACGATCCTCTCTCATAATAATTTTTAGTAGCATCATGAATGAATTCAACTATATAAACAGCACATAAAGCATTCTTTTCACGATCTACTTGCATAGAAATTTTACTACTCTCCACGTAAGCAAATTTATTCTCATCAATAGTAGTGGGAGCAAACTCAACAAAATAACTATCATGTGAGGCATAATCCAATTGAAAATTAAAATCATGATGACAAGTTTCATGGCTATCTTTATTCTTTATAGCATACATGTCATCACAATAATCATCATAAATAGGAGGTATGCTTTCATCATAATAAATTTTCTCATTAAAACTTGGGGGATAGAAAATATCATCTTCATCAAACATAGCATCCCCAAGCTTGTGGCTTTGTATATCATTAGCATCATAGGTATTCAAAGAGTTCATACTAACAACATTGTAATCATGCTCATCATTCAAAGATTTAGTTCTAAACATTCTAATGCATTCTTCTTCTAATACTTGAGCACAATTTTCCTTCCCGTCATTTTCACGAAAGATATTAAAAAGATGAAGCATATGAGGCAACCTTAATTCCATTTTTGTAGTTTTCTTTTATAAACTGAACTAGTGATAAAACAAGAAACAAAAAGATTCGATTGCAAGATCTAAACATATACCTTCAAGCACTCACCTCCCCGGCAACGGCGCAAAAAAGAGCTTGATGTCTACTATGCAACCTTCTTCTTGTAGACGTTTTTGGGCCTCCAAGTGCAGAGGTTTGTAGGACAGTAGTAAATTTCCCTCAAGTGGATGACCGAAGGTTTATCAATCCGTGGGAGGCGTAGGATGAAGATGGTCTCTCTCAAACAACCGTGCAACCAAATAGCAAAGAGTCTCTTGTATCCCCAACACACCCAATACAATGGTAAATTGTATAGGTGCACTAGTTCGGCGAAGAGATGGTGATACAAGTGCAATATGGATGGTAGATATAGGTTTTTGTAATATAGAAATATAAAGATAGAAAGGTAACTAATGATAAAAGTGAGCGTAAACGGTATTGCAATGCTAGGAAACAAGTCCTAGGGTTCATACTTTCACTAGTGCAAGTTCTCTCAACAATAATAACATAACTGGATCACATAACTATTGGGGAACGTAGTATTTTTAAAATTTTCCTACGATCACGCAAGATCTATCTACCAGATGCATAGCAACGAGGGGGAGAGTGTGTCTACGTACCCTTGTAGACCGAGAACGGAAGCGTCAAGTGACGCGGTTGATGTAGTCGAACTTCTTCGCGATTCAACCGATCAAGCACCAAACGTACGGCACCTCCGCGTTCAGCACACGTTCAGCTTGATGACGTCCCACGAGCTCTTGATCCAGTTGAGCTTCACGGGAGAGTTTCGTCAGCACGATGGCGTGGTGACGGGTATGATGAAGTTACCGACGCAAGGCTTCGCCTAAGCACTGCAACGGTATGACCGAGGTGGGTTTCTGTGGAGGGGGCACCGCACACGGCTGGAGAGATCAACTTGTGTGTTCTAGGGTGCCCCCTGCCCCCGTATATAAAGGAGCAAGGGGGGAGGCCGGCCGGCCCCTCTATGGCGCGCCAAGGGGTGCAATCCTACTAGGAATATGATTGCAATCCTATTCCTAGTAGGAATCACCAAGAGGGAGAAGGGGGAAGGAAAGAGAGGGAGAGAAGGAGAGGGAAAGAGGGGGCGCCCCCCCCCTCCACTAGTCCAATTCGGACAGCCCCTGGGAGGGGGCGCACCACCTCCTGGCTGCTGCCCTCTTTCTTCTCTAAGGCCCACTAGGGCCCAACTTTCTCCCGGGGGGTTCCGGTAACCCCTCCGGCACTCCGGTAAATTCCGAAACTTTCCAGAACACTTTCGGTGTTCGAATATAGTCGTCCAATATATCAATCTTGTTGGGGAACGTAGTATTTTCAAAATTTTCCTACGATCACGCAAGATCTATCTACTAGATGCATAGCAATGAGGGGGAGAGTGTGTCTACGTACCCTTGTAGACCGGAAGCGGAAGCGTCAAGTGACGCGGTTGATGTAGTCGAACTTCTTCGCGATCCAACCGATCAAGCATCGAACGTACGGCACCTCCGCGTTCAGCACACGTTCAGCTTGATGACGTCCCACGAGCTCTTGATCCAGTTGAGCTTCACGGGAGAGTTTCGTCAGCACGACGGCGTGGTGACGGATATGATGAAGTTACCGTCGCAGGGCTTCGCCTAAGCGCTGCAACGATATGACCGAGGTGTGTTACTTTGGAGGGGGGCACCTCACACGGTTGGGAGAGATCAACTGATCAACTTGTGTGTCTATGGGGTGCCCCCTCCTCCGTATATAAAGGAGCAAGGGAGAGGCCGGCCCTAGAGGGGGCGCGCCATGTATGGGGAGTCCTACTAGGATTCCCAAGTCCTAGTAGGATTCCCCTTTCCTTTCCAGAGTAGGAGAGAAGGAAAGAGGTGGAGAGGGAGAAGGAAAAGGGGGCTGCACCCCTTGTCCAATTCGGACCAGAGGGGGGGCGCGCGCCTCCTTCCTTTTGGCCTCTCTCCTCTATTCCCGTATGGCCCAATAAGGCCCATATACTCCCCGGCGAATTCCCGTAACTCTCCGGTACTCCGAAAAATACCCGAATCACTCGGAACCTTTCCGATGTCCGAATATAGTGGTCCAATATATCGATCTTGATGTCTCAACCATTTCGAGACTCCTCGTCATGTCCCCGATCTCATCCGGGACTCCGGACTCCTTCGGTACATCAAAACTCATAAACTCATAATACCGATCGTCATCAAACGTTAAGCGTGCGGACCCTACGGGTTCGAGAACTATGTAGAAATGACCGAGACTCATCTCCGGTCAATAAACAATAGTGGAACCTGGATGCTCATATTGGTTCCTACATATTCTACGAAGATCTTTACCGGTCAAACCGCATAACAACATACGTTGTTCCTTTTATCATCGGTATGTTACTTGCCCGAGATTCGATCGTCGGTATCTCTATACCTAGTTCAATCTCGTTACCGGCAAGTTTCTTTACTCGTTCCGTAATACATCATCTCGTGACTAACTCATTAGTCATTTGCTTGCAAGGCTTATTATGATGTGTATTACCGAGAGGGCCCGGAGATACCTCTCCGACACTCGGAGTGACAAAACCTATTCTTGATCTATGCCAACACCACGAACACCTTCGGAGACACCTGTAGAGCATATTTATAATCACCCAGTTACGTTGTGACGTTTGATAGCACACAAGGTGTTCCTCCGGTATTCGGGAGTTGCATAATCTCATAGTCATAGGAACATGTATAAGTCATGAAGAAAGCAATAGCAGTAAAACTAAACGATCATAGTGCTAAGCTAAAGGATGGGTCTTGTCCATCACATCATTCTCCTAATGATGTGATCCCGTTGATCAAATGACAACTCGTGTCTATGGCTAGGAAACATAACCATCTTTGATCAATGAGCTAGTCTAGTAGAGGCATACTAGGGACACTCTGTTTTGTCTATGTATTCACACATGTACTAAGTTTCCTGTTAATACAATTCTAGCATGAATAATAAACATTTATCATGATATAAGGAAATAAGTAATAACTTTATTATTGCCTCTAGGGCATATTTCCTCCAGTCTCCCACTTGCACTAGAGTCAATAATCTAGTTCACATCTCCATGTGATTTAATACCGATAGTTCAAATCGTTATGTGAATAACACCCATAGTTCACATCACCATGTGACCAATACCCAAAGGGTTTACTAGAGTCAACCTAGTTCACATCGCTATGTGATTAACACCCAAGAGTAGTAAGGTGTGATCATGTTTTGCTTGTGAGAGAAGTTTAGTCGACTGGTCTGACACATTCAGATCCGTATGTATTTCGCAAATTTCAATGTCTACAATGCTCTGCATGGAGCTACTCTAGCTAATTGCTCCCACTTAAAATATGCATCCAGATTGATACTTAGAGTCATCTGGATTAGTGTAAAGCTTGCATCGGTGTAACTCTTTACGACGAACTCTTTATCACCTCCATAATCGAGAAAACATTTCCTTACTTATCCAGTAACTAAGGATAATTTTGACAGTTGTCCAGTGATCTACTCCTGGATCACTTTTGTACCTCCTTGCCAAACTCATGGTAAGGTACACAACAGGTTTGGTACACAGCATGGCATACTTTATAGAACCTATGGCTGAGGCATAGGGAATGACTTTCATTCTTTCTCTATCTTCTGCCGAGGTCGGGCTTTGAGTCCTACTCAACTTCATACCTTACAACTCAGACAAGAACTCCTTCTCTGACTGATCCATTTTGAACTACTTCATCAACTTGTCAAGGTATGTACTCATTGAAAAAACTTATCAAGCGTCTTGATCTATCTATAGATCGTGATGCTCAATATGTAAGCAGCTTCACCGAGGTCTTTCTTTGAAAAACTCCTTTCAAACACTCCTTCATGCTTTCTAGAAAATTCTACATCATTTCCGATCGACAATATGTCATTCACATATACTTATCAGAAAGGCTGTAGTGCTCCCACTCACTTTCTTGTAAATACAGGCTTCACCGCAAGTCTGTATAAAACTATATGCTTTGATAAACTTATCAAAGCGTATACTCCAACTCCGAGATGCTTGCACCAGTCCATAGATGGATCGCCGGAGCTTGCACAATTTTCTAGCACCTTTAGGATTGACAAAACCTTCTGGTTGCATCATATACAACTCTTCTTTAATAAATCCATTAAAGAACGCAGTTTCGTTATCCATTTGCCAAATTTCATAAAATGTGGCAATTGCTAACATGATTCGGACAGACTTAAGCATCGCTACGGGTGAGAAAATCTCATCGTAGTCAACACCTTGAACTTGTCGAAAACCTTTCGCAACAAGTCGAGCTTTGTAGACAGTAACATTACCATTGGCGTCAGTCTTCCTCTTAAAGATCCATTTATTTTCAATGGCTTGTCGATCATCGGGCAAGTCAACCAAAGTCCACACTTTGTTCTCATACATGGATCCCATCTCAGATTTCATGGCCTCAAGCCATTTTCCGGAATCTGGGCTCATCATCGCTTCCTCATAGTTCGTAGGTTCATCATGGTCTAGTAACATGACTTCCAGGACTGGGTTACCGTACCACTTTGGTGCGGAATGTATTCTGGTTGATCTACGACGTTCAGTAGAAAATTGGTCTGAAGTTTCATGATCATCATCATTAGCTTCATCACTAATTGGTGTAGGAATCACCGGAACTAGTTTCTGTGATGTTCCACTTTCCAATTCGGGAGAAGGTACAATTACCTCATCAAGTTCTACTTTCCTCCCACTCACTTCTTTCGAGAGAAACTCCTTCTCTAGAAAGGATCCATTCTTAGCAACGAATATCTTGCCTTCGGATATGTGATAGAAGGTGTACCCAACACTCTCTTTTGGGTATCCTATGAAGACACATTTCTCCGACTTGGGTTCGAGCTTCTCAGGTTGAAGTTTTTTCACATAAGCATCGCAGCCCCAAACTTTAAGAAACGACAACTTTGGTTTCTTGCCAAACCACAGTTCATAAGGCGTCGTCTCAACGGATTTTTAGATGGTGCCCTTATTAAACGTGAATGCAGCTGTCTCTAATGCACAACCCTAAACGATAGTGGTAAATCGGTAAGAGACATCATAGATCGCACCATATCTAATAAAGCACGGTTACGACGTTCGGACACACCATTACGCTGTGGTGTTCCGGGTGGCGTGAGTTGTGAAACTATTCCACATTGTTTTAAATGAAGACCAAACTCGTAACTTCAAATATTCGCCTCTGTGATCAGATCGTGGAAAGTTTTATTTTCTTGTTACAATGATTCTTTACTTCACTCTGAAATTTCTTTGAACTTTTCAAATGTTTCAGACTTGTGTTTCATTAAGTAGATATACCCATATCTGCTCAAATCATCTGTGAAGGTCAGAAAATAATGATACCCGCCGCGAGCCTCAACACTCATTGGTCTGCATACATCAGTATGTATGATTTCCAACAAGTCAATGGCTCGCTCCATTGTTCTGGAGAACGGAGTTTTAGTCATCTTGCCCATGAGGCATGGTTCGCAAGCACCAAGTGATTCATAATCAAGTGATTCCAAAAGTCCATCACTGTGGAGTTTCTTCATGCGCTTTACACCATTATGACCTAAACGGCAGTGCCACAAATAAGTTGCACTATCATTATTAACCTTGCATCTTTTGCCTTCAATATTATGAATATGTGTATCACTACAATCGAGATCCAACAAACTATTTTCATTGGGTGTATGACCATCGAAGGCTTTATTCATGTAAACAGAATAACAATTATTCTATGAATTTAAATGAATAACCGTATGGCAACAAACATGATCAAATCATATTCATGCTCAACGCAAATGCCAAATAACATTTATTTAGGGTCTACACTAATCCTGAAAGTATAGGGAGTGTGCGATGATGATCATATCAATCTTGGAACCACTTCCAACACACATCATCACTTCACCTTTAACTAGTCTCTGTTCATTCCGCAACTCTCGTTTCGAGTTCCTAATTTTAGCAACTGAACCGATATCAAATACCCAGGGGTTGCTATGAACACTAGTAAAGTACATATCAATAATCTGTATATCAAATATACCTTTGTTCACATTGCCATCTGATACGTCCAAAACGTATCTATAATTTCTGCTTGCTCCATGCCACTTTTGGGTGATATTGCTATGATATTCATACACTTCCATACACTTTTGATCATATTTGGACTAACTTACTAATCCAGTGCACCCCAGTGCCAGTTTCTGTTTTCGGCTGTTTTTGTATTTCAGGTTTTCACGTTTCGAGAACTGCCCAGAAAAATCCAGAAAAAATATATAAAAAATCAGCGTTCCAGGAGCTACCGTGCGGCCAAAGTACAGCCGGGGGGGACCCATAGAGGCTCCAGGCGGCCTGTGGGCGCGCCCCGCCTGGGCCGCGCCGGGGGGGCGCCTGGGCACCCCTGACCCCCTCTGGTGGCCCCCTTTGGCATATATTTAAAGCGTGTCGAGGAAACCCTGATTCCGGAACCCTTTTCTCCAGACGCGATTCCGATCTCCGCCGCCATCGCCATCAAGCTTCGAGAGACCAGAATTCCTGTGCCGGCACCCTGCCGGGACGGGGAAGTGCTCCCGGATTCATCTCCATCGACGTTGCTTCCTCCCTCCATGATGCGGGAGTAGTTCCTCTTCGGGGCTGAGGTTCTTACCAGTAGCTATGTGGTCAATTCTCTCTCCCATGATGTGATCTTCGTTGTGATCATAGGCTATGTTAATCTAGGGTGTTTCCCCTTCCTCTATGTATTGGATTGATGTACTCACTTGTCTTTATCTAGTATAATCCCCGAGACCAAGGTGACAGCGGTCTATTGGACATGGATTAGAAAAGTATTTACATGAGTGATTTCCTCTCTTGTGTGTTGATTGAAGATTGAGAGTCTATAGGTGCTTGTCTTTGACTATCCTTTAGATATGTTGTGGTGATTGTGGGACTCTCTTTGGATTGCCGCGGTGACATTGGGAAATCCTTAGATTGAGAACTACGAACTTTGAGGTGTGCTTTTGTAGCCCTACATAATTCTCGTCCTCTCTTGACCACGAAGGAATGACCTCCGAGTGTGTCCCCTTTGCATGTTTTATGGGAAATATCTTGAGATTCGATTATGTTAATGTTGTTGGGAGTTGCCACTAGTGAAAGTAAGAACCCTAGGCCTTGTTTCCACCATTGCAATACCGTTTGTGCTCACGTTCACTACTTGTTTGCTTGCTGCACTTTTTATTACATATTTATATTACCTTGTTTAGCCATCCATATCACTTGCCATTTAACCTCTCTTCGCTGAACTAGTGCACCTATACATCTGACAAGTGTATTGGGTGTGTTGGGGACACAAGAGACTTCTTGTATCTTAGTTGCAGGGTTGCTTGAGAGAGACCATCTTCAACCTCTACTTCCCTGAGTTCGATAAACCTTAGGTCATCCACTTCAGGGAAATATGCTGCTGTCCTACAAACCTCTGCGCTTGGAGGCCCAACATAGTCTACAAGAGTAGAAGCGTGTGTAGACATCAAGCTATTTCTGGCGCCGTTGCCTGGGAGGTGAGCGCTTGAAGATATATCTTTAGATCTTGCAATTAAATCTTTTTGTTTCTTGTTTTTATTTCACTAGTTATGTTTATGGAAAACCTTACTATTGGATCGTTGCTTGCGGGAGGACGCCCCACACCTGTGCTGGTTGATCCTCCCCCTACTGAAATTGTGCCTTATAAAATACCAGCTGGTATTATCGATCATGTTTTGGCTAATCGTTATGCAGGAGACAGACATCCCGATGAACACTTGCTATATCTGTCACAACTATGTTCATTATTTAAGCTTGCAGGTGTATCGAGGGAGTTTGTCACGAGGAAATTATTTGCCTTGTCACTGAAAGGAAAAGCATTGGAATGGTATAGGCTACTAAATGACTCTCACCTGCTGGAGTGGGAAGAGATCCAGTCTCTCTTTTACTCCAAGTTTTATCCTCTTCATGAAGTCCATAAGAATAGGAATTTTGTTTATAATTTCTACCCTCATGACGGAGAGAGCATAGCTCAAGCTTGGGGGAGACTGAAAACGTTAATGCTAAAATGTCCTAACCATGGGCTCCCCAAAGATATTATTATTACTAACTTCTATGCGAGGCTCTCTCGACAGGATAAAGATTTGCTCGATGCTTCCTCTATGGGTTCTTTCACAAACAAAAAGATTGATGCTAAATGGGAACTCCTTGAAAGAATTCAACGCAACACTGAAGATTGGGAGATCGACAAAGGTAAAGAGTCAGGTATAATTTATGAGTATGATTGCATTAAGTCTTTTGTTGAAACTACAAGTTTTAATAAGTTTAGTGCTAAGTTTGGGCTTGATTCTCAACTCCTTGTTGATTTCCTCAAATCTTTTGCTTCACATCTTAATATGCCTAAGGAGGATTGGATCAAGCATCATAAACCTTTTAAAGAGACTTGCAAAGAAAATGAAATTGTTCATAATGATTGCAACATGCATGATCCAATTCCTAAAAATGAAGTTTTATATAAGCATGTTAATTTTTGTGGAGTGGATAGACCTTGTGAAAGGCCTATGATTGAAGAAGAAAAGTATTGTAAACAACATAAGCATGAAAGAACAATCACTTGGGTCAGAGATTTAAATGAAATTGCTAGAGAATTGTGTGACCTTTATCCTTTTACTTGTGAACTTTGCCGTACAGAGGGTCACTTTAATTTTCAATGCATGAACTTTCAAAACATAACTGCTAACCGGTTGTGTGATGACATGATCACCTCTGATCTTTATGATGAGCTTATGTTATTTTTGATGTGTGAAGAGTTATCAGAAAAGACTTCTTGGCTGGATGATAATGCCATAGGAATAAAAAACACTTTGCAAAATTGCCATCTCTATTGTGTTGTTAATTGCCATGAAAATGATTACATAAGTAAGATTAGAAAGGAGGGAACTTTACCAAAGTATAAAAATGTCTCCTATATTTCTGCTAATAAAAAGGAGAATTTCTCCCAAGTTTCCCCTATTGTTTCTAATGATAAACCAGGATATGTGGAGAAGCTTCGTCTCCAACCACTCCCTCCTAAGGTGAAGAAGAAGAAAAAGAAGAGGAGGAGGAGGAGGAACAAGAAGGAAGAAGAACGGGTATCAACCTGGCCTGAGCATATTCCTCCCATCAACTTTTATCCTAACGGTTGTAAGTTTAAAGAAGAAGGTGAAGTTTATTGCCTTAATTATCATCTTGATGATACGTCCGTAGGTACTATTGAAGATGATTTTGATTATGATATGCATGTTACTTATTGTGATTGGGAAAATGATGATAATGCTGCTTATGATCTTGAAAATCTTTTTGGTACCAACTCTGAAAGTGAAGATATGGGAAGCTCTAAGCTTGGGGATGATAGGATTGCAAATCCTATCCCCACTAGTGATGTGATAATTGATAATTCTCTTGCTAGTAGGAATAAAGACAATATGTTTACAAATATAGTTGCTAGCAATGATAATGCTCTTCCCTACCATGATGATGTTATGACTCCAATCTATAGTGATTATAAAGGTACCTATGACATAAGGAGAAATTATCCTTATGAAACTTGTCATAATCATGAAGGGAATTACTCCCTTGTTGAACACCACCCTCCTAATATACAACTAATCTATAGTGTTCAAGTTGTTTATGATAGTCCTACTCCCACTATTACCAATGAGAAAATTATGCTTATGTGGGGAGTGAGAGTACCTTTTTGCATGTGGATCATGGTAACAATGCTTTATGTGATGCTTATATTGTTGAGTTCATCCATGATGCCACTGAAATTTATAATGAGAGAGGGAGGCTTGGTTCTAAATATCATAATAATAAGAAGTTTCCTCTCTTTATGGTGAATATTTTGAAGTTATGCTTGTTTTGCCTTCCTATGCTAGTTGCTTCGTGCTTCAATGAATTATTCTATTGCAATATTCCTATGCATAGGAAGCATGTTAGGCTTAAATGTATTTGGCATTTGCTTCTTGATGCCCTCTTTTGTTCTTCAGCTCTTATTCTTACGAGAGCATCATTAAAGTCCTAAGCCTAGCTTAAAGGCATAAAAGAAAGCGCTTTTGGGAGGCAGCCCACATGAATAAATTTTTTGCTTTTGTTGTGTCTTGATGTTGTTTACTGCTGTAGCATCATCATTGTATCTTTGCTTTTCATATTTGTGCCAAGTATAGCCTCTGATTGCTAGAAAGTTCAAAAGTTGTGAGGTGCTGTCCAGGAAACAGATTCTGTCCTTGGATAGAAAAATTCGTATAAAATCACCAGATCATCTTTTTGGTCTGAATTTTTTCGACAGCGTTCTCTATATAATTGTCTTTCGTGCGTCTGTTCTGAGTTTTTTGATTTTAGTTGTAGAAGTATCCCGAACAGGTCAATTACTGCCTGCTGTTCTGTTTTTCACAGATTCTGTCCTGTTTTGCCTTACCTTCACTTTGCAAATTAAGAACTTGTTTTTTCTTTGCAAAAACCTTTTGACAATCTTAAGAAACAGTAGAACTTCAAGAATATCCTTATTTCCAGCAAGGTATAATTATTTTATTAAGGGTACTAACCTTGCTAATCAGATTATGATGAGTTGTGTATGAAGGGAGTTTTCAAGTGTGCGAGGGAAGGTGATAAAAAGATTCAGGAGTGTCAAGCGCTCAAGCTTGGGGATGCCCCCGTGCACCCCCAAGAAATATTCAAGGAGACTCAAGCGTCTAAGCTTGGGGATGCCCCCGTGCATCCCCTTCTCCATCAACATTATCAGTTCGTCTTTCGTTTTGCTATATTTTTATCACTTCATGTGTTATGTGCTATGCTTGGAGCGTCTTGCTTTTAGTTTTCTTTTTAGTTTTTCATAACGAGTCGGAACTCAGCATTCCTTTATGTGGGAGAGAAACACGCTCCACTTCTACCTAGAACATAACATAGAATTTTCATGTCTATCTATGCTGTGTGTGTTCTTTGTCTTTTAATAGCTACTATCATACTCTGCTCTTAGTATTCATGCTTATCTTTTCAAGAGCTTTTATTTAGATGGTTGCTTGAACTCTCTTTAATTACCATGCTCACCTTATTAAGAGAGTTTGCTTCCGTTGCATGGGTTAATGTGTCTATGATAAAGATGCTACTTTCATGATGGTGCTTAGTAGTTCCGGTTTTCTTTTGGTTAATCTCAAATAGCTGGGGGGTTCCCAATGTGTTATTGGAGTACCAACTTGGTTTGTTTGCCTATGATGTGGTATGGTTTAGTAATATCTTCCTTCGATAATTTATTTTGATTGACTTGGCGTATGCTCACGCATATTCAAGACTGTAAAGAAAGTCTGTCAAGCCTTGATGATCTTTTATTTCTAAATAGCGATATAACTACCATGCCTGATTCAATATTGCTTTGTCGCTCTGCATGATTATGACCGTCATTGCTCTTTTAGTTGGTCGCTCCCAGTCTTTTTGCTAACCTCCACCTGTACTAAGCAAACTAACCATGCAATACATAGCTCATGGGAAAGTAGCCTAAAAACTATTGTGGTAAAGAATATGTTGTTTATGTATCTTA
Organism: Secale cereale; assembly: GCA_902687465.1. NCBI lineage: Eukaryota > Viridiplantae > Streptophyta > Magnoliopsida > Poales > Poaceae > Secale > Secale cereale. The sequence continues at coordinate 870,059,932 of LR738710.1, forward strand.
TTTCTTATAAGTTGCTTGCTGAGCGGTAACCATGTTTCTGGGGACGCCATCAACTGTCACACTTTTGTTGAATATCATGTGAGTTGCTATGCATGTTCGTCTTGTCTGAAGTAAGGGTGATTTACCGTGGGTTGAATAACTATGCATATTGTTAGAGAAGAACATTGGGCCGCCAACCAAAGCCATGCATCATGGTGGAAGTTTTAGCTTGGACCTTAATCCTCAATCTCTCATGAGAATATGCCTATGCATTAAAGAGGAGTCCATCATCTATTTTCTATGTTGTCCCGGTATGGATGTCCTCAAGTTGAGATCTATCAAAAACGAGAAATCAAATGCGATCTATCTCCTTGGACCTTTGTACAGGTGGCATAGAGGTACCCCTTTGTGACACTTGGTTAAAACATATGTAATGCAATGATAACCCATGGGGATCCGAGCTAATTAGGACAAGGAGCGAGCACTATTAGTATTCGATGCATGAGGCTTGCAACTTATAGGATGTTTTATACATGACACATATGAAGTACTACTACCGTTGACACAATTGCTTCCATGTTTCCAAATAAAAAGCTCTAGCACTTAACCTTTCTTTTACCTTTATGTTGAAGCACCAACTACTGAGAGCATGATTGTCATTCTGAGTGTAATGTGCATTGTCCCAAAGTAGCATTGTCTTTTGCATGATTGTGATATCGTTTATTCTGAAATGATTGTATCTAGTCATCACTTAAACCTTGAAGGTGCCCCTGCACTTATGTTTTGCATCACTAAAGGGGGCAAGCTAGATATCACTTTATCATATTTGCACATCATGTTCATTGCAAATCTTTTTGATGTTTCAGTTTCATGTTGTAAAACTTTCAGTCATTTGTGATTTTCTCTTGAGACAACTTAATTACTTTAGAATCATTGTCTCAGTAAGCTTTTGTCATATGACTATGAGAAAGTCCTATATGGTTAATAGCATGCCACCACAGAAATTATTCTTGTTATCATTTACCTACTCGAGGACGAGCAGGAATTAAGCTTGGGGATGTTGATACGTCCAAAACGTATCTATAATTTCTGCTTGCTCCATGCCACTTTTGGGTGATATTGCTATGATATTCATACACTTCCATACACTTTTGATCATATTTGGACTAACTTACTAATCCAGTGCACCCCAGTGCCAGTTTCTGTTTTCGGCTGTTTTTGTATTTCAGGTTTTCACGTTTCGAGAACTGCCCAGAAAAATCCAGAAAAAATATATAAAAAATCAGCGTTCCAGGAGGGCCAAAGTACAGCCGGGGGGACCCACAGGGGCTCCAGGCGGCCTGTGGGCGCGCCCCCCCCCTGGGCCGCGCCGGGGGGGCGCCTGGGCACCCCTGACCCCCTCTGGTGGCCCCCTTTGGCATATATTTAAAGCGTGTCGAGGAAACCCTGATTCCGGAACCCTTTTCTCCAGACGCGATTCCAATCTCCGCCGCCATCGCCATCAAGCTTCGGGAGACCAGAATTCTTGTGCCGGCACCCTGCCGGGACGGGAAAGTGCTCCCGGATTCATCTCCATCGACGTTGCTTCCTCCCTCCATGATGCGGGAGTAGTTCCTCTTCGGGGCTGAGGTTCTTACCAGTAGCTATGTGGTCAATTCTCTCTCCCATGATGTGATCTTCGTTGTGATCATAGGCTATGTTAATCTAGGGTGTTTCCCCTTCCTCTATGTATTGGATTGATGTACTCACTTGTCTTTATCTAGTATAATCCCCGAGACCAAGGTGATAGCGGTCTATTGGACATGGATTAGAAAAGTATTTACATGAGTGATTTCCTCTCTCGTGTGTTGATTGAAGATTGAGAGTCTATAGGTGCTTGTGTTTGACTATCCTTTAGATATGTTGTGGTGATTGTGGGACTCTCTTTGGATTGCCGCGGTGACATTGGGAAATCCTTAGATTGAGAACTACGAACTTTGAGGTGTGCTTTTGTAGCCCTACATAATTCTCGTCCTCTCTTGACCACGAAGGAATGACCTTCGAGTGTGTCCCCTTTGCATGTTTTATGGGAAATATCTTGAGATTCGATTATGTTAATGTTGTTGGGAGTTGCCACTAGTGAAAGTAAGAACCCTAGGCCTTGTTTCCACCATTGCAATACCGTTTGTGCTCACGTTCACTACTTGTTTGCTTGCTGCACTTTTTATTACATATTTATATTACCTTGTTTAGCCATCCATATCACTTGCCATTTAACCTCTCTTCGCCGAACTAGTGCACCTATACATCTGACAAGTGTATTGGGTGTGTTGGGGACACAAGAGACTTCTTGTATCTTAGTTGCAGGGTTGCTTGAGAGAGACCATCTTCAACCTCTACTTCCCTGAGTTCGATAAACCTTAGGTCATCCACTTGAGGGAAATTTGCTGCTTTCCTACAAACCTCTGCGCTTGGAGGCCCAACATAGTCTACAAGAGTAGAAGCGTGTGTAGACATCACCATCATTCTTATCCGCCAAGTATCTAGGGCAGTTCCACTTCTAGTGACCATTTCCTTTGCAGTAGAAGAACTTAGTTTCAGGCTTGTGTTTTGGGTTTCTTCACGGGAGTGACAACTTGCTTGTCATTCTTCTTGAAGTTCCCCTTCTATCATTTTGCCCTTTACTTGAAACAAGTGGTCTCGTTAACCATCAACACTTGATGCTGTTTCTTGATTTCTACCTTCGCCGATTTCAGCATCGCGAAGAGCTCGGGATTTACTTTTGTCATCCCTTGCATATTATAGTTCATCACGAAGTTCTACTAACTTGGTGGTGGTGACTATAGAATTCTGTCAATCACTATTTTATCTGGAAGATTAACTCCCACTTGATTCAAGCGATTGTAGTACCCAGACAATCTGAGCACATGCTCACTGCTTGAGCTATTCTCCTCCATCTTTTAGCTATAGAACTTGTTGGAGACTGCATATCTCTCAACTCGGGTATTTGCTTGAAATATTAACTTCAACTCCTGGAACATCTCATATGGTCCATGACGTTCAAAACGTCTTTGAAGTCCCGATTCTAAGCCGTTAAGCATGGTGCACTGAACTATTAAGTAGTCATCATATTGAGCTTAGCCAAACGTCCATAAGGTCTGCATTTGCTCCTGCAATAGGTCTGTCACCTAGCGGTGCATCAAGGACATAATTCTTCTGTGCAGCAATGAGGATAATCCTCAGATCACGGACCCAATCCGCATCATTGCTACTAATATCTTTCAACATAATATTTTTTTCTCTAGGAACATATCAAAAACATAGGGGAGCTATAACGCGAGCTATTGATCTACAACATAGATATGCTAATACTACCAGGACTAAGTTCGTGATAAATTAAAGTTCAATTAATCATATTACTTAAGAACTCCCACTTAGATAGACATCCCTCCGGTCATCTAAATGATCACGTGATCCAAATCAACTAAACCATGTCCGATCATCACGTGAGATGGAGTAGTTTCAATGGTGAACATCTTATGTTGATCATATCTACTATATGATTCACGCTCGACCTTTCGGTCTCCAGTGTTTCGAGGGCATATCTGCATATGCTAGGCTCGTCAAGTTTAACCCGAGTATTCCGCGTGTGCAAAACTGGCTTACACCCGTTGTATTTGAACGTAGAGCTTATCACACCCGATCATCACGTGGTGTCTCGGCACAACGAACTTTCGCAACGGTGCATACTCAGGGAGAACACTTATACCTTGAAATTTTGTAAGGGATCATCTTATAATGCTACCGTCGTACTAAGGAAAATAAGAAGCATAATAAGATAAACATCACATGCAAATCAAAATATGTGACATGATATGGCCATCATCATCTTGTGCTTTTGATCTCCATCTCCAAAGCACCGTCATGATCACCTTCGTCACCGGCGCGACACCTTGATCTCCATCGTAGCATCGTTGTCGTCTCGCCAACTATTGCTTCCACGACTATCACTACCGCTTAGTGATAAAGTAAAGCAATTACATGGCGATTGCATTTCATACAATAAAGCGACAACCCATATGGCTCCTGCCAGTTGCCGATAACATTACAAAACATGATCATCTCATACAAAACCGTATCACTCATCATGTCTTGACCATATCACATCACAACATGCCCTGCAAAAACAAGTTAGACGTCCTCTACTTTGTTGTTGCAAGTTTTACGTGGCTGCTACGGGCTTAGCAAGAACCGTTCTTACCTATGCATACAAAAACCACAACGATGTTTCGTCAAGTATGTGATGTTTTAACCTTCACAAGGACCGGGCGTAGCCACACTCGATTCAGCTAAAGTGAGAGAGACAGACACCCGCCAGTCACCTTTAAGCAACGAGTGCTCATAACGGTGAAACCAGTCTCGCGTAAGCGTACGCGTAATGTCGGTCCGGGCCGCTTCATCTCACAATACCGCCGAAGCAAAGTATGACATGCTGGTAAGCAGTATGACTAGTATCGCCCACAACTCATTGTGTTCTACTCGTGCATATCATATACGCATAGACCTGGCTCATGATGCCACTGTTGGGGAACGTAGTATTTTCAAAATTTTCCTACGATCACGCAAGATCTATCTACTAGATGCATAGCAACGAGGGGGAGAGTGTGTCTACGTACCCTTGTAGACCGGAAGCGGAAGCGTCAAGTGACGCGGTTGATGTAGTCGAACTTCTTCGCGATCCAACCGATCAAGCACCGAACGTACGGCACCTCTGCGTTCAGCACACGTTCAGCTTGATGACGTCCCACGAGCTCTTGATCCAGTTGAGCTTCACAGGAGAGTTTCGTCAGCACGACGGCGTGGTGACAGATATGATGAAGTTACCGTCGCAGGGCTTCGCCTAAGCGCTGCAACGATATGACCGAGGTGTGTTACTTTGGAAGGGGACACCTCACACGGTTGGGAGAGATCAACTGATCAACTTGTGTGTCTATGGGGTGCCCCCTCCTCCGTATATAAAGGAGCAAGGGAGAGGCCGGCCCTAGAGGGGGCGCGCCATGTATGGGGAGTCCTACTAGGACTCCCAAGTCCTAGTAGGATTCCCCTTTCCTTTCCGGAGTAGGAGAGAAGGAAAGAGGTGGAGAGGGAGAAGGAAAAGGGGGCTGCACCCCTTGTCCAATTCGGACCAGAGGGGGGCGCGCACCTCCTTCCTTTTGGCCTCTCTCCTCTATTCCCGTATGGCCCAATAAGGCCCATATACTCCCCGGCGAATTCCCGTAACTCTCCGGTACTCCGAAAAATACCTGAATCACTCGGAACCTTTCCGATGTCCGAATATAGTCGTCCAATATATCGATCTTTACGTCTCGACCATTTCGAGACTCCTCGTCATGTCCCCAATCTCATCCGGGACTCCGAACTCCTTAGGTACATCAAAACTCATAAACTCATAATACCGATCGTCAACAAACGTTAAGCGTGCGGACCCTACGGGTTCGAGAACTATGTAGACATGCCCGAGACTCATCTCCGGTCAATAAACAATAGCGGAACCTGGATGCTCATACTGGTTCCTACATATTCTACGAAGATCTTTATCAGTCAAACCGCATAACAACATACGTTGTTCCTTTTGTCATCGGTATGTTACTTGCCCGAGATTCGATCGTCGGTATCTCTATACCTAGTTCAATCTCGTTACCGGCAAGTCTCTTTTCTCGTTCCGTAATACATCATCTCGTGACTAACTCATTAGTCATTTGATTGCAAGGCTTATTATGATGTGTATTACCGAGAGGGCCCAGAGATACCTCTCCGACACTCTGAGTGACAAATCCTATTCTTGATCTATGCCAACACCACGAACACCTTCGGAGACACCTGTAGAGCATCTTTATAATCACCCAGTTACGTTGTGACGTTTGATAGCACACAAGGTGTTCCTTCGGTATTCGGGAGTTGCATAATCTCATAGTCATAGGAACATGTATAAGTCATGAAGAAAGCAATAGCAGTAAAACTAAACGATCATAGTGCTAAGCTAACGGATGGGTCTTGTCCATCACATCATTCTCCTAATGATGTGATCCCGTTGAACAAATGACAACTCATGTCTATGGCTAGGAAACATAACCATCTTTGATCAATGAGCTAGTCTAGTAGAGGCATACTAGGGACACTCTGTTTTGTCTATGTATTCTCACATGTACTAAGTTTCCGGTTAATACAATTCTAGCATGAATAATAAACTTTTCAAATGATACCCGCCACGAGCTTCAACACTCATCGGTCCACATACATCAGTATGTATGATTTCCAACAAATCTGTTGCTAGCTCCATTGTTCCGGAGAATGGAGTTTTAGTCATCTTGCCCATGAGGCATGGTTCGCAAGCACCAAGTGATTCATAATCAAGTGATTCCAAAAGTCCATCACTATGGAGTTTCTTCATGCGCTTTACACCAATATGACCTAAACGGTAGTGCCACAAATAAGTTGCACTATCATTATTAACCTTGCATCTTTTGGCTTCAATATTATGAATATGTGTATCACTACAATCGAGATCCAACAAACTATTTTCATTGGGTGTATGACCATGGAAGGCTTTATAAATGTAAACAGAATAACAATTATTCTATGACTTTAAATGAATAACCGTATTGCAAAAAACATGATCAAATCATAGTCATGCTCAACGCAAATGCCAAATAACTTTTATTTAGGTTCTACACTAATCCCGAAAGTATAGGGAGTGTGCGATGATGATCATATCAATCTTGGAACCACTTCCAACACACCTCGTCACTTCACCTTTAACTAGTCTCTGTTCATTCTGCAACTCTCGTTTCGAGTTACTAATTTTAGCAACTGAACTGGTATCAAATACCCAGGGGTTGCTATGAACACTAGTAAAATACACACCAATAATATGTATATCAAATATACCTTTGTTCACTTTGCCATCCTTCTTATCCGCCAAGTATCTAGGGCAGTTCCACTTCCAGTGACCATTTCCTTTGGAGTAGAAGCACTTAGTTTCAGGCTTGAGTTTAGCTTTGGGTTTCTTCACGGGAGTGACAACTTGCTTGTCATTCTTCTTGAAGTTGCCTTTCTATCCCTTTGCCCTTTACATGAAACAAGTGGTCTTGTTAACCATCAACACTTGATGCTCTTTCTTGATTTCTACCTTCGCCAATTTCAGCATCGCCAAGAGCTTGGGAATTACTTTCGTCATCCCTTGCATATTATAGTTCATCACGAAGTTCTGCTAACTTGGTGATAGTGACTAGAGAACTTTGTCAATTACCATCTTATCTGGAAGATTAACTTCCACTTGATTCAAGTAATTGTAGTCTAGTACCCAGACAATCTGAGCACATGCTCACTGGTTGAGCTATTCTCCTCCATCTTATAGGAAAAGTACTATCAGAGGTCTTACACCTCTCGACACGGGCATGAGTATGAAATACTAATTTCAACTCTTGGAACATCTCATATGCTCCGTGGTGTTCAAAACATTTTTGAAGTCCCGGTTATAAGCCGTAAAGCATGGCGCACTAAACTATCAAGTAGTCATCATACCGAGCTTGTCAAACGTTCATAACGTCTACATCTGCTCATGCAATAGATATGTCACCTAGCGGTGCATCAAGGATATAATACTTCTGTGCAGCAATGAGGATAATCCTCAGATCACGGACCTAGTCCGCATCATTGCTACTAACATCTTTCAACTTAGTTTTCTCTAGGAACATATAAATAATAAACGGGGATCAACATCGCGAGCTATTGATCTACAACATAGATATGCTAATACTACCAGGACTAAGTTCATGATAAATTAAAGTTCAGTTAACCAAATTACTTAAGAACTCCCACTTAGATAGACATCCCTCTAATCATCTAAGTGATCACGTGATCCATATCAACTAAACCATGTCCGATCATCACGTGAGATGGAGTAGTTTCAATGGTGAACATCTTATGTTGATCATATATACTAAATGATTCACGCTCGACCTTTCGGTCTCCAGTGTTCCGAGGCCATATCTGCATATGCTAGGCTCGTCAAGTTTAACCCGAGTATTCTGCGTGTGCAAAACTGGCTTACACCCGTTGTATTTGAACGTAGAGCTTCTCACACCCGATCATGACCTGGTGTCTCGGCACGATGAACTTTCGCAACGGTGCATACTCAGGGAGAACACTTATACCTTGAAATTTTGTAAGGGATCATCTTATAATGCTACCATCGTACTAAGCAAAATAAGAAGCATAATAAGATAAACATCACATGCAATCAAAATATGTTACATGATATGGCCATCATCATCTTGTGCTTTTGATCTCCATCTTCAAAGCACCGTCATGATCACCTTTGTCACCGGCGCGACACCTTGATCTCCATCGTAGCATCGTTGTCGTCTCGCCAACTATTGCTTCCACGACTATTGCTACTGCTTAGTGATAAAGTAAAGCAATTACATGGCGACTGTATTTCATACAATAAAGCGACAACCATATGGCTCCTGCGAGTTGCCGATAACTTTACAAAACATGATCATCTCATAAAATAACGTATAACTCATCATGTCTTGACCATATCACATCACAACATGCCCTGCAAAAACAAGTTAGACATCCTCTACTTTGTTGTTGCAAGTTTTACGTGGCTGCTACGGGCTTAGCAAGAACCGTTCTTACCTACGCATACAAAACCACAACGATATTTCGTCAAGTATGTGCTGTTTTAACCTTCATAAGGATCGGGCATAGTCACACTCGATTCAGCTAAAGTGAGAGAGACAGACACCCGCCAGTCACCTTTAAGCAACGATTGCTCATAACGGTGAAACCAGTCTCACATAAGCGTATGTGTAATGTCGGTCCGGGCCGCTTCATCTCACAATACCGCCGAAACAAAGTATGACATGCTGGTAAGCAGTATGACTAGTATCGTCCACAACTCATTGTGTTCTACTCGTGCATATCATCTATGCATAGACCTGGCTCATGATGCCACTGTTAGGGAACGTAGTATTTTTAAAATTTTCCTACGATCACGCAAGATCTATCTACCAGAGGCATAGCAACGAGGAGGAGAGTGTGTCTACGTACCCTTGTAGACCGAAAACGGAAGCATCAAGTGACGCGGTTGATGTAGTCGAACTTCTTCGCGATTCAACCGATCAAGCACCGAACGTACGGCACCTCCGCGTTCAGCACACGTTCAGCTTGATGACGTCCCACGAGCTCTTGATCCAGTTGAGCTTCATGGGAGAGTTTCGTAAACATGATGGCATGGTGACGGGTATGATGAAGTTACCGACGCAAGGCTTCGCCTAAGCACTGCAACGGTTTGACCGAGGTGTGTTTCTGTGAAGGGGGCACCGCACACGGCTGGAGAGATCAACTTGTGTGTTCTAGGGTGCCCCCCTGCCCCCGTATATAAAGGAGCAAGGGGGGAGGCCGGCCGGCCCCTCTATGGCGCGCCAAGGGGTGTAATCCTACTAGGAATAGGATTGCAATCCTATTCCTAGTAGGAATCACCAAGAGGGAGATGGGAGAAGGAAAGAGAGGGAGAGAAGGAGAGGGAAAGAGGGGGTTGCGCCCCCTCCACTAGTCCAATTCGGACTGCCCTTGGGAGGGGGCGCGCCACCTCCTGGCTGCTGCCCTCTTTCTTCCCTAAGGCCCACTAGGGCCCAACTTTCCTCCGGGGGTTTCCGGTAACCCCTCCGGCACTTCGGTAAATTCCGAAACTTTCCAGAACACTTCCGGTGTCCGAATATAGTCGTCCAACATATCAATCTTTACGTCTGGGACATTCCGAGACTCCTCATCATGTCCGTGATCTCATCCGGGACTCCGAACTACCTTCGGTACATCAAAAATCATAAACTCATAATACCGATCGTCATCAAACGTTAAGCGTGCGGACCCTACGGGTTCGAGAACTATGTAGACATGACCGAGACTCATCTCCGGTCAATAACTAATAGCGGAACCTGAATGATCATATTGGCTCCTACATATTCGACGAAGATCCTTATCGGTCAAACCGCTTAACAACATACGTTGTTCCCTTTGTCAACGGTATGTTACTTGCCCGAGATTCGATCGTCGGTATCTCAATACCTAGTTCAATCTCGTTATCGGCAAGTCTCTTTACTCGTTTCGTAATACATCATCTCGTGACTAACTCATTAGTCATTTGCTTTCAAGGCTTATTATGATGTGTATTACCGAGAGGGCCCAGAGATACCTCTCCGACAATCGGAGTGACTAATCCTATTCTTGATCTATGCCAACACCACGAACACTTTTGGAGACATCTGTAGAGCATCTTTATGATCACCCAGTTACGTTGTGACGTTTGATAGCACACAAGGTGTTCCTCCGGTATTCGGGAGTTGCATAATCTCATAGTCATAGGAACATGTATAAGTCATGAAGAAAGCAATAGCAGTAAAACTAAACGATCATAGTGCTAAGCTAACGGATGGGTCTTGTCCATCACATCATTCTCCTAATGATGTGATCCCGTTGATCAAATGACAACTCATGTCTATGGCTAGCAAACATAACCATCTTTGATCAATGAGCTAGTCTAGTAGAGGCATACTAGGGACACTCTGTTTGTCTATGTATTCACACATGTACTAAGTTTCCAGTTAATACAATTCTAGCATGAATAATAAACATTTATAATGATATAAGGAAATAAATAATAACTTTATTATTGCCTCTAGGGCATATTTCCTTCAATGACTATCCCTCAACATGCAACAAAGAGTCACTCCAAAGTAACTAATAGCGGAGAACAAACGAAGAGATTATGGTAGGGTACGAAACCACCTCAAAGTTATTCTTTCTGATTGATCTATTCAAGAGTCCGTAGTAAAATAACACGAAGCTATTCTTTCCGTTCGATCTATCATAGAGTTTGTACTAGAATAACACCTTAAGACACATATCAACCAAAACCCTAATGTCACCTAGATACTCCATTGTCACCTCAAGTATCCGTGGGCATGATTATTTGATATGCATCACACAATCTCAGAAACATCTAATCAACCAACACAAAGAACTTCAAAGAATGCCCCAAAGTTTCTACCGGAGAGTCAAGACGAAAGCGTGTGCCAACCCCTATGCATAAGTTCACAAGGTCACTGAACCCGCAAGTTGACCACCAAAACATACATCAAGTAGATCACGTGATATCCCATTGTCACCACAGATAAGCACATGCAAGACATACATTAAGTGTTCTCAAATCCTTAAAGACTCAATCCGATAAGATAACTTCAAAGGGAGAACTCAATCCATTACAAGAAGGTAGAGGGGGAGAAACATCATAAGATCCAATTATAGTAGCAAAGCTCGCGATACATCAAGATCGTGCCATCTCAAAAACACGAGAGAGAGAGAGAGAGAGAGAGAGAGAGAGAGAGAGAGAGAGAGAGAGAGAGAGAGAGAGAGAGAGAGAGAGAGATCAAACACATAGCTGCGGGTACATAGCCTCAGCCCCAAGGGTGAACTACTCCCCCCTCATCATGGAGAGCGCCGGGATGATGAAGATGGCCACCGGAGAGGGATTCCCCCCTCCGGCAGGGTGCCAGAACGGGTCTAGATTGGTTTTTGATGGCAACAGAGGCTTGCGGCAGCGGAACTCCCGATCTAGGTTATTTTCTGGAGGTTTCTGTATATATAGAGGGTGTTGGAGTCGGGGGCAAGTAAAGGAGGTCTCTGGGTTGTCGACGAGGCAGGGGGGCGTGCCCAGGGAGGGCGCCCCCTACCCTCGTGGGCAGCCCGGAAACCTTCTCGCCCCCCTCCGGCACTTCCTGGGCTTATTCTGGTCCAAAAATAACCTCCGTTGAGCTTCAGGTTAATTGGGCTCCGTTTGATATTCCTTTTCTGCGATATTCAAAAACAAGGGAAAACCAGAAACTGGCACTGGGCTCTGGGTTAATAGGTTAGTCCCAAAAATCATATAAAAGTGTATATAAAAGCCCATAAAACATTCTAGAAGGATAATATAATAGCATGGAACAATAAAAATTTATAGATATGTTGGAGACGTATCAGGGGGGTCGAACGGCTCACGGCGGCTCCGTTTTCTAAACCTTTTGACAAAAAATTAACTTAATTTTGTTGAGGTGCATTAGAGCTTGCAGTAGTGGAACCCTAAGACAACAAAAGGGACTCATGTAGCAAGCTACATAGAATCCCCCCCCCCCTCCACACACACACACAAATAAATTAATTAATATCATGTGTATACAAAGATTCACATATTGGATATTATATTAAATAAACCGATAAGAACATATACTACAGTTGTTTCTTTTAGCCAAAGGGCGAGAAAGGTGTGACTTCGGTTCAGTCGTGCCCATCCCTTAGTATTCGACTATTCGCATCGACCGACTTTTGAAGTGTGGCCAGTCAATGAGTCCTCCTCGTCAGCGCTTTAAGCGCCCGATTGCGAAGCTGGCGCTCACGCGGGGGTGCCAGCGGGTTGCGGCCCAATATGGCGATCACGCGGGATTCCAGCACGCGAACCCGTTTCACCCCGCTCCGTCGCCTTTTCAGACTCTTTCTATAGTGGGTCGGAAAAAAAATCAGCCGGTTTTTCATAGTCTTTTGAAAAACCAAAGAAATCACAAAAAAACGTGAATTCAAAAAGATGTTCACGAATTTTGAAAAAAAAGTTCAGAAACTTGAAAAGGAGTTCACGAATATGAACAATTGTTCATCAATTTTGATAAAAGTTCGTTAAATTTGGGAAAACTTCATTGAATTTGAAAAGAGTTCATAAAATATGAACTTGGTTCATCGGATTTAAAAAAGTTCATTGAATTTGAAAAACAAGTTCATCGGATTTGAAAAATAAGTTCATTAGTTTTGAATTTTTTTCACTGAATTTGAGAAAAGTTCATCAATATTTGAAATTTCTTCCACTGCCTTTGCGCTTTTGCCAGGAAGAACCTGGTTCCTCTTCAATATCCCACTGTGCTTTTGGAGTAGCAGGTTGAGCTGATTTGGCGCATCAAAACTGACGTAGAGGACTGGGGCAACAGTCCAGGGTGGAGCATAAGTCGTGCCCTTAGTTACCTTGAAGTCATGTCCACCTGATCCGGTGGATACGCCGATGTTACCCATCTTTACCATGGTGTCAAGGAAGTCGTCGAAATTTGTTTAGGGTGTATTTTATCTAAACGGATGTAGCCAAATTGCCGTCTTAACTTTTCGATTTAGGACGTCATTTTCATAAGAGGCTTATGTTTCCCCTATGACACTTACATCGATAAGCTCGAGAACCATGCTTACACATTCCTCAACCCTCACTTCGCCAATTACTTATCTGTGAGAGTGATTCATTGCCGAAACTGGCCTTAAGATCTAGACAAAAATGAAGTGCCAAATAATCACAGGCTACAAATTCTTTGACATGACAAATTTGCGCCCAACCAAGCGTATTCTTCGACGAATTTTCAGCCTATCGAGCTACTATGGCCATTCAAAAAAATTCCAAAGAAAAAAAAACTAGCAAAAAGAAACTCTCCTTAATTAGAGGTCAATAATATTGGATTGCAGAATCAGTTGCGTAGTCAGTACTATTACTTTCCAAAAGTTCGATACTGAGTTTTTTTTTGAGCTTCAGTACAGACGCAAGCGCTCATATACACGCGCATACACTCACCCCTATGAACGCACACACGCACACCACCCTACCCCTATGAGCATCTCCGAGAGACTGAGCCGGCATATCATCTTGAGATTTACGAAGTCACCGAAGGCGCCTCGTCGGAACGTCTCCTCCCACTGAAAGAGCATCGTCGGAAATCCTGAAATAAATCCAGGAATAATGCGAGCACCAGGATTTGAACCCTGGTGGGTTGGGGATAACACTGTCCACCTAACCATCTCAACCACAGGTTGATTCGCAGTTCGATACTGAGTTGATTAGCTAGCAATCTTATGCCATTTACTTCTTACAGTATTCTCCAAAGTATGATGCCGCGTATTTATACGACAGATATTCCCAATACCTATTATTGGATAAATTTTAATTGACATTAATCATTTGCATTCATGTCAAATTCTCTGTATCGTAGCAAAAGATATGGATATATTTTCTACGGGGATAAAAAGATCTGGACTTGATATGTGCATGCGTTCATACAAATGTAATAACCAAGGCCATAAATAGCAAGATTTAACTGCATCCACACGTAATGCACTGCTGTTGCTCCTCCTGCCTTGTCTTTCGCTTGAGTCAAGGATCTGAGAAGCTAGCAAACACGCCACCTTGTTCTTCTCAAGAACAAATCAGTTACCCTTTGCCTATATATATTCCCCTCGCCATCTCCATCAACTGAACCATCCGAACAGTTCAGTAGAAGAAGGGACATACACTGGTGGTCGCCATGGGGAGATTAATATTCATCTTTCTGCTATCCATTTCCCTGTTTGAAGGTTAGATTTCTCCACTTTATCTTGCGCATTCCAGTTTGTAATCCCGATTCCGAGAAGGTTCTTGGGGTTTATGCGGCGGATCTGTAATCTGTTTTCCCGTTGATGTTCATGTATGCAGGGTGGATGGTCCAGTCGGTTCCCTACGATCATACGGCGAGCCTCAAGGTAAGTACTAGCTTTCCTCTGCCCAAATGGATATTGGATTGGATTTGTTACTCTCTAAAGAAATATATTGGATTTGTTTTCCTTCTTTTTTGAAGTCATTTCGTTTGGCATGGCAAAATACAAAATAAATCAGGGGTTGCCTACCAGCTGAGAAAGGTGATTTCATAGACAAAATGGAAATTTGCTGATAATTTTTTTACAACAGAAATGTAAAGCATGCCTTACAGAATATACCAACCTGGAAATGTGTCATTTTTTACCTACAAGCAAATGAAATGAATGAAAATGATTGATGCAGTGACGGTAAACATTTGTAGTAGCATGGAAGTACATTGTATTGAAACCCTATCATAGATCGTATGTACTGGAGTGTAGTTCAACCTATAGAATTGTTTGTAGAAATGGACGGAAGCCGTAAACCAAGAAAACACCATGCCAGATCTTGAGTCATATTTTCTTTCTAATACTAAATTATTACCATAGTTCATTGTAAATTTGCAATATCCGTTCATGAAATTATCTAGGAGTAATAGAGTAGAAGATATGACCAAATCTCTTTTTTATTCTTTTTCTGCGGAACGTTTATTTTGAGCCAGTAGCAGTATAGAGTAATGGGATATGGAACACATGGGAAATTGCTCTTTATTGCCCGATGTTACTCTTTCCTAAAAGTTAAATGAGCTAACAAGATGTTACTCTTTTGTGTGTTATCCAACAGTGCTTGAGCAACCCGATGAGATCTCTGTACAAAGGCGGCATTCTGCAGAACGGCGATTTCGACAGCGGCCTGATGGGGTGGCTGGTGCCGCCGGGCGTGAAGGCCGGCGTGAACAGCTCGCGGTCCGGCAACAAGTTCGCCGACGCCAAGAACAAGGGCCAGCCGTCGCGTGGCGTGTATCAGAAGATCCATATGAAGACCAACCACCACTACTCCCTCTCAGGTACGTACAATCCTTCATCAGTTACAGTATCACTTACTCTACTAGAGAAAGTACAACTGAATATATATCTGCAGTTGTGAACAACTTGTGACCATATGTATATGGATGGCTCCACGCATGCATGCAGCATGGTTGCAGGTTTCGTCCGGCACGGCGGTGGTGAAGGCGATCTTCAAGGCCCCCAACGGCGCGTACATCGGCGGCGGCGCCGTCGTGGCCAAGGCCGGGTGCTGGAGCATGCTCAAGGGCGGCATGACCGCTTATTCATCCGGGCCAGCCGAGTTCTTCTTCGAGGTACGTACGTTACGTTACACACATGAACTGTTGAGGGCAAATATATATGAACATCTTGATTGATTAAATGTGCATGTACGTATATAATTTCAGGTTGATGGTGCTACGGTGGACATTCTGATGGACAGCGTGTCCCTGAAGCCCTTCACCTTCGCCGAGTGGAAGAACCACAGCACTCAGTCGGCCGACAAGGCCCGCAAGAGCGCCGTGAAGGTGGTCGCCCGAGGCGCCGACGGCACCCCGCTGGCGAACGCGGAGCTGGGCGTGCAGCTCCTCCGGCCCGGGTTCCCGCTGGGCAACGCCATGACGGCGGAGATCCTGCACATGCCGGCGTACGAGAAGTGGTTCACGTCGCGGTTCACCGTGGCGAGCTTCGAGAACGAGATGAAGTGGTACAGCACCGAGTGGAGGCGGAACCACGAGGACTACAGCGTGCCGGACGCTATGCTGGCGCTGGCCCAGAGGCACGGCATCAGGGTGCGCGGGCACAACGTGTTCTGGGACACCAACAACACGCAGATGGCGTGGGTGAACCCGCTGAGCGTCCACGAGCTGAAGGCGGCCATGCAGAAGCGGCTGAGGTCCGTGGTGACACGGTACGCCGGCAAGGTGATCGCGTGGGACGTGGTGAATGAGAACCTCCACGGGCAGTTCTACGAGGAGCGGCTGGGCGGCAACGTGTCGGCGCAGGTGTACGGGGAGGTGGCGAAGATCGACAGGAGCGCGACGCTGTTCATGAACGAGTACGGCACGCTGGAGTGGGCCATGGACCTGACCGCCATGGCCAGCAAGTACGCCGCCAAGATGGAGCAGATCCGTTCCTACCCCGGCAACGCCGGCATCAAGCTCGCCGTCGGCCTCGAGAGCCACTTCGAGACGCCCAACATCCCATACATGCGGGCGACGCTAGACATGCTGGCGCAGCTCAAGGTCCCCATCTGGCTCACCGAGATTGACATCTCGCCGAAGACGGGGCCGTACCAGGCGGAGTACCTGGAGGACGTGCTGCGGGAAGGCTACGGCCACCCCAACGTGGAGGGCATGGTGCTCTGGGCGGCCTGGCACAAGCACGGCTGCTGGGCCATGTGCCTCACGGACAACAACTTCACGAACCTCCCAACCGGCAACGTCGTTGACAAGCTGATCGCCGAGTGGAAGACACACCCCGTGGCCGCCACCACGGACGCCAACGGTGTGGCCGAGCTGGACCTCGTCCACGGCGAGTACAAGTTCACGGTGACTCACCCGTCGCTGGAGTCGCCCATGGCGCACACGTTGACGGTGGACGCGTCATCGTCTGCGTTGGAGCATGCCATAGACATCAAGGTGTAGGGATCAGAATTCAGACACATACGTAGCTGTCTAATTCTTTAGAAGAATTGTTAGAGGGAGAGAGTGGCATGCACCACTGCTGCCCGTCTCTGATAAGATGGTGTGTTCTTATCCTGCCTCTTCTTGCTACTCTCAGCACGTCAAGCAGCAAAAAGGCAATGAATTGTCACCGAGTTTTAGACAACGTTGCATCCTGTCGTCATGAATGTTGAAGCGGTGGCTTTCAATATCTAGCACCTTCGCATTCATCGATCGGTTTTTTTCAGCAGCCCCTGCGTCGTCCACCCAGGGTGTGACTCGGGCGGCGGCACATCTCGCCCCCGCGCGGACGCCCCCCTCCCTCTTCTCCATTCCCTCACCGCCGCCCCATGGCCTCTGCCGGATAACGTGCCCGCACCGCACGGATCCGGCGGCGACGGGGCCCTGGCTCAGCGGAGAGCGGGGCGGCAGCAGCGCGGCACTCCACAACCTTGGGACATGTCTGCATCAAGATTTTCAAGGTTTCAACACATGCGAAGAATGCCATGGCATGTTTGGAGGATCTGCAAATGGCGAAGGCGGGTCTTGATTGCGATGAAGACATTGCTTCACATGCAGTTGTTCTGACTTGCATGCGGGATATGCTCCCGCCTAGACCGAGTTCTTGTGAGCATGGTGGTATGTGACTTGCAGTAGTAGCCTCCGCAAGTGGGGGCGGCAATATTGAAGGACTTCTTTGTTGGTGATGCTCCGTTGAGTACTGAGGCATGAATTTCTAGGTGAAAACCCAAGGTCTTGCCTTTATTGGTTGTGTCTGGCAGTGACCTTGTTGAGGACATTGTTTTGGAAATCTTGATATAGCTTATCCAATAAAGTTCATGCATGTCAAACCCTGCCTACTAGAATTAGTAGTATGGAAGAGAATGTTTCGCAACATTTAGCATTTGTACTAATTGCTCATCAACTAGACAACTATATAAAAGAAGTTTTGTTGCTAAGAAATAGTTGCATCTCATTCTCAATCGCGTGAGTGATCACTAGATACATCACGCGGAGATTCGTACTGGAGGGTGTGTTGTGGCCCTTTTTTCTTGTCTAACTGGCCTTTCTATTTGTTTGGTTTGCTATGCCCCGATCAGCAAATTCCCTGGCGCATCTTCTTTTTGAGAAAGTTGCTGGGAACCCAGAGTGGCCGCCAAGCGAGCTGTCATGGAAAGCTGCCATGATGCTCTGCTGGAGCTCTGTCGATCCATCTAGCCAAATGCGCCCACGGAATCGCAGAATTCCGTTCTGTGACGAGAAACGCCCTTTGGGATCTTCCCGCACCGCCAACTGTTCCAACAGTTTCTGCGTCTGGGGGTTGCAGTTATAAATGGTTGTGACGTCCTCGAGCCACGATGGTTGGCAAGATGTGACATTAAACAGCAGCTCTTGTGATTGGGTCCTGGACAGAGCGTCCACAGCCGTGTTTTTCATGCCTTTCTTGTAACGGATAGTGTATCGCAGACCCAGGAGCTTGGTGAACGCACGCTGCTACCAAGGCGTTGAGAGCCTCTGCTCCTCCAAATGTATCAGGTTCTTCTGGTCCGTGAAGATGATAAACTCGCTGTGTTGAAGGTAGGGCCGCCATTGATCCAGGGCAACGACTATCGCGAGGTATTCCTTCTCGTAAGTGGAGAGTCCTTGGTACTTGGGACTTAGACTTTTGCTCATGAACGCGATGGGGTGGCCATCCTGTTGCAGAACTGCACCGATCCCTTTGTCGCAGGCGTCTGTTTCCACCGTGAAGGTCTTGCTGAAGTCAGGAAGTGCAAGCACCGGGGCTGTAATCAGCTGTTGCTTGAGTAGTTCAAATGCCTGTGATGTGTTATCTGTCCAAACGAATGGTACTCCTTTCTTGAGCAAGTTGAACAGGGGTCTGGCTATCACTCCAAACCCTCGGACGAAACGACGGTAGTACCCTGCAAGACCGAGGAACTGGCGAACCTCTTTGGCATCCTTGGGTGTGTTCCATGCTTGCACCGCACGAATCTTGTTGGGTTATGTGGCTACCCCATCTCCGCTGATAACGTGGCCAAGGTAGGACAACTGTTGCTGGCCAAATTCGCATTTGGAGCGCTTCACCTTCCAATGGTCTCTACGCAACAGCTCGAGGACTTGCCTGAGATGGTCGACATGTTCTTCCCACGTCTTGCTAAACACCAAGATGTCGTCGAAGAATAAGAGGACACATTGCCGAAGAAGTGGGTGTAGTGTTTCTGTCACCGCCCCAATGAACGTGGCTGACCCGCCTGCCAGCCCGAAAGACAAAACCTTGAACTCATAGTGGCCCGAGTGTGTTTGAAACACCCTCTTGAACTCCTATCCTTCAGCTAGCCGTATTTGATGGTAGCCGGCTCGAAGATCGAGCTTTGAAAACCATCTAGCTCCGTGCAGCTCATCGAGTAACTCTTCAATTACTGGCACCGAGAACTTGCTGATACGCGTCATGGAATTAAGGTGGCGGTAGTCGATGCACAATATCTCAAAGTCCCGTCCTTCTTCTTGACCAGAATGGCAGGTGACGAGAAGTTGCTCTGGTTGCGTTGGATCACACTGGTCTTGAGCAATTCTGCCACTTGACGCTCAATCTCCGTCTTGTGCTCAGGCTTGTGCCGATAAGGCCGGATGTTGACAGGTTGCGCGCCAGGGACCAGGGGTATGGTATGGTCACAGGCGTCGCGCGGCCGAAGGCCTGAAGGTTCACCGAATACATCGTCGACTTCAGCTAGGAGTTGTTGCAGAGCAGGTGGTTCTGTTAGAGTGGCGTTGGGTCCTTCCACAAGCTGATACATGACGATGAAATGCAACCAGGATCCTTGGCGATGCAGATTCTGAAGTTGGACTCTGTTGATCACATGGCAAGTGGTGGACTCTGCTTCGTAGCGGAACAGGTGAGCTCATCCCATAGGTGTGGGAAACTGAATGTACTTTGCTTTCCAATCGACTGTCATGGGGCTGTGTTGCTCCAACCAATCCACGCCAAGTATAGCGTCGTATGTGCCTAGAGGAAGTATCTTCATATTTGTGACGAAATCGTGACCTTGCGATGACCATTGGCAGGCTGGAATGGAAGCAGTGCATGATAGTTCGCCCCCGTCCGCCACGCGCACATGAGACGGTTGCTTGAGGGGGGTGATGCCCTGCAGTTGCTGCGCGAACTTGTGGTCGATGAAAGAGGTGGAACTGCCACTGTTGACCAACAACAACACTTCACGCCCTTGCATAGTGGCGAGAAGTTGGAACGCCTTGGACGAGACACTGTCGTCCAGTGCTGAGCGCGAGATGGCCACGGCAGTATCACACGGCGGTGCCGGTCCCCCACTATCCTCTTGGCTGTCGTCGACGCCAAAGAGCTCCAGCATCTCTTCCACCACGTTGAGCTGGACGGTGGTCGGGCAGATGTGATCTTGCCCCCAGCGCTCTTCGCATTTGAAGCAGAGGCCGCAGGCTCGACGGTAGTCGCGCAGCTCCTTCACCTTGGACGAGTCTGCGCGTGCCGCCTCTGTACCCCGACGATCAGTGGCCCCTGACGGAGGAGCCGGGTGCGGAGGAGGCGGAGGAAGTGGGAGTGCGATGCTGGGCCTTGACGACGACTCAGGTGGTCGCGGTAGCGCACCAAACGCGCCATCGGCCACTGATACGTCCAAAACGTATCTATAATTTCTGCTTGCTCCATGTCTCTTTTGGGTGATATTGCTATGATATTTATACACTTCCATACACTTTTGATCATGTTTGGACTAACCTATTAACTCAGTGCACCCCAGTGCCAGTTTCTGTTTTCTGCTGTTTTTGTATTTCAGGTTTTCCCATTACGAAAACTGCCAGAAAAATCCCGGAAAAATTATATAAAAAATCAGCGTTCCAGAAGCTTCCCGGCACCCGACGTAGAGCCGGAGGGGGGCCACCAGGGCTCCAGGCGCCCTGGTGGCGCGGCCCCCCTCCTGGCCGCGCTGGGGGGGGGGCGCCTGGGCCCCCCAGGCCTCCGCTGATGCCCCCCTTTGGCATATATTTATATCGTGTCCCGAAACCCTTGAGACGGGAACCCTTTTTCGCGATCTCATCTCTGTTCCGCCGCCGCCGCGCTTCCAAGATCGGGAGCACCAGGAGAACTCTTCCCGGCACCCTGCCGGAGGGGAGGATCACCACCGGGAGCTTCTCCACCACCATGGACGCCTCCCGGATGAGTTGTGAGTAGTCTCCCTTGGACCATGGGTCCATGACCAGTAGCTATGTTATGTTCTCCTCCCGTTCTTGTGCTTCACTAATTAGACCTCGTGAGCTGCCCTACATGATCGAGGCACATATGTAATCCTTATGCTGTTGCTATGATGAGTTTGCTGGGATCCGATGGATTGTGAGATTATGTTCAGATTGTGTTTGAGTAATATATTTGATCTACCTCTTTTATATTTATGTTCGTAAGTAATTCTTGCATGTTCTCCGTTGTTATTTATTGCTTTGGCCAAGTAGTAGGTAGTGACTCCAAGAGGGAACGTTATGCTTGAGTGTGGGTTCATGCCCCTCGATGACTAGCTTGAGTGACAGAAACATGAGTCTAGGGGATGTGTTGCTGCCACAAGGGGGAAAACAACGGTGCTTGTGCCCGCGGGTGCAAGGATTGTTTACTTTACGCAAAGTTCTTTTAATGCAGTTGTCTGTTGCTTTGAGTTTACACTATGGGTGGGACTCGCAACTTAATACCAGCGAGATGTTCTGGATAGATATCTCAAGGTGGATGATTAGTAGTAGATGCAGATGGATTTCGGTCTACTTGCCTTGGCGTACCGCCCATGCTTTGAACGTCTACCTTTCTTGCAACATAGTTAGCATTGGTTTGCGCACATAATTCTGTCAATTGCCGAGCTGTAATTCATTTACCTCACATAGCTGTTTTACCGTCTTTTGGGAGAGAGACATCACTAGTGAACATCATGGGACCCCGGTCCATATTACCATCATTGATCACATCCGCTATTTACTTTCCGCTTTTTACATACTATTGCAGCAATACCTATCACTATTATCACTTGCGTTTGATCCTTTGTAAACGACAAGGCCGGAGGGATTGACAACCTCTCTGTACTCGTTGGGAGCAAAGTTATTTGTATCTGTGTACAGGTCCACGTTGATTGCTAATATCTGGCGCCGTTAGCAGTTGACACCTTCTTGTTGAAACTGGGAGTCTCAGGGGAAATCGATCCTTAGTATCTTTGCCAAGGGAAAACTTCCGCTACACTGCATCTCAAACCTTCCACTTGGGGTAACCAACGAGGGGCGAGAAGCCATCAAGCAAAGTCATCTGGCGCCGTTGCCGGGGACTCCACTCTTCAGGATAGGGGAGTTGCACGCTATCTTTTACCTTTGCTTTTTGTCTTGTTAGTTTACCTTTCAGTTTTCTTTATGTCTTTTCACTAGTTTTGCTTAATGGAAAACAACAAAAATATGAGAGAGCTTTATAAGCTCTACCTTGCTTTGGGACATGATGTGTTTGAAGAGAAAATTAAAAAAAACCTATGGAACTTTATTATTTGCATAACAATCATGATGGTGGTGCTGTTATTAGTATGCTTTCTTTGAATATCAATATTGCTAATGACATGGAAAGCTCTAAGCTTGGGGATGACACGTTTGATGAACATGATATTTTTAGTCCCCCAACTTTTGAAGAGAAAAATTACTTTGATGATACTTTGCTTCCTATACATGATGATTACAATGATGAATATGATGTTTTCAGTCCACGTACTATTGAGGATAAAATTTATTATGATTATGATATGCCTCCTAAATACAATGATTACCATGATGGTTATGATTGCTTTACTCTCACTATCCCTAATAAGATAGATTTTGCTTATATGAAGAGTAATGATACCTTTTTGCATGTGGATCATGGTAACAATGCTTTATGTGATGCTTATATTGTTGAGTTTATTCGTGATCCCACTGAAAATTATTATGAGAAGGGAACATATGCTTATAGATATTTCAATAATATCAAGTTCCCTCTCTTTATGTTGAAGGTTTTGAAGCTGCACTTGTTTTGTCTTCCTATGCTTATTGCTTTGTGCTTCAATGAATTATTGTATTGCAATATTCCTATGCATAGGAAGCATGTTAGGCTTAAATGTGTTTGGTATTTGCTTCTTGATGCTCTCTTTTGTTCTTCAACTCTTATTCCTACGAGAGCATCATTAAAGTCTTAAGCCTATCTTTATGGCTATAAAGAAAGAGCTCTAGGGAGACAACCCTTGTTATCTTTGCTTTCAGTTTGCTCTTTCAGTTTTAGTTGTCTTGATGTTTGTTACTACATTAGCATCATCATTGTATCTTTACTTTTCAACTTTGTGCCAAGTGTAGCCTCTGATTGCAAGAAAGTTCAAAAGTTGTGACGTGCTGTCGAGGAAACAGATTCTGTCCTTGGATAGATAAATTCGTATAAAATCACCAGATCATCTTTTTGGTCTGAATTGTTTCGACAGCGTGCTCTATACAATTGTCTTTCGTGCGTCTGTTTTGAGTTTTTTGATTAGAGTTGCAGAAGTGCCCCGAAAAAAAATCATTTACTGCCTGCTGTTCTGTTTTTCACAGATTTTGTCCTGTTTTGCCTTTCCTTCATTTTGCAAACCTAGAGCTTGCTTTTTCTTTGCAAAAACCTTTTGGCAATCTTGAGAAACAGTAGACCTTCAAGAATATCCTTATTTCCAGCAAGGAAAAATTATTTTATTATGGGTACTAACCTCGCTAATCGGATTATGATGAGTTATGTATGAAGGGAGTTTTCAAGTGTGCGAGGGAAGATGATAAAAAGATTCAGGAGTGTCAAACGCTCAAGCTTGGGGATGCCCCCATGCACCCCCAAGAAATATTCAAGGAGACTCAAGCGTCTAAGCTTGGGGATGCCCCCGTGCATCCCCTTCTCCATCAACATTATCAGTTCGTCTTTCGTTCCACTATATTTTTATCACTTCATGTGTTATGTGCTATGCTTGGAGCGTCTTGCTTTTAGTTTCCTTTTTAGTTTTCTTTAGCTTTTCATAATGAGTCGGAACTCAGCTTTCTTTATGTGGGAGAGAAACACGCTCCACTTCTACCTAGAACATAACATAGAATTTTCATGTCTATCTTTGCTGTGTGTGTTCTTTGTCTTTCAATAGCTACTATCATGTCCAGCTCTTAGTATTCATGCTTATCTTTTTAAAGAGCTTTTGTTTAGTTGGTTGCTTGAACTCTCTTTAGTTATCATGCTTATCTTATTAAGAGATTTTGCTTCCGTTGCATTGGTTGGTATGTCTATGATAAAAATGCTACGTGCATATTGGTGCTTAGTAGTTCATGTTTTCTTATGGTTAGTCCCAAATAGCTGGGGGGGGGGTTCCCAATGTGTTATTGGAGTACCAACATGATTTGTTTGCCTATGATGTGGTATGGTTTAGTAATATCTTCCTTCAAGAATTTATTTTGATGGACTTGGCGTATGCTCACGCATATTTAAGACTGTAAAGAAAGTCTGTCAAGCCTTGATGATCTTTTGTTTCTGAGTAGCGATATAACTTCCATGCCTGATTCAATGTTGCTTTGTCGCTCTACATGATTATGACCGTCATTGCTCTTTTAGTTGGTCGCTCCCAGTCTCTTGCTAACCTCCACCTGTACTAAGCGGACTGACTGCTTGTGCATCCAAAATCTTTTAAACCAGTTATGCCATATGAGTCCACTATACCTTCCTATACATGGTATTTACCTGCCATTCCTAACGAAGACTTTCATGTACCATCTCGAAATTATTCAAAAAAAATGCATTCCTATTTTGTGCCTCTGTTTTTAGTTCATGAGGAAGTAGTAGTTAATTCATGATCTTTTTAAGTTGGACAAGCTTCACCCCGGGATTGCATGTCTAATGTGCAAACCCATAATACAAGAAGGAACTGGCATTGAGTGCGCCCGGCTCAAAAATAATATAACAAACAAACCCTCCTTCACGCTTTGTTCATGAGAAATCAGAAAACTTTGGCAGTGATAAAAATGGGGATTAAGAGGATGTGATCGTCCTCATTCGGGAGCCGTTCCTCGAAACTTGTCCATCTCAAGAAGTGATCGAGTTGTCTGCTAGCATTCGTTGACGAAACATGCATAATCTAAAAAAAAATTATTACCTCTGTTTTTTAAAAACCAAGAGCTCTGGTACATGTTTTGTCTTTGTTTCCGACTACGGGTTTTCAACCTTGCCAACAAAAGCCACGGTTCTAGAGTCTCCACCTTCTTTTAAAGCACCAACTACTGAGAGCATGATTGTCATTCTGAGTGTAATGTGCATTGTCCCAAAGTAGCATTGTCCTTTGCATGATTGTGATATCGTTTATTCTGAAATCATTGTATCTAGTCATCACTTAAACCTTGGAGGTGCCCCTGCATTTATGTTTTGCTTCACTAAAGGGGGCAAGCGAGATATCACTTTATCATATTTGCACACTATGCTCATTACAAATCTATTTGATGTTTCAGTATCATGTTGTAAAACTTTCAGTTCTTTGTGATTTTCTCATGAGGCAACTTAATTACAACAGATTCATTGTCTCAGTAAGATTTTGTCATATGACTATGAAAAGTCCTATATGGTTAATAGCATGTCACCACAGAAATTATTCTTGTTATCATTTACCTACTCGAGGACGAGCAGGAATTAAGCTTGGGGATGTTGATACGTCCAAAACGTATCCATAATTTCTGCTTGCTCCATGCCTCTTTTGGTGATATTGCTATGATATTTATACACTTCCATACACTTTTGATCATATTTGGACTAACCTATTAACTCAGTGCACCCCAGTGCCAGTTTCTGTTTTCTGCTGTTTTTGTATTTCAGGTTTTCCCATTACGAAAACTGCCAGAAAAATCCCGGAAAAATTATATAAAAAATCAACGTTCCAGAAGCTTCCCGGCACCCGAAGTAGAGCCGGAGGGGGGCCACCAGGGCTCCAGGCGCCCTGGTGGCGCGGCCCCCCTCCTGGCCGCGCCGGGGGGGGCGCCTGGGCCCCCCAGGCCTCCGCTGATGCCCCCCTTTGGCATATATTTATATCGTGTCCTGAAACCCTCGAGATGGGAACCCTTTTTCGCGATCTCATCTCTGTTCCGCCGCCGCCACGCTTCCAAGATCGGGAGCACCAGGAGAACTCTTCCCGGCACCCTGTCGGAGGGGAGGATCACCACCGGGAGCTTCTCCACCACCATGGACGCCTCCCGGATGAGTTGTGAGTAGTCTCCCTTGGACCATGGGTCCATGACCAGTAGCTATGTGATGTTCTCCTCCCGTTCTTGTGCTTCACTAATTAGACCTCATGAGCTGCCCTACATGATCGAGGCACATATGTAATCCTTATGCTGTTGCTATGATGAGTTTGCTGGGATCCGATGGATTGTGAGATTATGTTCAGATTGTGTTTGAGTAATATATTTGATCTACCTCTTTTATATTTATGTTCGTAAGTAATTCTTGCATGTTCTCCGTTGTTATTTATTGCTTTGGCCAAGTAGTAGGTAGTGACTCCAAGAGGGAGCGTTATGCTTGATTGTGGGTTCATGCCCCTCGATGACTAGCTTGAGTGACAGAAACATGAGTCTAGGGGATGTGCTGTTGCCACAAGGGGGAAAACAACGGTGCTTGTGCCCGCGGGTGCAAGGATTGTTTACTTTACACAAAGTTCTTTTAATGCAGTTGTCTGTTGCTTTGAGTTTACACTATGGGTGGGACTCGCAACTTAATACCAGCGAGATGTTCTGGATAGATATCTCAAGGTGGATGATTAGTAGTAGATGCAGATGGATTTCGGTCTACTTGCCTTGGCGTACCGCCCATGCTTTGAACCTCTACCTTTCTTGCAACATAGTTAGCATTGGTTTGCGCACATAATTCTGTCAATTGCCCAGCTGTAATTCGTTTACCTCACATAGGTGTTTTACCGTCTTTTGGGAGAGAGACATCACTAGTGAACATCATGGGACCCCGGTCCATATTACCATCATTGATCACATCCGCTATTTACTTTCCGCTTTTTACATACTATTGCAGCAATACCTATCACTATTATCACTTGCGTTTGATCCTTTGTAAATGACAAGGCCGGAGGGATTGACAACCTCTCTGTACTCGTTGGGAGCAAAGTTATTTGTATCTGTGTGCAGGTCCACGTTGATTGCTAATATCTGGCGCCGTTAGCAGTTGACACCTTCTTGTTGAAACTGGGAGTCTCAGGGGAAATCGATCCTTAGTATCTTTGCCAAGGGAAAACTTCCGCTACACTGCATCTCAAACCTTCCACTTGGGGTAACCAACGAGGGGCGAGAAGCCATCAGCCACCTACTCTTGCAGCAAGGTGAGAGCGCAAGCCGTGTCCAGGTCCGGTGGTCGTTGGACCAAGACCACCGACCGGATGTCTTTCCTCAGTCCCTCCATGAAGCGAGTGAGAAAGTAAAACGGATGAATGGTGTCAGAATATGAACTCAAATGATTGATAATTAACTCAAATTTCTCAATGTAATCAGCAACTGAAGTAGTCTGCCGGACAGTGTAAAACTGTCGGATCAACATTTCATGTCGATCACGGCCAAAGCGCGTGCACATCAATGCAGTGAAGGAATTCTAGTCAAACTCAGAGAGGCATTTTTGGATCGATTGAAGCCAAATTGACGTCGGTCCAGAAAAATTCAAGGCAGCCATTGGTACCCAGAACGACTGCGCAATCCCAAACATGGTGAAATACTGTTCACAGAGAGTTTTCCACAGGTTTGGGTTCTCTTCCGAAAATTGCGGGAAGGAGATGGATGGATGTGCTTGCCCTAGTCCGGTGAGGAGTTGGCTGGCATGCGCGAATGGAGATAGCACGCTGGGAGAGGGGGAAGGATCACACTGACTGTTTGTCGGGAGCGGTGGGGGCGTCTGGAACGGCGCCCCCGACGGCCCCCATGAGATGTTGAAGCCGACGTGGTCATCAGACCCATGGGGAACGCGAGTCGCGCCTGCCCCGGCACCGGAGACGGTGCCGAGCGTCGCTGGCGACGGGGGAGCCTGACGTGCATCCGTCCGAGCGTCCTCACTTGATGGTGTAGATGTCGACGCCGCGAGTTGCAGCGCCGTCATCGCCTCGCCTAGATCGGCGACACGGCGTTCCAGATCCGGCTTCCAGGTGAGGAGGTCGTCGATTTTGGCCGCGGTCACCTGCTGGGCCTTGGTGTTGGCGGCGATGAGCGACTCCCAACGGTCGAGGAAGGTCTGGATCGATGGATCCATGGCCTCCAGAAGCGAACGAGCGTGGCGAAGACTCCTGGTTTCCATGATTTGCGCCAGATCGGGGAGGTAGGAAGGTGGTGGTCTGGTCTCTGATACCAGATGTAAGGGTAGGGATAGGGGAGGCGATCTATTACTCAGCACCACCGTCACAAGATTTGGTTACAAGCTGGATACACGAATTGGGAAGAACTGTAAGGAGAGGAACTAGGGTTCTTGCCGCCGGCGGTTCGGTGATCCACTGGATGCCTTCGTCTTCGGTCGGGGTGGAATAAGTAGCCGGTGGTTGTTGGGCTTACTTCGTCCACTGTGGGCCCGTGACGAGAGAGTGGGGCTGCATCTTCCTGGCGGGCCGTGGGGCAGCGACCGCTGCCGGGTGGGTCCTCCCTGTCAGGCGCCTGGCTGGTGCGTGTGGAGCTAGGGGCGCTGACAGACACATGTGCTTATATAAATACAAATCAAGGTTGGTTTCGGGCTAGTTTGGCCAGCGTGTCGGCCGCCTTGTTCTCGACTCATTTCACTCATACGGCCGCACTATAGCCACGGTCCTCAACTCATTTTACTCATATAGTACAAAATTATTTTGTTTGCTTTAGTGGACAAACTAACATCTCCACTGCTCCCGTGAGCAACATTACAAGTATCCTTGTACAAATTCCAGAAGCAACATGTCAACAACAGTGTGTGTTTGACTCATCAACAGTACATTAACTTGCAAATACCTGTACAGTTTCGCAACGGACAAATAGTCTTGCATGGTAACAACTCACTGTAGTTTAGTTTCAAAACAGACCAATAGTCTTGCCTACTACCAGCTATATAAAATCCTGCACCCATCAAGCGCAACTAACAGTACTGGTGTTCAATTAAGTGCAAATGCAGATCTGATCCAGGGAAAGAAAAATACTTCCTGGGTATGTTTTTTTTCTAGCCCAAAAAAGCACTAACAAGTAAATAGTGTGACATAATAATGCATCTTGTGCTCTAGAGCGCGAGCCAAGCAAAGAAGTTGAGATGAGGACATCCGGACGCGAGGGGCTTGAGCTCCCGCGACTAGGGTGTCCCCGTCCTCCCCTCCCATCGCCGCTGGCCGTCGGCCTCGCGCCCCCTCCGTCCCCTTCGCCCCCTACCCATCCTTTCCGCCTCGCGCCGCCTCCCCGGGAGGTGGCCGGGGCGGAGCTCGAGCTCCTCTTCCTCGGGCCCCTCCTCCCTCGTCTCTCCCTCCGCCGCCGCCGGCGGGCGCCCCCGGCGCTAGCCCGGGTGGTGCCGGTGGCGGCGGGCCTTCTCGTCCCCGCGCGCGCGTGCTCCCTTCCCGGGGCAGGGAGGCGGCGGCAGTGCTGCTCGGCCTTGCTACGGTCCGGCGGCCCTGCGGTGGCGGCTGGCAGCAGGCGTGGTGTCGGCGTCGCTCCTTGGCGGCGGGGCGGCTTGGTGGTGCTGGGTGGCCGTCGTCGCGCCCCCGGCCCAGATCTGGGCCCGGCGGGCCCCATCTGGGTCCTAGCGGGCCGGCTCCCCGGCATGGCCTTGTTGTCTGCGGCGCGGTGAGGAGAAGGAGCAGCTCGGATACGAGGCGGCGGCGCCGACGGCATGCCGGCAGTAGCGCGAAGGCGGGAGCTTTACGAGCCCACGAGGGCTCGGCCGGGCCTGTGGGCCCACGAGCCTGGTGTGTTCTACCATCGCGGACGGTGGAGGTGGGGCCCTCCCGCGTGCCAACGGTGCTGATGCCCTATTCCCGGCTCTGATTCTTCGCCGTGTTGTCCTCACTCCGCGTTGCCGTGGTGAGACGGTGTGGGGGCCTCTTGTCCGTGATGGCGCTGGGTGGTGGTTGGTTTGGTGGCTGGCTCCGGAGCGCCTGAGGTGCGGGTTGGGATTGGGGGAAACCCCTGTCGGCTTGGCCGACACCGGC
The DNA here is from genome assembly GCA_902687465.1 of Secale cereale. Taxonomy (NCBI): domain Eukaryota; kingdom Viridiplantae; phylum Streptophyta; class Magnoliopsida; order Poales; family Poaceae; genus Secale; species Secale cereale. The sequence continues at coordinate 870,090,314 of LR738710.1, forward strand.
GCGGTGGCGCTTGTGGGTGCCACCTGACCTTCCGGGAGGGTGTCGTGGGCTACCCTTCCTCTCGCCTCGTCGTGTACCGAGGGAAACCCTTGGCAGCAGCGTCGTCATTGTCGCAATCCTTCTTGGAGGTGTTGATAGGTGCTGGCGCTTCGGAGTCTTGGAGCCTAGTGGGAGATCCCGGTGGGCGCAGCGATCGCGAGGCTTCTACGTTTTTGTTGATCCGTCGTTGTCGGCATTTGTTCTTTTGCTCTTTCTTTGTCGTTTCTTTTGGGCGTGACTGTGCTGCTTCCGCCCCAGCACCTATCCTTGTATGGCTCGGTTGGTTGCTTTGTATACAAAGCGGGGGGAAATCCTTTTTCGGTAAGAGGAAGCCGCGGAGTAGAGCCTAGAACTCGTATGCTTCCACAGAATATCGTTCTCAACAAGCTCATCCAAGTGCACCTCTTGCAGCAAAGTCCAGAGGGTGAAGAACTGGATCTAGACCGCCGACAGATTGCAGCGGCGTGGTGTTGGGGAACGTAGTATTTTAAAATTTTCCTACGATCACGCAAGATCTATCTACCAGATGCATAGCAACGAGAGGGAAGAGTGTGTCTACGTACCCTCGTAGACCGGAAGCGGAAGCGTCAAGTGACGCGGTTGATGTAGTCGAACTTCTTCGCGATTCAACCGATCAAGCACCGAACGTACGGCACCTCCGCGTTCAGCACACGTTCAGCTTGATGACGTCCCACGAGCTCTTGATCCAGTTGAGCTTCACGGGAGAGTTTCGTCAGCACGACGGCGTGGTGACGGATATGATGTATTCACCGGTGCAGGGCTTCACCTAAGCACCGCGACGGTATGACTGAGGTGTGTTTCTGTGGAGGAGGGCACCGCACACGGCTGGAACAATTCAACTTGTGTGTCTTTGGGTGCCCCCCTGCCCCCGTATATAAAGGAGCAAGGGGGAGGCCGGCCGGCCCTTGTTTGGTGCGGCTAGGGGTGCAATCCTACTAGGAATAGGATTGCAATCCTATTCCTAGTAGGAACTACCAAAGAAGGAAGAGAGGGAAAGGAAAAGAAGGAGAGGTGGCGCCCCCCAATCCTAGTCCAACTAGGAACCCTAGGTGGGGCGCCGGCCAGCCCCTATGGGCTGCCTCTCTCTTTTCCATAAGGCCCACTATGGACCATCCCCCCTCGTAGGGGGTTCCGGTAACCCCCTCCGGCAATCCCGTTAAATCCGAAACTTTTCCGGAACACTTCCGGTGTCCGAATATAGTCGTCCAATATATCAATCTTTATGTCTTGGACATTCCGAGACTCCTCGTCAAGTCCGTGATCTCATCCGGGACTCCGAACTACCTTCGGTACATCAAAACTCATAAACTCATAATACCGATCGTCATCAAACGTTAAGCGTGCGGACCCTACGGGTTCGAGAACTATGTAGACATGACCGAGACTCATCTCCGGTCAATAACCAATAGCGGAACCTGGATGTTCATATTGGCTCCTACATATTCTACGAAGATCTTTATCGGTTAAACCGCATAACAACATACGTTGTTCCTTTTGTCATCGGTATGTTACTTGCCCGAGATTCGATCGTCGGTATCTCTATACCTAGTTCAATCTCGTTACCGGCAAGTCTCTTTACTCGTTCCATAACACATCATCTCGTGACTAACTCATTAGTCTTTTGCTTGCAAGGCTTATTGTGATGTGTGTTACCGAGAGGGCCCAGAGATACCTCTCCGACACTCGGAGTGACAAATCCTAATCTTGATCTATGCCAACACCACGAATACTTTCGGAGACACCTGTTGTGACGCCCAAAGACCGACGTCCCAGAAGATCCCAGAAGATTCCAGAAGATTCCAGATGTTCCGGGTTGCCCGTGTGTTCTTTGTGCTTATGTTATTTATTTTTGCATTGCATCATGCCATCATGTCATATTTTTATTTTGCATCTCAACCTAAATAAATCGTGTGGGCCTTCGGTCCATTTAAATCGAGGGAAGGTGACTTCTCTTTATAACATATAAAAGTCTCTCAATATATTAGGGAGCTATATAAATAATATTCCATTTGCTTCGGAATCACCATAACACACTTGCATAATTTCCCCATGCTTTCCTACTTCGAGTTTCTCCTTCAAAACCTTCCATGTATTTCTTTTCCCAATTATCGAGGCTCCTCCAATTATCTAGACTCTTTTCAAACTCCTTGAGGCAAGCTATTTATTTTTAGTTTGCACTTCCCTTTTTGTTGGAACTATTCTTTTTGTGGGGTTGGAATTATTCCATAAAGCCTTACAAAACGTTCCATCATTTTTATTCTTATTCTTTGCCTTTTTTTTTCTTATTATTTTGGCTCTCTCCATTTATTTATTTTCTGCTAAGAAATAAAAAAAAGAGGAGCAGCCAGCCCAGCTTCCTTCCCAGGCCTCCCTCTCCTCCTTCCCAGGCCTCAAGGCCCAGCTCCACCATCCCCCAGGCCGCAGCCCATCTGGCCTCCACCAAACCCTAGCGCTAGTTGAGCCTCATCCCGTCGCCCTCTCCTTCCCGATGCGCCGCCAGCCTCTTCCCTCCTCGCAGCCGATCTCTTCTCTCCCTCGATCTAAACCGCATCGCTCCCGAACCCTCGTTCCCCTCGAGCCCCTTCTCCCGATCCCCTTCACAGACCTCTGCCTCGCCGCGCGTCGTGCGTTCCCGAGCCTCCAGGCCCGAGGCCTCCCTCTCGTTCCGCAGAGCACCGCAGCCGCGGCCGCCCATCCAGCCCGCGCCTGGCTCCTCCTCTCCAGCGCCGGCCAGGGGAGCCGCCCCGCCGGCCAGGCCCTCGCCTCCAGAGGACCCGCAGCCGATCCTCCCGCGCCAGGGGCCCCAGGCCGCAGCGGCCACGCCCGCCGTCCTCCTCGTGCAGCGCTGCTCCTCCCTGCGCCCTCTCGTCGCCCGGCCGCCCGGAGCCGCCTCCCTTCGTCCTCGACGCCAAGGCCAGCCAGGAGCCGCCCTGCCTCCTGCCTTCGACGCCGCCCGTCCTCTGCCAAGGCCAGGTCCTCTGGTCCCGCGACGCCCGAGCCCCTCCGTCCCGTTTGCGCCTCTCCGCCTCCGCCCAGGGAGCCGCGCCCTGCCACCGTCGAAGACCACCAGGAGTTCCTGGCCGCAAGGCCGCTGCCGAGCTGCTCTGCCCAACGGTCTCGCCAGCTCGCCGTGCCGCTGCGTGGTCTTGCCTCCGTGCAGCCCTTTGTTTTGCTCCTGTGTTTTTGTTGTTGTTGTGTTGCCTGGTATTGTTGAATTGACAGATGACCCGAACGAGTACACGGCGAACCGACCAAGTACCTCTTCGAAACAAGTACCTCTACGTATGCACCCGAACATCTACGGAAAAACGAGCTCGTGAACAACTACCGTCGCCCGGAAACGTTGGATGCGCCAAGTACCACGACTACTCGGCGACCCCAAGTACCCCTACCGTCGCCCCGTGTACCTCTACGGAACGTGTACGACTTCGGGATGTGAACGACTACACGTGTACCTCTACGGAACAACTACTTCCTCTTCGGAAAACGTGAACCACTACTTCCCACGACGACCACGAGAACAACTACGCCTTCTTCCTCTACGTCTCGAACCGCCCCGAAACGCACGCTTCAAAGGTATAACGAGACGACCCCGTGGATGACCCGTGTGATGCTTGTTGTGGTTGTATGAAATGTTTCCCGTGTGTGCTTCGTGCCGTTTCGTCCGTTTGTCGTGTTCCTCGGTTGCCTCGTCACCGACTCGTGGGAAACTGGTGACGGGATCGCCCCACCTTTCATCTCGTTTGACTCGCTCACGCCATCTTCCTTTTGCTCCGGACTCTCAACAAGTTACCGGAACCGAGATGTTGCGTTGCATCATTTTCGGATCGTTGCCGTGACACCCTTTCCATCCACCACGGTGACGATGCTTCATATCTCTTTTAAGTCAACCTTTTAATAATTGCATAAACTTGTTCATGTCATCCGCATCATGTTAACAACATTATATATGTGTGAATTGTTGTTTGCTTATAATTACTAAACATGCTCATGGGGATTTTCCGGATATGTTGTTGTTATTCTCCGGCACCATTTAAAATGTCTTAATAGTGTAGTTTTATTATGCTTCACCTCTTGCCATGTTAAAAACATTTAATCTTGTCTTGTAAATAACGAGAGTCAACTAAATAATTAATATGTGGTGTTTCGTCAATATGCAACTCGTTGCATATTGAGCTCCACTTAACTTGTAGTGTTGTTTGTGCACTTTGCCATGCCATGCATATTTAAACCGGACATGCATCATATTTGGATGTGCATCGTATGCCATGTTTATGCTTGTGTGTTTACCGTGTTGTTTCTTTCTTTCCGGTTTGCTTCTCTTGTTAGCTTCGGTTTCGTTCCGGAGTTGTGAGGATTCTCTCGTCTGTGTTGCTTCGTCTACTTCATGGATCCGTTCTTCTCCCTTGTGGAATCCCAGGCAAGATGACCGAACCCCGATAACATTACTATCTTTGCCTATTGCTAGTAGTCTGGATCTATAGTTTTGCCTCGATGCCCATGTCTTCTTGTCAACCTCCTACTTGTAACCAATTGCCATGTTTAACCAACCTACCTATGCAAACCGTTGCTTGGCTAAGTACGCTTCGCTCAGCCCTTCTTATAGCATTGTTAGTTGCAGGTGAAGATTGAAGATGCTTGCTTCATGTTGAAGTTTGGTTGGGTTATACCACACTATATAAATGCTTAAAATGAAATCATCTATATACTGGCAAGGGTGGAAGGCTAAGCCTTTTGCTTGGTGATTTGTTCCACTCATGCCGTTAGGAACCGTATAAACCGGTGTTATGTTCCTTGATTATGCGTTCCTAACACGGTTGGGGTGTATGGGACCCCCTTGATAAACCGCTAAGTGCTAAGTCTTTTCCGGCAAGTCCCAACATTTGGTACTATTTGCCTCATAATAACAACTTAAATAATTAATTAATTGCATAGGGGGTCATGTCCCCGAGGATTCTTAATTCTACATAGCAGGGGGGGCCAGTGCTGATGGTGTTGGTCCCAAACGGGGAGCCTGCGGGGCCGCCTTGGGGAAACCCGAGGTATCTGGTATAACCCGTAGCTTCGCCCATCCGGTCATGTCCTGAGACTTAGATACGCGCGGCTACTATCAGGGTGTCGACACGCCGGGAGGATTTGCTGGATTAGCCTTACCTTAGTTCGGTTTAACTTGAGCACGGGATTCCGAGAATACTCGGGTCTTCCCACCTATGGAGTTGCGACTCCGCGGATCGTGGGCTTGTAATGGGTCAAGTTGGAACACCCCTACAGGGTTTGAACTTTCGAAAGCCGTGCCCGCGGTTATGTGGCAGATGGGAGCTTGTTAATATCCGGTTGTAGATAACTTGACACAATGTTTCAATACACTACCAGCGTGTGTACCGTGACTGTCAATTTCCGAATAGGGATTCGGGAGTTGAACACGGTGGGGTTATGTTTGACCGGCTTTAGTTAGGATCACTTCGTGATCATCTTTCGACCGAGGCACTTCTCTTCTCGCTCTCTATTACGTAAGTTAGTGCTAGTTGCTGCTGCAGACTCTTGTTTGTTCCTTCACCTCTTATTCTTTCTTCAGCCTTGTCCTCACCCAAGGCTTAAATAGTCGTGTTACCCGGGAACGGGATTGCTGAGTCCTCTGTGGCTCACAGTTACTTCACCACACCAGATGCAGGTTCAGCCGAGTTTGATGCAGGAGTTGGATCAGTTCTTCACCGGGAGCTCGATGAAGAGCGTGGCTGTTTGTTTGTGACGCTTCGACGATCAGTAGTGGTTTCTACTAGGATTCGATCCTGACCTGTGGCTTTATGTTGTTTTGGTATCTTTTGTTTGGATCTTCACCCGTAGTCGGGTTGTGATGTTTTGAATGATGTATTGCTTATGTAATGTTTTGTGTGAAGTGGCGAGTGTAAGCCAACTATCTCCTTTTGCAATTTAATCCCTCTTTTACATGAGTCGTGCAAAGATACCAAACTTGAGATCATTCTAGGATGGGCTTATATCTTTAAGTCGTGCCTCTACACGTAGGATATATAGTCCCATCCTGGGCATTACAAGTTGGTATCAGAGCCTTCTCCGACCTAGGAGCCCCCACTGATTGATCGAATCGTTGACGGTTGAGTCTAGGCACACACTTAAAATGTTTTGAGTCCTATATATATATATCGGAGAGTAGGATTTCTTTGCTTCTCATCCCTTTTCTCTCTGGTGAGGACTCCTGACGATTACTCTTGTCTCTTCTACTTTCAAAAATTGCACAAAATTTTTTTTAGGAATCCCGCGAGTATTCTGGGATTGTTTCGATGTTCTTGTGACAAGGATATTGTTCTCGATGCCTCCTGTTACCGAGGAGTTGAGCTTCGGGGTATTGTTGTCACAAGCATATCGCGGCAGTACTAAATACTTAAGACGACCGACATCGAAAATCTCCCCTATACGGCCAGTGGCAAGATAACCCCGACATCACCCAGTACTGGGGAGGTAGCTCGAGAGTATTGCCATAGCTTGTATAGTGGATGCGTTTCGAAGGTCCGAGGTAAACAGTTTTCCGAGAAAGACTGGTTATGTGTTGAAGGATGGATACACCTGGATGTAGGTTTAGAGTTGATTGCGCGGTGCTTCCCGTGTATCCCCAACACCTGATTGCATAACTGGAAACTTTCGGAAATCTATAGGTGGGTTCATCTAGTAGTTCTAGGCATTCTTCCAACGGATGCTCGATATGAAGTTTGGGGTTCTACATTGAGTGAAGTGGTTTCATGGACTTGTTCTGATCGGGAGTTGCATCTTAAAGGGTCCTTGGCTATGCTGATCCGGGGATTGCAAAACCCTTTTGTAACACGTTCCATGAGCTTTCAGCACGAAGATGTCGAACGAAGCTTCTGTCTTGTATTTGTTCTATCTGATCCTTGTTCCTTTTTATTTATCTTTTTCTTCTTCCAACTGGCTTCTCGTCTAGTTGATGTACATGCAGAATTCATTCGTTCAAGTCTCTGTTCGAATGATATTGTGAAGATTAGGCTGCTACATATCTATCCTTTGTTTTGTTTTGATTCTGGTATTCGAGTTGCTTCGATGTCAAATGTTGATTCCATACCTTTCCTAATCGGTGTTCTCATATTTCTATGGGAGTGCTAATTCTTCTTGACCATCAAGATCTTCATGTTAAATTCTTCTCAACCGGTGTCCTTTTGTTCTTCTCAAGTTGTCTTTGTTTTCCCCACCCCTCCCACCCTTCTTCTTCTTGGTTCCATAAATTCTCAAATGAAATATCCATTTTATTCATATGATATTTCTTCATTCTTTTCCTTCAATGTTCTTATCGGGTGCTTTATCGTGAAGATGCTCAAGAGCTTCAAGTTCATCATTCTTTTGTTCTCGAATTCTGCTGGTGGATGTAATTCAAGATTTCGGTGTTGATCTTACCCTTTTCCTCATTTCACAATGCTTTTCTTATTCCGGTGCACCAATTAATCATTCTCCTCTTGCTATTCATATCCGGAGTGCTCAAGATTCATAATTCCATTCTTAATCCGTTCAAATTATTTTGAGATTGTTATCTTACTCAAGCCGTTAATTCAACCGGTGCAATATCTCAAGCAATCTTTTCAACGGTGATTTCTTTTGAGTAGGCCCTAACCCACAGGTCTTTCTCCAGGATCTTACCTGACTCTTCTTTTCCGGAGAATTCTTTTTCAAAGGGTGACGTAAGAATGTTTTCCATCAGTCACAGTCCTTCTCCAAGACCGCTTTCAATTCTTTTTCTTCATTGTTTCAACCTTTTTTTTTAATTCTTCATTCCGGAGTGCTCAACAATTCTTATGGCATTTCTCATTGTCTTCTCAGATTTGAAGACCGGAGAAGTGTTTCTCTTAATCTTGGCCCATTCTCTTGAAGATTCGTGGTTCTAGCTTCATGCCATCCTCATTATTGTTTCGATCGTGAGGAATTCTTTTCATACCCATCTGAAGCATTTCATGAATTCTTCCTATTGTGATCCTCCGAAGGCCATCATTTCAGAATATTTCTTCGTTCTCAGTTTTCAACTTCGTTCTGCAAATATTCTTCATTGATGCCTCTTCGTTCGTCTCCTTATTTTTACGGTGGTTCTTTCTAGATTACTCTTCCGTTGTTATCGTATTAATTCATTTGTTCTTTTCACAATCCTTTGGTTGAAGTTTTATCCAAGCTTGTGCTATATCTCTCTTAATTCCTTGCAACGAGAATAAGTAGTATGACAAATCCTTTGGTTGTCATCAATTTAAATTGGTGGAGGAGATGCATGACATAATTCTTATTCTTATTCCTTCAAGGTGATTTAATTCTTTTGTCTGGAGCTGTTCATCATATCATATTCTCGGTTCTAACTTATTCATCTTGTTTTCCGGAGATCCAAGTTATTTCAATTATATCATTTCAAAGCTCCATCTTATTCATCACAGGCCTTGAATCTTATTCTTTTCATCTTTCACTTCTCATGCTTTCATTACCGGAGTTTTTCATGTTGGTTCATCAAGATTCAATTCATCCTCGAAGTCTTCTTCAAGATTCTTGTTGGAGCTCAAGCATTCTTCATCATGCTTCCAATTGCAATTCTCTCTACCTTATTCTTTGAGATGGTGGTATGTCATTTTGACAATTCCGTCATGTTTTATGATTCACAAGTTGTCAAGAATGAGATATTTAAACCCATCATTTTCTTTGTTCAGGAGATTCTTTCAACCCCTCATTTTTATTTGTTGGAGTGATTTGGGTTATATTTCACCTAAAAGCTTTCCCTAAGGATTGTTGCTATTATGGTGCTTATAAATGACCCAAGTTCTTCATTTATCATTCCGGTGAAATAAGTTTTTCGTCTCCTTGTTGATCTCAATCAAATCAATTGTTTAAGTTAGTGGCTGGTTGTCACCTCTTAATTTTGAGATGTTTTCCATAAGCCCACATCAAGCTTATTCTTTCGTTGTTGAATTTCCAACAACTCCGTTCAACCCTTCTTCGTAAGGATGCCTTCAAAATCATTTCTAGTTGAAGAAGTTATTCTTCTTCGATCTTTTCACTCCATTATTCGTTCCGGAGGCTTTGTGATGTTGCTCTCTTTAAACATGATATCGTTTTATCGAGATCATGTTCTTTCCCTTGCTTATCATTTAACCGGAGTGCTGTCTGAATCTTTCTTGCCCCTTGTGCCATTCTTTCAATTGTTCCGGAGGCTGTGTTTTGTTGTTTTCATCAAGTTTTATCCCAACTTGGCAAGTTCTTGTTAATTCCTTCCATTTTCAGACGGAGTGCTGTCCAAATTCTGTCATTCTTATTCCTTGGCTATACCATTGCAGTTTCATATTCTTTTGGTTCGTGAGCTCTTGTTTCATGTCTTTCAACCTACAAGGTTCTCATTGTGTTCCTTGTTCCTCCTTTTACCGAAGTGCTTTCATCTTCGTTCACCTCCGTTGCATTCTTTCTTTCAAATTTGTTCAACCACTTAAGGTTCTTTGGTTTCACTCGTCAGTCAAAGAAGCAACTTTGTTTTACCTCTTCCTCTTCCGTTTTTACCCGGTGCCATCTCAAGGATCTCGGGTCGAGATCCTCTGTTAGTGTGGGAGAGTTGTGACGCCCGAAGACCGACGTCCCAGAAGATCCCAGAAGATTCCAGAAGATTCCAGATGTTCCGGGTTGCCCGTGTGTTCTTTGTGCTTATGTTATTTATTTTTGCATTGCATCATGCCATCATGTCATATTTTTATTTTGCATCTCAACCTAAATAAATCGTGTGGGCCTTCGGTCCATTTAAATCGAGGGAAGGTGACTTCTCTTTATAACATATAAAAGTCTCTCAATATATTAGGGAGCTATATAAATAATATTCCATTTGCTTCAGAATCACCATAACACACTTGCATAATTTCCCCATGCTTTCCTACTTCGAGTTTCTCCTTCAAAACCTTCCATGTATTTCTTTTCCCAATTATCGAGGCTCCTCCAATTATCTAGACTCTTTTCAAACTCCTTGAGGCAAGCTATTTATTTTTAGTTTGCACTTCCCTTTTTGTTGGAACTATTTTTTTGTGGGGTTGGAATTATTCCATAAAGCCTTACAAAACGTTCCATCATTTTTATTCTTATTCTTTGCCTTTTTTTCTTATTATTTTGGCTCTCTCCATTTATTTATTTTCTGCTAAGAAATAAAAAAAAGAGGAGCAGCCAGCCCAGCTTCCTTCCCAGGCCTCCCTCCCCTCCTTCCCAGGCCTCAAGGCCCAGCTCCACCATCCCCCAGGCCGCAGCCCATCTGGCCTCCACCAAACCCTAGCGCTAGCTGAGCCTCATCCCGTCGCCCTCTCCTTCCCGATGCGCCGCCAGCCTCTTCCCTCCTCGCAGCCGATCTCTTCTCTCCCTCGATCTAAACCGCATCGCTCCCGAACCCTCGTTCCCCTCGAGCCCCTTCTCCCGATCCCCTTCACAGACCTCTGCCTCGCCGCGCGCCGTGCGTTCCCGAGCCTCCAGGCCCGAGGCCTCCCTCTCGTTCCGCAGAGCACCGCAGCCGCGGCCGCCCATCCAGCCCGCGCCTGGCTCCTCCTCTCCAGCGCCGGCCAGGGGAGCCGCCCCGCCGGCCAGGCCCTCGCCTCCAGAGGACCCGCAGCCGGTCCTCCCGCGCCAGGGGCCCCAGGCCGCAGCGGCCACGCCCGCCGTCCTCCTCGTGCAGCGCTGCTCCTCCCTGCGCCCTCTCGTTGCCCGGCCGCCCGGAGCCGCCTCCCTCCGTCCTCGACGCCAAGGCCAGCCAGGAGCCGCCCTGCCTCCTGCCTTCGACGCCGCCCGTCCTCTGCCAAGGCCAGGTCCTCTGGTCCCGCGACGCCAGAGCCCCTCCGTCCCGTTTGGGCCTCTCCGCCTCCGCCCAGGGAGCCGCGCCCTGCCGCCGTCGAAGACCACCAGGAGTTCCTGGCCGCAAGGCCGCTGCCGAGCTGCTCTGCCCAACGGTCTCGCCAGCTCGCCGTGCCGCTGCGTGGTCTCGTCTCCGTGCAGCCCTTTGTTTTGCTCCTGTGTTTTTGTTGTTGTTGTGTTGCCTGGTATTGTTGAATTGACAGATGACCCGAACGAGTACACGGCGAACCGACCAAGTACCTCTTCGAAACAAGTACCTCTACGTATGCACCCGAACATCTACGGAAAAACGAGCTCGTGAACAACTACCGTCGCCCAGAAACGTTGGATGCGCCAAGTACCACGACTACTCGGCGACCCCAAGTACCCCTACCGTCGCCCCGTGTACCTCTACGGAACGTGTACGACTTCGGGATGTGAACGACTACACGTGTACCTCTACGGAACAACTACTTCCTCTTCGGAAAACGTGAACCACTACTTCCCAAGACGACCACGAGAACAACTACGCCTTCTTCCTCTACGTCTTGAACCGCCCCGAAACGCACGCTTCAAAGGTATAACGAGACGACCCCGTGGATGACCCGTGTGATGCTTGTTGTGGTTGTATGAAATGTTTCCCGTGTGTGCTTCGTGCCGTTTCGTCCGTTTGTCGTGTTCCTCGGTTGCCTCGTCACCGACTCGTGGGAACCCGGTGACGGGATCGCCCCACCTTTCATCTCGTTTGACTCGCTCACGCCATCTTCCTTTTGCTCCGGACTCTCAACAAGTTACCGGAACCGAGATGTTGCGTTGCATCATTTTCGGATCGTTGCCGTGACACCCTTTCCATCCACCACGGTGACGATGCTTCATATCTCTTTTAAGTCAACCTTTTAATAATTGCATAAACTTGTTCATGTCATCCGCATCATGTTAACAACATTATATATGTGTGAATTGTTGTTTGCTTATAATTACTAAACATGCTCATGGGGATTTTCCGGATATGTTGTTGTTATTCTCCGGCCCCATTTAAAATGTCTTAATAGTGTAGTTTTATTATGCTTCACCTCTTGCCATGTTAAAAACATTTAATCTTGTCTTGTAAATAACGAGAGTCAACTAAATAATTAATATGTGGTGTTTCGTCAATATGCAACTCGTTGCATATTGAGCTCCACTTAACTTGTAGTGTTGTTTGTGCACTTTGCCATGCCATGCATATTTAAACCGGACATGCATCATATTTGGATGTGCATCGTATGCCATGTTTATGCTTGTGTGTTTACCGTGTTGTTTCTTTCTTTCCGGTTTGCTTCTCTTGTTAGCTTCGGTTTCGTTCCGGAGTTGTGAGGATTCTCTCGTCTGTGTTGCTTCGTCTACTTCATGGATCCGTTCTTCTCCCTTGTGGAATCCCAGGCAAGATGACCGAACCCCGATAACATTACTATCTTTGCCTATTGCTAGTAGTCTGGATCTATAGTTTTGCCTCGATGCCCATGTCTTTTTGTCAACCTCCTACTTGTAACCAATTGCCATGTTTAACCAACCTACCTATGCAAACCGTTGCTTGGCTAAGTACGCTTCGCTCAGCCCTTCTTATAGCATTGTTAGTTGCAGGTGAAGATTGAAGATGCTTGCTTCATGTTGAAGTTTGGTTGGGTTATATCACACTATATAAATGCTTAAAATGAAATCATCTATATACTGGCAAGGGTGGAAGGCTAAGCCTTTTGCTTGGTGATTTGTTCCACTCATGCCGTTAGGAACCGTATAAACCGGTGTTATGTTCCTTGATTATGCGTTCCTAACACGGTTGGGGTGTATGGGACCCCCTTGATAAACCGCTAAGTGCTAAGTCTTTTCCAGCAAGTCCCAACATTTGGTACTATTTGCCTCATAATAACAACTTAAATAATTAATTAATTGCATAGGGGGTCATGTCCCCGAGGATTCTTAATTCTACATAGCAGGGGGGCCAGTGCTGATGGTGTTGGTCCCAAACGGGGAGCCTGCGGGGCCGCCTTGGGGAAACCCGAGGTATCTGGTATAACCCGTAGCTTCGCCCATCCGGTCGTGTCCTGAGACTTAGATACGCGCGGCTACTATCAGGGTGTCGACACGCCGGGAGGATTTGCTGGATTAGCCTTACCTTAGTTCGGTTTAACTTGAGCACGGGATTCCGAGAATACTCGGGTCTTCCCACCTATGGAGTTGCGACTCCGCGGATCGTGGGCTTGTAATGGGTCAAGTTGGAACACCCCTGCAGGGTTTGAACTTTCGAAAGCCGTGCCCGCGGTTATGTGGCAGATGGGAGCTTGTTAATATCCGGTTGTAGATAACTTGACACAATGTTTCAATACACTACCAGCGTGTGTACCGTGACTGTCAATTTCCGAATAGGGATTCGGGAGTTGAACACGGTGGGGTTATGTTTGACCGGCTTTAGTTAGGATCACTTCGTGATCATCTTTCGACCGAGGCACTTCTCTTCTCGCTCTCTATTACGTAAGTTAGTGCTAGTTGCTGCTGCAGACTCTTGTTTGTTCCTTCACCTCTTATTCTTTCTTCAGCCTTGTCCTCACCCAAGGCTTAAATAGTCGTGTTACCCGGGAACGGGATTGCTGAGTCCTCTGTGGCTCACAGTTACTTCACCACACCAGATGCAGGTTCAGCCGAGTTTGATGCAGGAGTTGGATCAGTTCTTCACCGGGAGCTCGATGAAGAGCGTGGCTGTTTGTTTGTGCCGCTTCGACGATCAGTAGTGGTTTCTACTAGGATTCGATCCTGACCTGTGGCTTTATGTTGTTTTGGTATCTTTCGTTTGGATCTTCACCCGTAGTCGGGTTGTGATGTTTTGAATGATGTATTGCTTATGTAATGTTTTGTGTGAAGTGGCGAGTGTAAGCCAACTATCTCCTTTTGCAATTTAATCCCTCTTTTACATGAGTCGTGCAAAGATACCAAACTTGAGATCATTCTAGGATGGGCTTATATCTTTAAGTCGTGCCTCGACACGTAGGAGATATAGTCCCATCCTGGGCATTACACCTGTAGAGCATCTTTATGATCACCCAGTTACGTTGTGACGTTTGATAGCACACAAGGTGTTCCTACGGTATTCGGGAGTTGCATAATCTCATAGTCATAGGAACATGTATATGTCATGAAGAAAGCAATAGCAGTAAAACTAAACGATCATAGTGCTATGCTAACGGATGGGTCTTGTCCATCACATCATTCTCCTAATGATGTGATCCCGTTGATCAAATGACAACTCATGTCTATGGTTAGGAAACATAACCATCTTTGATCAATGAGCTAGTCTAGTAGAGGCATACTAGGGACACTCTGTTTTGTCTATGTATTCACAGATGTACTAAGTTTCCGGTTAATACAATTCTAGCATGAATAATAAACATTTATCATGATATAAGGAAATATAAATAACAACCTTATTATTGCCTCTAGGGCATATTTCCTTCAGTCTCCCACTTGCACTAGAGTCAATAATCTAGCTCACATCGCCATGTGATTTAATATCGATAGTTCACATCGTTATGTGAATAACACCCATAGTTCACATCACCATGTGACCAACACCCAAAGGGTTTAATAGAGTCAATAATCTAGTTCACATCGCTATGTGATTAATACCCAAGAGTAATAAGGTGTGATCATGTTTTGCTTGTGAGAGAAGTTTAGTCAACGGGTCTGTCACATTCAGATCCGTATGTATTTCGCAAATTTCTATGTCTACAATGCTCTGCATGGAGCTACTCTAGCTAATTGCTCCCACTTTCAATACGCATCCAGATTGATACTTAGAGTCATCTGGATTTAGTGTCAAAGCTTGCATCGGCGTAACCCTTTACGACGAACTCTTTATCACCTCCATAATCGAGAAATATTTCCTTAGTCATCCAATTACTAAGGATAATTTTGACCGCTGTACAGTGATCTACTCCTGGATCACTATTGTACCTCCCTATCAAACTCATGGCAAGGTACACAACGTGTTTTGTACACAGCATGGCATACTTTATAGAACCTATGGCTGAGGCATAGGGAATGACTTTCATTCTCTCTATATTTTTCTGCCGTGGTCTGGCTTTGAGTCTTACTCAACTTCACACCTTACAAGTCAGGCAAGAACTCCTTCTTTGACTGATCGATTTTGAACTACTTCAAAATCTTATCAAGGTATGTACTCTTCGAAAGTCTTATCAAGCGTCTTGATCTATCTCTATAGATCTTGATGCCCAATATGTAAGCAGCTTCACCAAGGTCTTTCTTTGAAAAAACTCCTTTCAAACACTCCTTTATGCTTTCCAGAAAATTCTACATCATTTCCGATCGACAATATGTCATTCACATATACTTATCAGAAAGGTTGTAGTGCTCCCACTCACTTCTTGTAAATACAGGCTTCACCGCAAGTCTGTATAAATCTATATGCTTTGATCAACTTATCAAAGCGTATATTCCAACTCCGAGATGCTTGCACCAGTCCATAGATGGATTGCTGGAGCTTGTACATTTTGTTAGCACCTTTAGGATTGACAAAACCTTCTGGTTGCATCATATACAAGTCTTCTTTAATAAATCCATTAAAGAATGCAGTTTTGTTATCCATTTGCCAGATTTCTTAAAATGCGGCAATTACTAACATGATTCGGACAGACTTAAGCATCGCTACGGGTGAGAAAGTCTCATCGTAGTCAACTCCTTGAACTTGTCGAAACCCTTTCGCAACAAGTCGAGCTTTGTAAACAGTAACATTACCGTTTGCGTCGGTCTTCCTCTTCAAGATCCATTTATTTTCGATGGCTTGCCGATCATCGGGCAAGTCAACCAAAGTCCATACTTTGTTCTAATACATAGATCCCATCTCAGATTTCATGGTCTCAAGCCATTTTGCGGAATCTGGGCTCATCATCGCTTCCTCATAGTTCGTAGGTTCATCATGGTCTAGTAACATGACTTCCAGAACTGGGTTGCCGTACCACTCTGGTGCGGAACGAACTCTGGTTGATCTACGAAGTTCAGCAGAAACTTGATCTGAAGTTTCATGATCATCATCATTAGCTTCCTCACTAATTGGTGTAGGAATCACTGGAACGAGCTTCTGTGATGTACTACCTTCCAATTCGGGAGAAGGTACAATTACCTCATCAAGTTCTACTTTCCTCCCACTCACTTCTTTCGAGAGAAACTCCTTCTCTAGAAAGGATCCACTCTTAGCAACAAAGACCTTGCCTTAGGATCTGTGATAGAAGGTGTACCCAACAGTTTCTTTTTGGGTATCCTATGAAGATTTACTTCTGCGAATTGGGTTCGAGCTTATCATGTTGAAACTTTTTCACATAAGCATCGCAGTCCCAAACTTAAAGAAATGACAGCTTAGGTTTCTCGTCAAACCATAGTTCATACGATTTAGATGGTGCCCTATTTAACGTGAATGTAGCTGTCTCTAATGCATAACCCCAAAAGCGATAGTGGTAGATCGGTAAGAGACATCATCGATCGCACCATATCTAATAAAGTACGGTTATGACGTTTGGACACACCATTACACTGTGGTGTTCCAGGTGGCGTGAGTAGTGAAACTATTTCACATTGTTTTTATTGAAGGCCAAACTCCCTAACTCAAATATTTTACCTCTACGATCATATCGTAGAAACTCTTATTTTCTTGTTACGATGATTCTCCACTTCACTCTGAAATTCTTTGAACTTTTCAAATGTTTCAGACTTGTGCTTCATTAAGTAGGTATACCCATATCTGCTCAAATCATCAGTGAATGTCAGAAAATAACGATACCTGCCGCGAGCTTCAACACTCATTGGTCCGCATAGATCAGTATGTATGATTTCCAACAACTCTGTTGCTCGCTCCACGGTTCCGAAGAACGGAGTTTTAGTCATCTTGCCCATGAGGCATGGTTCGCAAGCACCAAGTGATTCATAATCAAGTGATTCAAAAAGTCCATCACTATGGAGTTTCTTCATGCGCTTTACACCAATATGACCTAAACGGCAGTGCCACAAATAAGTTGCACTATCATTATTAACCTTGCATCTTTTGGCTTCAATATTATGAATATGTGTATCACACGATCGAGATCCAGCAAACCATTTTCATTGGGTGTATGACCATAGAAGGTTTTATTCATGTAAACAGAACAACAATTATTCTCTAACTTACATGAATAACCGTATTGCAATAAACATGATCAAATCATATTCATGCTCAACACAAACACCAAATAACACTTATTTAGGTTCAATACTAATCCCGAAAGTATAGGGAGTGTGCGATGATGATCATATCAATCTTGGAACTACTTCCAATACACATCGTCACTTCATCCTTTAACTAGTTTCTGTTCATTATGCAACTCCCATTTCGAGTTACTACTCTTTAGCAACTGAACCAATATCAAATACCGAGGGGTTGCTATGAACACTAGTAAAATACACATCAATAATCGGTATATTAAATATACCTTTGTTCACTTTGCCATCCTTCTTATCCGCCAAATATCTAGGGCAGTTCCACTTCTAGTGACCATTTCCTTTGCAGTAGAAGCACTTAGTTTCAGGCTTGAGTTTAGCTTTGGGTTTCTTCACGGGAGTGACAACTTGCTTGTCATTCTTCTTGAAGTTCCCCTTCTACCCCTTTGCCCTTTACTTGAAACAAGTGGTCTGGTTAACCATCAACACTTGATGCTCTTTCTTGATTTCTACCTTCGCCGATTTCAGCATCGTGAAGAGCTCGGGAATTACTTTCGTCATCCCTTGCATATTATAGTTCATCATGAAGTTCTACTAACTTGGTGATAGTGTCTAGAGAACTTTGTCAATTACTATCTTATCTGGAAGATTAACTCCCACTTGATTCAAGCAATTGTACTACCCAGACAATCTGAGCACATGCTCACTGGTTGAGCTATTCTCCTCCATCTTGTAGGCAAAGTACTGTCAGAGGTCTTATACCTCTCGACATGGGCATGAGTATGAAATACTAATTTCAACTCTTGGAACATCTCATATGCTCCGTGGCGTTTCAAAATGTTTTTGAAGTCCCGGTTATAAGCCGTAAAGTATGGTGCACTAAACTATCAAGTAGTCATCATATCTAGCTTTTGTCAAAACGTTCATAACGTCTACATCTGCTCCTGCAATAGGTCTGTCACCTAGCGGTGCATCAAGGACATAATTCTTCTGTGCAGCAATGAGGATAATCCTCAGATCACGGAACAATTCCGCATCATTGCTACTAACATCTTTCAACTTGGTTTTCTCTAGGAACATATATAAAAATAAACGTGGAGCAACATCGCGAGCTATTGATCTACAACATAGATATGCTAATACTACCAGGACTAAGTTCATGATAAATTAAAGTTCAATTAATCATATTACTTAAGAACTCCCACTTAGATAGACATCCCTCCGGTCATCTAAATGATCACATGATCCAAATCTACTAAACCATGTCCGATCATCACGTGAGATGGAGTAGTTTCAATGGTGAACATCTTATGTTGATCATATCTACTATATGATTCACGCTCGACCTTTCGGTCTCCAGTGTTCCGAGGCCATATCTGCATATGCTAGGCTCGTCAAGTTTAACCCGAGTATTCTGCGTGTGCAAAACTGGCTTACACCCGTTGTATTTGAACGTAGAGCTTATCACACCCGATCATCACGTGGTGTCTCGGCACGACGAACTTTCGCAACGGTGCATACTCAGGGAGAACACTTATACCTTGAAATTTAGTAAGGGATCATCTTATAATGCTACCGTCGTTCTAAGCAAAATAAGAAGCATAATAAGATAAACATCACATGCAATCAAAAATATGTGACATGATATGGCCATCATCATCTTGTGCTTTTGATCTCCATCTCCAAAGCACCTTCATGATCACCTTCGTCATCGGCGCGACACCTTGATCTCCATCGTAGCATCGTTGTCGTCTCGCCAACTATTGCTTCTACGACTATCGCTACCGCTTAGTGATAAAGTACAGCAATTACATGGCGATTGCATTTCATACAATAAAGCGACAACCATATGGCTCCTGCCAGTTGCCGATAACATTACAAAACATGATCATCTCATACAAAACCGTATAACTCATCATGTCTTGACCATATCACATCACAACATGCCCTGCAAAAACAAGTTAGACGTCCTCTACTTTGTTGTTGCAAGTTTTACGTGGCTGCTACGGGCTTAGCAAGAACCGTTCTTATCTACGCATACAAAACCACAATGATGTTTCGTCAAGTATGTGTTGTTTTAACCTTCACAAGGACCGGGCGTAGCGACACTTGATTCAGCTAAAGTGAGAGAGACAGACACCCGCCAGTCACCTTTAAGCAACGAGTGCTCGTAACGGTGAAACCAGTCTCGCGTAAGCGTACGCGTAATGTCGGTCCGGGCCGCTTCATCTCACAATACCGCCGAAGCAAAGTATGACATGCTGGTAAGCAGTATGACTAGTATCGCCCACAACTTATTGTGTTCTACTCGTGCATATCATCTACGCATAGACCTGGCTCATGATGCCACTGTTGGGGAACGTAGTATTTTAAAATTTTCCTACGATCACGCAAGATCTATCTACTAGATGCATAACAACGAGAGGGAAGAGTGTGTCTACGTACCCTCGTAGACCGGAAGCGGAAGCGTCAAGTGACGCGGTTGATGTAGTCGAACTTCTTCGCGATTCAACCGATCAAGCACCGAACGTACGGCACCTCCGCGTTCAGCACACGTTCAGCTTCATGACGTCCCACGAGCTCTTGATCCAGTTGAGCTTCACGGGAGAGTTTCGTCAGCACGACGGCGTGGTGACGGATATGATGTATTCACCGGCGCAGGGCTTCGCCTAAGCACCGCGACGGTATGACCGAGGTGTGTTTCTGTGGAGGGGGGCACCGCACACGGCTGGAACAATTCAACTTGTGTGTCTTTGGGTGCCCCCCTGCCCCCGTATATAAAGGAGCAAGGGGGGAGGCCGGCCCGCCCTTGTTTGGTGCGGCTAGGGGTGCAATCCTACTAGGAATAGGATTGCAATCCTATTACTAGTAGGAACTACCAAAGAAGGAAGAGAGGGAAAGGAAAAGAAGGAGAGGTGGCGCCCCCCAATCCTAGTCCAACTAGGAACCCTAGGTGGGGCGCCGGCCAGCCCCTATTTGCTGCCTCTCTCTTTTCCATAAGGCCCACTATGGACCATCCCCCCTCGTAGGGGGTTCCGGTAACCCCCTCCGGCAATCCCGTTAAATCCGAAACTTTTCCGGAACACTTCCGGTGTCCGAATATAGTCGTCCAATATATCAATCTTTATGTCTCGGACGTTCCGAGACTCCTCGTCATGTCCGTGATCTCATCCGGGACTCCGAACTACCTTCGGTACATCAAAACTCATAAACTCATAATACCGATCGTCATCAAACGTTAAGCGTGCGGACCCTACGGGTTCGAGAACTATGTAGACATGACCGAGACTCATCTCCGGTCAATAACCAATAGCGGAACCTGGATGTTCATATTGGATCCTACATATTCTACGAAGATCTTTATCGGTCAAACCGCATAACAACATACGTTGTTCCTTTTGTCATCGGTATGTTACTTGCCCGAGATTCGATCGTCGGTATCTCTATACCTAGTTCAATCTCGTTACCGGCAAGTCTCTTTACTCGTTCCGTAACACATCATCTCGTGACTAACTCATTAGTCTTTTGCTTGCAAGGCTTATTGTGATGTGTGTTACCGAGAGGGCCCAGAGATACCTCTCCGACACTCAGAGTGACAAATCCTAATCTTGATATATGCCAACACCACGAATACTTTCGGAGACACCTGTAGAGCATCTTTATGATCACCCAGTTACGTTGTGACGTTTGATAGCACACAAGGTGTTCCTACGGTATTCGGGAGTTGCATAATCTCATAGTCATAGGAACATGTATATGTCATGAAGAAAGCAATAGCAGTAAAACTAAACGATCATAGTGCTATGCTAACGGATGGGTCTTGTCCATCACATCATTCTCCTAATGATGTGATCCCGTTGATCAAATGACAACTCATGTCTATGGTTAGGAAACATAACCATCTTTGATCAATGAGCTAGTCTAGTAGAGGCATACTAGGTACACTCTGTTTTGTCTATGTATTCACACATGTACTAAGTTTCCGGTTAATACAATTCTAGCATGAATAATAAACATTTATTATGATATAAGGAAATATAAATAACAACTTTATTATTGCCTCTAGGGCATATTTCCTTCACGTGGATGGCCTTATGCAGAGGGGTCTAGGAATGTGGCCCTCACCTCTTCTTTCGGTGCCACTTCACTCTTCATCTTTGGGCCATGGTGATCTAGAAGCTTCACATTCATGATCTGGACACTTCCGGCTGGCACCTGTTCGACTCCGTCAAGGGGTGGTGGGCGAGCACATGCGCTGCGGGCTCTAGTGACCGCAAAGCGAAGGCATCTATTACCATGCTTGTCTCGTGGGTCATCTAGAACGAGCGCAACGCAAGGGTGTTCCGGCACAAGAGCACACCTCCTCACATTCTACTCAACACCATCGTCGACGAGACTAATCTTTGGGTCAAGGCCGGGGCGAAGAAATTAGGGTCTTTGTTACTGCGGGAATAATTATCATGCCGCTTTTTGGCGCGTAGTTGTAACAAACTCTATCTCCTTCTTATCTTACATTCTTAAGAAGTTGATCCCCACTACTATCAATTCTTTCAACATGCACGCTATCCACATCAGCTTCATGCCACGTCAGCATTCACATGAGTCTAATTCCTAATATGTATCATGCCATGTCATTTGAGCACCAGCCCTCTCGTCGTCTGTTCATTTCGTCTCGCTTTTTCGGTGATAATTTTTGCTGCTTCGGTTCTTAACTATGCACCGCTCTGTAAGGCCCAACCGCACGTTTCCTTATCCTTCAGTTTCTTTCCGGATCGATTCCCAATCAAAGCCCCGATCCTTCAGTTTCTTTCTGAATCGATTCCCAATCAAAGCGTTGATCGTTCCGCTTCCTTCTTCACTTATGTTTCTTCCCCTGCATTATAAATCTTTCTCCAATCCTCATGGTGTGGCAACTGAATGACAATCGCCGTATGAGGGGGATGCTCCCGCTCTGACCAACAGTTTGCTCACCTCGCATCCGCCCCCTTCGACGCCTCTCTGGGCGATGGGACGTAGCCGAGCCGAGGTTTCATTGGCGCCCATCTACCAAAGTTGATTAGCGTAGTGAAATCAACTTGTGCGCACGCCATCGATGTGGTCCACGTCCTCCTCGACAGTGGCCTCTGAGGCACGGGAAGCGGCCATCCCCGCGGCTGCCCCCGATCTGGACAAGGCGTTTGGGTTCCAGCTGGAGGATCTCGACTAGGGGAAGCTCACTGGATGATGGGCTTCACGAGTGTCCCGTGTTCCTCTGCTACAAGCCTACAAGGGCTCTGAGGAGTGGCCGTCCCAGGGTCGACCGCCTCCCTCACCTC
The DNA here is from genome assembly GCA_902687465.1 of Secale cereale. Taxonomy (NCBI): domain Eukaryota; kingdom Viridiplantae; phylum Streptophyta; class Magnoliopsida; order Poales; family Poaceae; genus Secale; species Secale cereale. The sequence goes on from LR738710.1 coordinate 870,112,777, forward strand.
ATGGCTATCAGCATCAAGGCCTGGAAGCCCAAACTGAAGAATAGGCTGAGCATCTATTCTCCTTCCTCTCCGTTGATGTGGTGATGTGTTCGTATCCGCTTTTTTCCTCTCGACGGGAAGGACCACGATCAACTGCCATTTGTTGCTGTCATTGCTCTAGGTTGATAGAGCATTAGTTCGGGCAACCTCATATCTTCATAAGTGAGTAGCAGGACTGGCGAGTCATGTGTACTTCCACCCATATGTTCCGCCGGGCTGGTACTGGGAGGTGCTTCCTTCCGGGGGGCGCAACTTGGTGAGGATCCAACCCGTTGTTGACCCGAACCTTCTTTGGTGGCGGGCGCGCGGGCCAGTAATGGTGCGGAGGCTTGAGGATCCCGCGGACATTGTACGTCACCGTGTCAGCGAGAAGGACGAGCACGTCCATCGCTACATGGTTGCGTTGGAGGGCAGGTTCGACAATACATGACAGGTTCTTCAGGGATCTCACTGGAGCTATGATCCTGTGATGGTTCCTTCTCTTTGGGTGTCCACTGAACGCGCCAATACCCGTCGTTCGCTAGGGTTTTAGTTGTATTAATTAATTAGTGATGCTATATGTATGATACTATTTGAGATGTATTAGTGATAATATTCGACGATGTACGGACGCAAGAGATGATTTAGTTTTGCTTATTGAATGCTCAAACTGGAGTCCAACCAAATCTCCATGTCAATATGAGTCCTATAATTAAGATATTTTGAAATGTTTTTATTTATATTTTCAACCATTGAATTTTGGCATGACTTGTGCTACAATATGTAGGAAATGTCGTCGTCTGACGATGACGATAGGATCTCGGCGTGCGACTGGTGTGGCGACGACCGGGATCAGTGCGAAAGGCCACACCTGGTAGACGATCGATGCTTCAGTGTTAAGCTCGATGAGGCCTTCGATTTTGAGACGGTATGCAACACGACAAGTCTTGTTTGGTAATTAAGCATGACTTATGCCTTCTTTTCAACGTGTAATTTTCGTTTTTTACAATTCGGCTAGCTTATCCCTTGCCATGCAAGACGCTATGTCTTGGAGCATCTGGATTTCGAAGATCATGAAAGTATGGAAACAAAGCAAATTCATCTCAGGACCCATCATGATTATGATTTTCTTGTAAAGCTATACAATTCGGAGAGCGTAACCCATTTTGGTTGCTCGAACTGGAGAGCACTGTGCAAGGCATACGATTTTCAGCAGGGTATGTATGTCACCTTTGACCTTGGTGATGATGACGATGGCATGTGGGTCCTTGTTGATACGCTTCCAGTTCTACCTCTATGTGAGTTTCTCAAACATATTTATTAAGTAATTTATATTGTTTATTTCAAAATATTTGACAACTTATTTCCATTCTTCAAGAAATGTACGGAAGATGGTAGACAGAACCCACCACACTGATGGTGCAGAATTAACTTGTCAGAAGAAAAATCATCTTGTCTCGTTACTTTCTTATTTTGAGCGTTACAATACCTATTTTAAAACTCCTACACATTATGGTCAATACGTGCCACTAGTGCACGTGTTGAACTACGGTAATATTCATGGAGATGTCATGGTAAGATTTGTGGCCGATCATCTTTTGCATAAATTCTTCTAAAACTAAACTACATTACTAACTACGAAGTTATTACTATGTTTTTCAACAAAAAATCCCTTTAGATTGTTCAGAAAGGTCACCTCAATGTTATGAGCTTATTACCGTACTCATCAGGTCATCATCCTACACATAACTGTCCATACATGATTTCTAAATCCAATGAAACAATGACAACCAAAGATTGGAAGAAATATATGGTCAGTCGTAGGGAGCTACATGGAAGCGACATTGTGCGGAAGCCAAGAATTGGAGACAGGATAATCTGCATTCTCCATAATGGAGAGTCAAGGTCTATCTTGTTTTATGCCATTTCACCTTAGAGAGGGTGTACTTAATTAAGACTGGCTACTTATGATCATGTGCTAAGAAGTTGTTAGATGACTATGATGATGATGATGAGCAGGACTTGTTCTTATGACAACGAGTAGAAGTTGTGAGATGACGATGATGTTGGGTACGACTTTTTTATTATGACAACGACGATGATGATTTATTATTAATTATGATGATGCATTGTTATATGAGCATGCACGGAGATAAGAGAGGACACTTCTCTCTATTAGCTAGCTAACACAATATATGAAACCCCTAAATTAACCCTACAAAACCCACAAACACCCCCCCCCCCTTCAGAAAAAAACAAAACAAAAACCCTAGCCCCATGAAAAAAAACAAGCTTATTTGTCCCGGTTGGTGCTACCAACCGGGACAAAAGGCCCCCCTGCTAGCGTAAGCCGCAATTGCCACGTGGTGGACCATTTGTCCCGGTTGGTATTAGAACCGGGACTAATGGTCTAGGGCATTTGTATCGATCGTTTAGTCCCGGTTCCCCGACCGGGACAAATGGCCCTTACGAACCGGGACAAATGGCCCTTTTTGCACTAGTGTAGACGAATGGACTGAATACCTAGGTCAGACGAGGATAATGCCTGTGGGGAGGGACGAATCCCGCAATCTTAGATAGCTGCCTTCCGAAGTGGCAAATATCGACGCTTGAGCACACAATCTGTTTCGGCATGTTACATTGCCTTGTGTCAAAATATGGGAATTGAAGGAATAAATCAAGACATGGAGATGTCAATCAAAATATGTGTATGGAAGCAAGGCATTGGAACTACAAGAAGCTTATTTGCTAAACACAGTATGTCAATTTGTAGGAAGCATGAATATATGACATCTCAAGACTACTCATGTTGGTCGGAAGCATAGGGCATTGATAGTGGGAACAACCAAGCTTGATGCCAAATTGCCAATACGAGGATGCATGCTTTGCGTTGCCTACACACAAATTTTACCATTTTTTGTTGGTCAATGGAAGCAATTTTCTTGCGCAAAGAAGCACAGAAAGAAGTGCGCTGGGGACATATGTATTGTTATTTGGAAGAATTGAAAATGGGAAATGGAACAAAAACTAATAACCGGGGAGGCATATTTGTGTGATGTACCAACCTAATTCCATGGAGGCATATTTGTGCGATGTACCTACCTGATTTCACAAAAAGTATGGCTAATGTAGTGATTCAATACATACTGGACGGAAGAAACTCACAATCACAAATTGGTCATAAACCAAGGTACTTCCTCCATTTTTGTATACAAGGCCATTATGAAAAATATATTTTGCATCTATACAAGGCCACCAACAGTAATCGAGACAAATATTAATGATGTTTCCTCGTACTAATAACCCATGATTTAATTACTAGCATGCATGTAGTGGATGATAATGACATGCTCACCTACTTTCTCCCTCACGACCACTCAGTTTCCTCTGTGTATGCACCCTATTAATTAACCCGGTAACCGAGAAAACAAATTGGCTTGTAAAGGACACATTAATTTTTATCTTGGTACCTGTAATTTGAGTTTGTGGCCTTGTATATAAAAATGGAGAGAGTATTGACATCACGACATCAAACAAAAATCAGAACACAATTTTGTTAGGAATCAACTAGCACTGCAGGGCTGAAAAGTACCAAGAGCAGAGAGGACTTAAACCCTAGATCGGATGAGGATGGGCCACGTGGGCGAATCGTGCGACACTGCGTTCGCGCTTGCTTCATTCCCGAACCGAGATGATGCTCCCATGAGCTGGACCGGAGGCCAGAACGGCAAGTGGGGCGGGGCACGGTCCAGTTGGAGATACGTGCGATGATAAGGGAGGTTCTGAGCTTGTCGGGGAGCAGGGTCATGGTTAATGTTGGGCGCGGCCGCCGGACGACATGACACACAAGTGAGTTGGGCAGGAGGCCCTAGCGGGGCGGGTGAAACACTGGCGGACAGGGACGGGCAGCGAGGTCACCGGCGATCAAGGCGAAGACTTCGGCCCTGTTTGGATCCCTAGGTTAGAGTTAGTTTTGGTTAGTTGGAGCTCAAATAACCCAAAAGTATCCAAACATGATGGGTTAGTTTGGGTTAGTTGGGTCAAACCCACCCCAAAAAACTAGCCCACACTAGAGGAGCTTATTTGGGTTAGTTCTCCTAGGCCCACTAAAAAAATTAGTAAAAAAAGTTACCCCTCCCACACTAGAGTAGTCAAATGATTGAAAAAAAGCATTTATTATCAATCTAACCTTATCATCCAAACAGCTCTTTGGTTAGAGTTAGTTTAGGGTTAGTTTAGAGTTAAAATCTAACTCTAACCTCTAACTAAGTTAGAGTATCCAAACAGGGCCTTCGAATGAGGGCAGCGAGATGGGAACGTGGGCTGTTGGGTTGGGGCAATTAATCCAGGATAGCATTGATGACGAGGGATTATCGCTGCATGTGCTTAAAACGCGGTCAGTCAGAAGACGGGAATCTCAGCCGTGAGATGAAAAGAAACAAGGAATGATGGGTGGTCTGGAGATGTCTTCGTTTAGTAAGTGTTTCCCTTGATGAATTGACCCGTGAACGTTTACAAAGCTGTGATGGGTCAGTGCTGCTCGACACTGAGCAACGTGTGATCAGTGTGTCTTGTGCAATGGTTTTGTGTGTGCGTGTGTGTGTTTTGGAAAAACTCAAACTTCGTTCATAAGAAATAACCATTACATCATTTATGAGGATTGGTACAATCTCATTATTTGGCTCCTCGAACCAATCAGACTTAAAAGAAAATCTAGCCAATCTGGCATGCCGATGAGCAAGTTTATTTGCTTCTCTATTATAGTACTCGCATCTAGAGATAGAAGAATCACAAGCTAAATGAAAACAATCATCAAGAACTGCTGCCCCTGACGATCGTCCTCCTTCCATCATGGTATCAATCACATCCATGTTATCCAATTTAATAATAACTAGATGATACCCCGCGCGTTGCTGCGGAAATATGAGTGATCAATTTGGCCTGTGTATAGGGGAAAATTTATTAAACATGAATATGTGAGCATGGTCCAAATAAAAATACTCCCCACAAAAGGAAAAGTTAATCATGTGCTATATGGAACCAAACTCAATAAATAGTTTCTTCCGAAAGAGCAAGAATCCTTATTGTGGGACGAAAGAAAAGGACTACTTTAGCTAAGGATGATTGTTTGGTGAAAATTGCTTGAGCAAGTTTGTAATTTTCATGGTCATTTCTGGCTTGTGAGACCTCAAGACACAATATGATAATGATCAAACCAAGGAAGAAGGGTTTGAGGAAAGGCTCAAGCAGTGGCAGACCAGAAAGTTGAAGAGGAGTACACTGCATATTTAACCAAAAGTTAAAGATGCCCCCTTGCTCACAAATAACAATTCAAATAAATGAATAATCAGAATGCTTCAATTTTCATCCTACTAATATGTGTGAAAGACACAATGATCAATAAGCCAGCTGCATGAGAGAGACACGAAACATACAGAAAATAATAATGCAATGGAGTTCTAAAAAACAATACAATGCAATGGTCAGAACAACATACACCTTCATCTTGCACCATAAGTAATAGTACAAAATAAATTCAAGTTATTTTTACCTTTGTAAAATAAAAATGTTTGCGAAAAGTCAGTATTTCTGGGAACAAAGTTTTCTAAAAGCCACATCTGCAGCTTCAACATGAAATTATTTCAGAGTTGCACGGGCACCATTTACTACTGAACTTTTGTCCCCAAAATTTGCCGGCCAAAGATTGCATTCAGTGTAGAGGTTGTTGATGACATCATCCTCTGAGTGCTACTGTTAGTAGTATTTGCATAACAAAACTGAGATGCAGTATATAATCTCTATTATCTCCATGAAGAGATCATAAATATTTGATTGCTAGCAGCACGACCTCACTGATCTGCACATATATTCAGTTTGAGGTAAAACAGAAGATATTCCGCACAGAGGTAAAACAGAGCGTATAAATTGCTAACGCAGAGTTAAATAATATAACGGGTAATAAGATTAGTAATAGATCTAAGAGAACACGGCAGAACTAAAACCATGAATCAGTATTTTGGTACAGATTGCCTGACTGACGTTCATATGAGGGGCCTATCTATTCAAGATGAATCGGCCTCTGTGGATGCATCACCTGACGAACATATATACATATGGGCGACCTGATACGAGTCGCCCAATATGGCGGATATGATCATGACTTCTGGGGCTGGGGGTAGGAGGACTGCTAGGGCCGAGGAAGATGGACGGATTCTGACTAGTACATCAACACGGCTTCTTCATCAATCAACAGACCCACTCGTGTCAGATGGTCATGCCTACTCCTGTGAGTGCCCGCAGAGAATGGAGGCCTGGCTAGTGATTGATGGCATGCTTGGAGCAGCTGGGTATGGTCGCGGTAGATGGAGAAGGAATGCATGCGTGCGTGTTCCTGGAAGACCATCTATTTTTAAGGGGAATAGGCATGGTGGAGAATGTTGAAATCTGAGATGGGCCTAGAGCCCATATGACAATTTCAGATTTGATCTCTAAGGGCCCATTTAGGTGGCATGACAAAGTGGTGGGAAGTTTAGTCCCACCCCGGAAGTGGAAGGAGAGTTGGAGTGGTTTATAAGGGATTCTCTCCCTCATGCTATTGGAGCTTGAGAAGAGATGAGGCCCTCGCGCGCTCCTCCTCCTCCGCTCGCCACGCCGCGGGTTGCGGGATTGAGCCGAGCCGAGCCCACTCCTATGCGCTTCCTTTTGCCGGTGGGTTCGGCCCACGTTTCTCCACACGCGGCCGCACATATATATGTGGGGCGCTGCCAACCCTAGCCGTCGCATAATAGAACGCATCTGCCTCCACGCCCGCCGTCGTCCCTTTGCTGCTGCTGCCGCCGGTGACTCCATCCCGTCCGCCGCGTACACGGTCGACGGGAGAGCAGGTCTCCGAAGCCTCGCCTCTCTGGATCCTGTACGGGAGAGGGGCGAATAGGTTTTTGGGAAGCGACTACGCGACTGCTCGCCGTTCGTCTACTTCCTCTACGTCCGTGTCGCCCTCGTCATCACCATGGCCACCGACGCCGAACGTGCCGCAGCCGAGAAGTTCGAAGCCGACAAGAAGGCAGCCGAGGACGCTGCTGCCGTCACCGTCGCCGCGGCCTCTGCATGGCCTACTGGAGGGTATAACTCGTTTATCCCGCTCCTACTGTTTTCTGTGTTAGGCATGCTAGCGTTATACGTAGATTTGTCTACAATTAGCGTAGTATGCGGTTGCATGATTAAATATCAGTATGCTATTATTTGTGTCAATGCCATGCTAGTAGTTAATTCGTGGATTAAATTAATCGGAAAATTGCCTATTTACTCAGCAATCCAAAAACCTAATATGTGTAGGAATTTTTCGACAAGTGGCTTTGCCGCTGCACTGAAACTGGATAAGTTTACCGGTACATATTTTAAGCGTTGGCAGACTAAGACCGCTTTATGGCTCACGGCTATGAACGTGTTCTGGGTCGCCGGTGTGCCCACGGGAATGATTGCTCCTGAACAGGAGAAGGCGTTCAGGGAGGCCACCGTCGTATTTCTTGGAGCACTTCTTAGCGTGATCGGAGATAAACTGGTCGACGCATATTTACATGTGCGTGTCGCCAAGGACTTGTGGGAGGCGCTCGAATCTAAATTCTGGGCCACCGATGCTGGGAGTGAGATGTATATTATAGAGCAGTTCCACGAGTACAAGATGGTTGATAACCGTCCTATGCTGGAGCAGGCTCATGAGATAATATGCATTGTTAAGGAGCTTGAGCTTCTGAAGTGCGAGTTACCTGGCAAGTTTGTCACGGGCTGCATAATCGCTAAGCTCCCTAATTCCTGGAGGAACTTTGCCACTACTCTGAAACATCAGAGGCGTGAATTCTCAGTGGAGGATGTCATTGGCCATCCGAGTGTTGAGCAGAACTCAAGGGCAAAGGACTGGAACGGGAAAGCGGTTGAGGGGACTTCTGTCGCCAACATGGTGAACCAGAGGAACTCCAACTCCCACAAGCCCAAGGGAAAGAACGGTGTCCAACACAATGCCAACTTTAAAAAGAAGGGTAAGAAGACCTTCAAGAAGAACAAGAAGGATGAGGGCTGCTTTACTTGTGGTTCGGCTGAACATTGGGCCAACAAGTGCCCAAACAAGTAGAAGAAGCCAGGACAGGACTCCAAGTTTGTCAACATGATTGTGGGCGACAATGACAATGGTGCATCTGGGTACGGTAATTTATTTACTGTTTTTTCAGTGTTTCAGCCCAACGATTGGTGGGTGGACACAGGTGCAGGAGTTCATGTGTGTGCTGACATTTCATTGTTCACTTCTTACCAGGTCACAGGCCACGGGTCCGTATTGATGGGGAATAGCGTGAGTGCTTCTGTTCATGGTGTTGGCACGGTCGATCTGAAGTTTAATTTGGGAAGGATCGTGCAGCTGAAGAACGTGCAGCATGTCCCCGCCATCAAGAAGAACCTCGTTAGTGGCTCCCTTCTATGTAGAGAAGGGTTTAAGTTGGTTTTCGAGTCTAATAAATTAGTTGTTATGAAATATGGACTCTTTGTTGGAAAAGGTTATGAGAGCGGAGGAATGTTCCGCCTTTCCCTTGCAGATTTTTGTAATAAAGTCGTGAACCATATTCATTCGAATGTTAATGAATCAGAAGTTTGGCATTCACGTCTTTGTCACATTAGTTTCGGTGTTATGACGCGGCTAGCTAAGTTGGATTTAATCCCGAGTTTCACTTTAGCCAAAGGTTCTAAGTGCCTTTCATGTGTGCAAGCTAAGCAACCTCGCAAGCCTCACAAGGCCGCGGAGGAGAGACACTTCGCACCATTAGAACTCATACATTCTGATCTTTGTGAGATGAATGGTGTGTTGACTAAAGGTGGAAAGAAATACTTCATGACATTGATAGATGATTCCACTAGATATTGCTATGTTTATCTGTTAAATACTAAAGATGAGGCTCTACACTACTTTAAAATCTATAAGGCAGAAGTTGAGAAACAACTTGAAAAACAAATTAAACGAGTCCGGTCAGATCGTGGTGGAGAGTACTTCTCGAGTGAGTTTGACTCCTTTTGTGCGGAACACGGCATTATTCATGACAGAACGCCTCCCTATTCACCCCAGTCAAACGGGGTTGCCGAGCGGAAAAACCATACTCTAACTGATTTGGTTAACGACATGTTAGATACGTCGGGTTTATCCAAGGCATGGTGGGGGGAGGCTATATTGACGGCATGTCATGTCCTGAATAAAGTTCCGACAAAGGACAATGAGATCACTCCCTATGAGAAATGGGCGAAGAGAAGGACGACACTCTCGTACTTGCGTACTTGGGGCTGTTTGGCGAAAGTCAATGTGCCGATCCCCAAAAAGCGCAAGCTTGGACCGAAGACCGTGGACTGCGTTAATTTGGGCTACGTTAAGAATAGTGTTGGCTATAGATTTCTAGTAGTGAAATCTGAGGTACCCGACCAAAAGGTTGGTACAATTATGGAGTCTAAGGATGCTACATTCTTCGAGGATATATTTCCTATGAGAGATATGCAAAGCACTTCTAGACAGGAATCTGAGGAGACTCCTAAGCCTGCCATTCCTATGGAATACTATGAACGAACACATGATGAAAATCCTGAGGAGGATGACGAGGAAACCCTTCGTAGGGGAAAGAGACAAAGGACTGCAAAGACCTTTGGTGATGATTTCTTCGTGTACCTCGTGGATGATACTCCCACTTCTATTTCAGAAGCGTATGCCTCTCCAGAATCTGACTACTGGAAGGAAGCGGTCCGTAGCGAGATGGATTCCATCATGGCTAACGGGACATGGGAGATTACTGAGCGTCCCTATGGTTGCAAACCATTGGGATGTAAGTGGGTGTTCAAAAAGAAGCTTAGGCCCGATGGTACAATTGAAAAGTACAAGGCTAGGCTTGTGGCCAAGGGCTATGACCAAAAGGAAGAGGAAGATTTCTTTGATACTTATTCACATGTGGCCAGACTGACCACCATTCGAGTATTACTCTCATTGGCGGCCTCGCATGGTCTTCTCGTCCACCAGATGCATGTTAAGACAGCTTTCCTGAATGGAGAGCTAAACAAGGAAATCTACATGCAACAGCCAGATGGCTTTGTGATAGATGGTCAGGAAGGAAAAGTGTGTAGGTTGATAAAATCTTTATGTGGCCTGAAACAAGCACCTAAGCAATGGCATGATAAGTTTAATACAACACTGACATCTGTTGGCTTCGTTGTTAATGAAGCTGACAAATGTGTATACTATCGCCATGGTGGGGGCGAATGATGGCTTCTCGCCCCTCGTTGGTTACCCCAAGTGGAAGGTTTGAGATGCAGTGTAGCGGAAGTTTTCCCTTGGCAAAGATACCAAGGATCGATTTCCCCTGAGACTCCCAGTTTCAACAAGAAGGTGTCAACTGCTAACGGCGCCAGATATTAGCAATCAACGTGGACCTGCACACAGATACAAATAACTTTTCTCCCAACGAGTACAGAGAGGTTGTCAATCCCTCCGGCCTTGTCGTTTACAAAGGATCAAACGCAAGTGATAATAGTGATAGGTATTGCTGCAAATAGTAAGTAAAAGCGGAAAGTAAATAGCGGATGTGATCAGTGATGGCAATATGGACCGGGGTCCCATGATGTTCACTAGTGATGTCTCTCTCCCAAAAGACGATAAAACAGCTATGTGAGGTAAACGAATTACAGCTGGGCAATTGATAGAATTATGTGCGCAAATCAATGCTAACTATGTTGCAAGAAAGGTAGAGGTTCAAAGCATGGGCGGTACGCCAAGGCAAGTAGACCGAAATCCATCTGCATCTACTACTAATCATCCACCTTGAGATATCTATCCAGAACATCTCGCTCGTATTAAGTTGCGAGTCCCACCCATAGTGTAAACTCAAAGCAACAGACAACTGCATTAAAAGAACTTTGCGTAAAGTAAACAATCCTTGCACCCGCGGGCACAAGCACCGTTGTTTTCCCCCTTGTGGCAACAGCACATCCCCTAGACTCATGTTTCTGTCACTCAAGCTAGTCATCGAGGGGCATGAACCCACAATCAAGCATAACGTTCCCTCTTGGAGTCACTACCTACTACTTGGCCAAAGCAATAAATAACAATGGAGAACATGCAAGAATTACTTACGAACATAAATATAAAAGAGGTGAATCAAATATATTACTCAAACACAATCTGAACATAATCTCATAATCCATCGGATCCCAGCAAACTCATCATAGCAACAGCATAAGGATTACATATGTGCCTCGATCATGTAGGGCAGCTCACGAGGTCTAATTAGTGAAGCACAAGAACGGGAGGAGAACATCACATAGCTACTGGTCATGGACCCATGGTCCAAGGGAGACTACTCACAACTCATCCGGGAGGCGTCCATGGTGGTGGAGAAGCTCCCGGTGGTGATCCTCCCCTCCGGCAGGGTGCCGGGAAGAGTTCTCCTGGTGCTCCCGATCTTGGAAGCGCGGCGGCGGCGGAACAGAGATGAGATCGCGAAAAAGGGTTCCCGTCTCGAGGGTTTCGGGGCACGATATAAATATATGCCAAAGGGGGGCATCAGCGGAGGCCTGGGGGGCCCAAGCGCCCCCCCGGCGCGGCCAGGAGGGGGGCCGCGCCACCAGGGCGCCTGGAGCCCTGGTGGCCCCCCTCCGGCTCTACTTTGGCTGCCGGGAAGCTTCTGGAACGCTGATTTTTTATATAATTTTTCCGGGATTTTTCTGGCAGTTTATGTGATGGGAAAACCTGAAATACAAAAACAGCAGAAAACAGAAACTGGCACTGGGGTGCACTGAGTTAATAGGTTAGTCCAAATATGATCAAAAGTGTATGAAAGTGTATAAATATCATAGCAATATCACCCAAAAGAGGCATGGAGCAAGCAAAAATTATAGATACGTTTTGGATGTATCAGCGAAGGAGTTATACTGTGCTTGTATGTTGATGACATACTGATATTCGGAACCAACCTCAAAGTAATTGAGGAGGTCAAGTCGTTTCTATCTCAGAACTTTGAGATGAAAGACCTTGGTGTGGCTGATGTTATCTCGAACATCAAGCTACTGAGAGATAATGAGGGTGGGATTACACTTTTGCAATCCCATTATGTTGAGAAGGTGTTGAGTCGTTTTGGATACTCGGACTGCACACCATCTCAAACACCATATGATCCTAGCATGTTGATTCGAAAATCCAAAGGCACGGCTATAGATCAATTGAGATACTCTCAAATCATTGTTTCACTAATGTACCTAGCTAGCGCTACGAGGCCTGACATCGCTTTTGCTGTGAGCAAACTGAGTCGGTTTGTATCAAAACCGGGTGATGTACATTGGCATGCTGTCGAAAGAGTTATGCGTTATCTGAAGGGTACTATGAACTATGGACTTCACTATACCGGATACCCGACGGTACTTGAAGGGTATAGTGATGCGAATTGGATCTCTGATGCTGATGAGATGAAGGCCACAACTGGGTATATGTTTACTCTGGGAGGTGGCGCTGTTTCCTGGAAGTCTTGCAAGCAAACGATCTTAACGAGATCGACAATGGAAGCAGAATTAACAGCATTAGACACATCTGGTGTCGAAGCGGGATGGCTTCGAGATCTTTTGATGGACTTATCATTGGTTGATAAACCGGTTCCGGCTATCCTTATGAACTGTGACAATCAGACTGTCATCACCAAGGTGAAGAGTTCAAAGGACAACATGAAGTCCAATAAACACATAAGAATGAGATTAAAAGCTGTCAGAAAATTGAGAATCTCCGGAGTGATAGCGTTGGAATATGTTCATACGGCTAAGAATCTGGCAGATCCCTTTACAAAAGGGCTATCACGTGTTGTGATAGATAATGCATCGAGGGAGATGGGTATGAGACCCACATGAGTTGCCATGGTGGTAACCCAACCTATGTGATCGGAGATCCCGTGAAGTAGGACCTGGGAAAACAAGCCAGTGGTGAACTGAGGAGAGTAACTATACTAACCCACTCCGCTGGAGATGCAATACTCTCAATACTGTATGGGAGGATGACTACTGTCTTAATGTGTTCCAAGGCTTATATGTATAAGCAAGATGCTATCCTGCAGAGCGATCTTTGGAGGAACACACCTATATGAGCCCGACTGCTGGTCACAGTCTATGAGATTGGGGTGATCTCTAGTAAGCTCATGAACAGGCCAGGAGTGTGACTTATATGCTCCACCCGAGGGGTCAGCCTTCGGCAGCCTAGTATCAGTAAGACATGTGGTGAAACTTCTTTACGCCAAACTGACAATTCAAGGCATAGTCCATTGTTCAGTTGTGAAGGAGTGTAGCTACTTGCTCTAGGTGAAGCTCAACCTTAACAGGTCTTCGCTGAAACACTGGTATATCAAAACAGTAATTGGAATAGAGGACACAATGGGCCCTCGAGATCTGGTGGGGGATTGTTGAAATCTGAGATGGGCCGAGAGCCCATAGGACAATTTCAGATTTGATCTCTAAGGGCCCATTTAGGTGGCATGACAAAGTGGTGGGAAGTTTAGTCCCTCCCCGGAAGTGGAAGGAGAGTTGGAGTGGTTTATAAAGGATTCTCTCCCTCATGCTATTGGAGCTTGAGAAGAGATGAGGCCCTCGCGCACTCCTCCTCCTCCGCTCGCCTCGCCACGCCTCGTCACGACGCGCCACGAGTTGCGGGATTGAGCCGAGCCGAGCTCATTCCTATGCGCTTCCTTTTGCCGGTCAGGAACGGAGAGTCTTTGACAGGTAGGGCCACGATCTGAGACGTCGGATCGTTGGCTACCGACTTGGACGTGGGTTCGGCTCACGTTTCTCCACGCGCGGCCGCACATATATATGTGGGGCGCTGCCAACCCTAGCCGTCGCATAATAGAACGCATCTGCCTCCACGCCAGCCGTCGTCCCTTTGCTGCTGCTGCCGCCGGTGACTCCATCCCGTCCGCCGCGTACACGGTCGACGGGAGAGCAGGTCTCCGAAGCCTCGCCTCTCTGGATCCTGTACGGGAGAGGGGCGAATATGTTTTTGGGAAGCGACTATGCGACTGCTCGCCGTTCGTCTACTTCCTCTATGTCCGCGTCGCCCTCGTCATCACCATGGCCACCGACGCCGAACGTGACGCCGCCGAGAAGATCGAAGCCGACAAGAAGGCAGCCAAGGACGCTGCTGCCGTCACCGCCGCCGCGGCCTCTGCATGGCCTACTGGAGGGTATAACTCGTTTATCCTGCTCCTACTGTTTTCTGTGTTAGGCATGCTAGCGTTATACGTAGATTTGTCTACAATTAGCGTAGTATGCGGTTGCATGATTAAATATCAGTATGCTATTATATGTGTCAATGCCATGCTAGTAGTTAATTCATGGATTAAATTAATCGGAAAATTGCCTATTTACTCAGCAGAGAAAGGAATTGGAAGGAAAGCACGGAGGAGACAGTTGGGTGGGCAATATTTTTAGCCAGTTTCTGGAAGGTGAAGCAGCGAGGATCTGATGTGCCGGACATAAATAAGAGGCTCATTGTTCTGTAAAATATCCGACCCTCATTGCATTGTGAGAAAAGTCAGTCGAGAAGACAAAGTGGTTTGTCTTTAAGTTGATCAACATTGATTAGGCTGCGTAACTTATATAGAAGTACAAAGAGCAGAGGGCCCGGGGTGGGATACAATGGGCCTCTTGATAGTGGACGGAAAGATGTAGAGGCCCTCTTTTTCTCTTCCATGCACAATACAGGAAATGCAGTGTCATTGAAGTTATTATATGAAGATTACTGAGAGAAGGAAAACAATTTTACACATGGGACCTACTTGATGATGTGGATGGGCTGCATGTCAAGAGAAATATGTTAGTGGGGATGAACTATTTATGTATTATAGATGCGATTGTGCGCCAACAGTAGACCGAATTTTAGGGCCATAATTTCCGCCATCAAAATATCCGTGCACCATTCAATCTTGCCATTTCCCATGCAATAAATCTACCTTTGCCGTCTCTTATGACCACCCCCATCGTACCCCTAAGTAAGTCTTTTTTTGCGGGGTAGTACCCCTAAGTAAGTCATGGTGAAAGGAAGCATCAACATTAAGTTTTACAAATCCCATCGGACGGCAAGACCACCAGCTCATTTTTCATGGAAACCTTTAGCGAGGAAGAAGTGAAAAAATGGGTCGTAAGAGCCCGGGTACCCATGGAAATCTGGTGTGCATTTTGAGTAGTCTCCTTGTGAACATGTTTACGCCTTTCCCACCACAAGTACCAGGCTGATATGGCAATCATTTCACATACATTCTGGTTGCCCATAATACATAAATCCTGATTTGGCATTGCAAGTAAATATTCCAAAACCGCCTCACCCGCATGATCTACTTCAAAACCTCTGTCAATAATATCATCCATCCCTAGCCTTCTCCACACTTCCTTTGCTCTGTGGCATGAAATAGCAAATATTTTGTGTCTTCTGATCCCCACGAGCAGACATGGCAAATGGGTGAGACTTTCATATATCTATTGGCTAGCGCAACTTGGCACGGAAGAGTGCCATGTACCGTATGCCAAATAAATATTTTAACCTTTGTCGGGCAAGATAGTTTCCATATCCTACACTAGGTAGGATTAACTGTGGTGTGTCCCATCCCACTGGTATGTCGCAATTTATTTTCATATTGATGGTCGCATTCCACATAATAAGCAGACCCAACCGAAAACATAATTTTTTGTGAAATTCCAAGTGATGAAATCTAGCATATCATGTTGCGAGATAGGGGTCGCGAGTACTCATTGAACATCAATAGGCCACATGGTTTGTGTGAGCAGATCTTCATCCCAAGTATTAAGAATAGGGTCAATCAAATTTGCAACCTTAGATAACAACTGAGCCACCTTGGGGGTAATAATTTTTCGGTTCGCACAATTTGAAATCCAGGCATCCTCCCAAACATTAATATTTTGACATTGCCCACTCGCCAGATGTGACCACGTTTCAGAGTCTTCACACCCGCCATACTTTATCGGGTGAAAGAAGAACCCTTCTTTAGATTAGTGCTCAACAAATCACCACAAGTGTAGTATTTCACTCTCGGAATAGTAGGACGTAGAGAATGGGTTGTCGATAAGACCACAAGCCTGTTTAGCGAACATAGCCAAATTAAAACAGCGAATGTCGTGAAAACCCATCCCTCCTTGATTTTTTCTGTACACACATTTTCCACCAAGCTATCCAATGCATTCTTCTCTGGTTCTCCTGTCTCCCCACCAGCAATGTGTCATCACGTCAAAAATTTATTTGCAATGTGTTTTAAGAATTTTAAAGACCAACATTGCATAGATGGATATGGCTTGAACAACCGCTTTGAGAAGAATCTCCTTTCCCCCAGCCGGGAGAAGTTTTTCCTTCCAACCACTGATTTTCTTAACAATACGATCAATTATGTATTGAAAGCTATTGGTTTTATCTAATCCCACATTGGCCGCAAATCCTAAACATCTGTTGTTTAGGGCCTAAGTAAGGATATTCATAGTTGTACACATTTGTTCTCTAATCTCCACACTTGTATTGAGACAAAAAAACATGTTGGATTTCAGTGCTTCCGAGGCCACACAATACGAATCTAGATCTGATTTCAGTGCCTCCTCACTTTGCAAATTAGCTTTCATAAATTTGGGCTTGGACTATTAATTTGGGCCATGTTGCGAGTTGTGGAATTGGAGGATTAGAACTGGTCAAACAACAAGCCCAGTAAGAAGCACGACCACCTCTCGGCCTCCAAGCGCATCAGTGATACGATTAGAATTAGCAATAGGTTTGCCTCAAAAAAGGTAATAGGTCCTGATTATCAGTAGTGCCATATTGCCTGGCTAAGGCGTAATAAGTCGGTTGTGGAAGATATAGAAGGAGGAGCAGGCCTCCACTGCAAATCATACAATTATCGGTCTTTTGGCTAAGATCAAGTGTAGTATCTGTTCTTATCAGTTTAATATCTGATACGTGGATTTTTCATGTCCATGTGATATTAAATTATTTTTTTGTGGGAGAGGATCCGCATATGTAGGTTCCTATATGGGAAGGGTGTTCTTCCTACTAGTCCAACCAGATCTGTCTTTTTCACCTAAGCCGATTCCAATGATCGGATGGACAATAGTTGCTTAAACCCTAGCTACAAGAAGGCCCTATTCGAAAGGTTGGCAATCAGGCGAAATGACCTGCCACAAACACTGTGAAAAGTGACTGAATGACGCAAAATACACTAATCCCAGATAAAGATCTTTCATGAAGGGATCTCCGTACGTGTACCGATGTTGGCGAGTTCAACCGGAAGTCGAACATGTGATTTTCATCCCCAAAGCAACAAGGTCACCACACGCGCGCATCGACAATACCTGATCTAGGCAGAGAGGCGAGACCATGGGTTTTCATCCAGCATAAACACATGCTTGTCAGTGGAACTATCACTACCAGCAACCTCTCTACTAGCTGATGACTTAGTTGCAAGAAAGATCCCGGCGCCGAAAGAGCCCAAGGCCCTCCCATGTCGGATGCCGCAGGACTGCAGGAGAAAACTTTGGAAGCCGGAGAGGGTCGTTGCCTCCCCGCTTCGGGTCTCTGCCACACATCCGTATGAGCCCCGTTGATGAGGTAGGAAGGAGTCAAATCCGACCTGAGTCCGCCGCCCGATGACCTCCATGGCATACCTTACAGGAGTCGTTTGACGGCTGAGCGTGTCCATGTAGCAGAAGTCATTCGAACATCCAAACCAACCATAATGTATAGTATGTCATTTTGGGGAGTGAGTCTAGCTCAACTAGCTGGGGGAGTGGATGTACAAACCCAACACCTGGTACTCACTCATTTATTGAGGACTAGGCTGGGTGCGTAACCGAGATAAAAAATCCTAGTACTCATACTTACAAGGCCGTATACATCCCTAGTTCGTGCAGAGGCCGGGGAAGTGAAATTATCCCCCAATTTTAAGCTAAAAAAACCCCGCGTTGCCTCCCGGTAGGGCGACTCGAGCGGCGCCGAAAACCTAGCCGCTACCGCCGCGCACTCCCTCCTCACCTCCCTCCGCCATCGCCGGGGGACACCGTTGGGCTAAGCCCGGGGGCCGACGATGGTGGTGGAGGATTTCCTCTCTCCCACGTCTCCGGGGTGGTGCGGGGCCCTAGACGTGTGGTGGCGCGACCGATCTGATTTCTGCGGCGCGGCGGATGGCTGCGGCAAGCGGCGGGAGGCTGGCGCATCCTCGGACGACGACGACTTGGCGCGGCGGGCGGAACAGTCACGGGCAGCGGACGAGGCGGCGGGCGCATCGGCTTGCCATTAGGGCGACGGCTACGGTCGGCGGCGGCCGGCTTGGCTGCCGTGGCGTGCATGCTGCCTTCAGATCGGCGACGGTGGCGTGGAGGGCCTGGTGGTCTCGTTGGCGGCACCTCTGGTCAGATCTATTCCAAGCGGTGCAGCCGGCGGTGGTGGTCATCTCTTCCGTCAGAGGTGGTCGGCCTGAGGCTGGGTGTTCGGATCTCGGAATCCGTCATCTAGTACCGGCTGCCAGTCAGGGAGACGTAGTTGCCTGTGAAAACCGAGCCGACGGCGGGCGATGGCGGCGTTCCGCGTCGTTACCTTGATGAAGGCATCGTCATGTGACTACTGTCGACCCACTCGTACTGCTCCGGGGGAAACCCTAGGATCTCATCTTCCAGGTCGGATGATGGCGGCATTGCAGTGTTGTTTCTCTCTTGGGAGCATCGTTTGTGGAGCAGCGGTAGAAGATAGGGGCAGGAGGTGGAGCGGTTTCGTCTTTCATGGAGCTTCGGTGGAAATGTCAAGTCATGCATGGCCGACGATAGGTGCTACGCTTTGTCTTGCCTATTCGGCAGGTGCTACGCACGACAGATCTTCCAAAGACTTCAAGCTGTGTCAGCTGGTGGTACTTGGCGGCATGGTGTTGAGGTGTACCGGCGGCAACTGCGACGTGCTCAGTAGTTCGCGCGCAGGGAGGTGGCACCGTGGTGGCGTCGACGGTAGCTAGACGGGGCAAGATTGATGCGTCAGTACATCTCTGAAGATGGAGTGGTGGCAGTTGACGGCGGCGGCCTCTGAGAGAGCGCCGGACCAGTGTGTGCCTCATACCCGGAAAGTGGCTTGGTTGGGGCCTCAGGTCTTTGAAGTTAGGTTTGGCTGCGAGGTCTGTTTGATATTAGGTCCAGACTATCAGCATCCCTGCGTCAAATGGATAGTAGTAGCGACCGTTGTTGCCTAGACGGTGGCTTGAGACTTACTATTGTATTTCTTTGTAAGGTCTTTTGTGAATAACTAATAAAGTGGTTGCATACATCGCCCAGAGGCGGAGGTCCTCCTCCTTTTCTAAAATAAAATAAAATATGTATAGTATGTCATTTATTTAATCAGCGGGTAAGAGCCTTCTTCCGGCAACTGAAAGCAACATGATAAGATAGCTCAGCATGATAGCTCTACGATGTGAATTCTATCGATGGAAAAAAAGGAGATCGAGATTGCATCATTGAGATTATGGAGGAAACGATGGGATTCGGTGGGTAGTCGCGATCGCTCCCAAAATGTTAGGCAAGATTAAGACTTGTTCTATTGGTATATATCTCTAGCTAAAGCTAGGTACGTAGGCCTGGTGGGTTAATTAGCATGCAGCAATTTGGAGGCTTCCGTGGTACTGTTAGCAAGATAACTGATTTGTTGACTAGAGAGGAAGAGAACAGACCGCCACTCGTAACAGAAAAAGAAAACAATGCCAATTTGTCGCATAAAACATGGAATTAGGACCGCAACTTGCCTTTGGTGATGCCTCTTCTGATTTTGAGCAGACAATGGCGTTTCCCCAACCCTAAAGGCCGGCTAGCTGTTAATTTAGTGGTGGTGGTGGCACTCGATAACAACAGGGCAACAGCAACCATTCTACTGATGTATATGTTCGTACAAGCGACAACAGTCTACCTCTATATATAGCTAGCAAGAGCCTTCTCAAGAGGACAGAAAGAACGAGAGGAAAAAAGAAAAAGGAGAAAAAGGAAGCTTGTAAGCAAGAGTGGTTCAGAGTCGAGTATGGAGTTTCTAACAGGGGCGATGGGCACCCTCCTCCCCAAGCTGGGGCACCTACTCCACGAGGAGTACAACCTGCGGAATGATGTGAAGAAGGGGATCCGGGATCTCAAGGCTGAGCTCGAGCGCATGGAAGCTGCCATGGTAAAAGTGTCCAACGTGCCGCTTGATCAGCTTGATCCACAGGTAGGGGTGCAGAGTGCCTCCCGATCCGGCCGCTCCATAGTCAAAATAGATTTATGTTAGTTATAAGTGTATTTAGTTTAATTTGAACTAACCCTCTAGTTATGTGTTACGATGCGGGATGCCCACTTGCATCCCTGCCCACAGGTCAAGATATGGGCTAACGAGGTTAGGGAGCTATCCTATGCCATCGAGGATAATCTCGACTCCTCCATGGTGCGCATAGATGGTCTTGAGCCAAACAGGTCGAACACCATCAAGGGATTCATGAAGAGGACCCGTGACAAGCTCACCAAGCTCAAGTTTCACCACAGAATATCCAATGACATCAAAGACATCGAGATCCAAGTTAGGAAAGTGAAAGAACGGTATGATAGGTATAAGGTCGATGATGTTGTTGCTAATCTTTCCACAACAAAGATCGACCCTCGCCTCTCGGCTATGTACAACAAGGTATCTGACCTCATTGGCATTGACAAGGCAATGGAAGAGCTAATCGAGAGGTTGTCCGAGAACAGTGATGTGCAAGAGAAAAAGCTTGAGACTGTCGCCATTGTTGGATTCGGAGGGCTGGGCAAGACAACTTTGGCAAAAGCTGTGTATGATAAGCTTATGAAGAAATTTGACTGTACAAGTTTTGTTCCCGTGGGTCAGAATCCTGACATGAAAAAAGTTCTTCGTGACATCCTCCTTGAACTTGACATGCAAATGTGTGATGCTGTATCAAGAATGGATGAAAGGCAACTCATCAATCAGCTGCGAAAATTCCTCGCGAACAAAAGGTATGCATCACACCACCCTAACACTAGTCAACCTATTCTAGTTACCTTGTACAGATTTGTATTCGAATGATATATCCGATAATGATAATTTCTATATAATCTGTGTGATTAATCTCTTAAGAAAATTATGGCTCAGGTCCCAACATACTGAAGATGTGCCTTAGGGTTTTGGCCGAACAAAGTAGAACATAGATAATATAATGTATTTTACCAAACGATATATGTTCTCTTTCCTATTTGGACTCCACTACAACTTTGATGTCAGTTTTGTTTACCATGGAAAATAAAACTTTTTTTATTGAAATTATGTTCTCTAAGGACGACAAGTTTAATTGACGAGCATGGCAAGTCCGTCTCAATTCATTTTTTTTTGTCAAAAAAAATGCCGTGCTTGCAAAGTAAATTTGCCATTATCGCGTCAATAAAAATTGGCATGAAAAACGTCAAATTTGCTATGCCTAAATATCTGACGTCAATTTTTTACTGTTTCCGTTCCTATTTATATGATTATGAGTTGTGATTGCATATGCAAACGATATATCCCTTTATTTTTCTTATATTTTTATATTCTACGACTTCTTCTGATTTCATATCAGCAAAGGAAAACCAATACACCATAAAAAAACACGACAAAATATGGACACAAGTAACATATAAGAGAAGTGATTCATGTACATGTTAAAACAAATCTTCAAGTGCCAAAAAATTGTGTTTTTGCACATGCACATGCATGTTCTAGTCGCCTATAAGATGATTTGTTTTATGGGGAAAACCTTTTTAGCGCCTTGGGATGAAAAGGCAAAATGCAATACTCAAATGGGTATACTTCCAACCATTTAATATACAATTGGTTTAGTTGTTATCATTTTCAATCCAAATACATCCCAACATAACCCAAACATGTATATTGTGAATGTTACGGAAGTTTGAACAATGGTAAATCTTCATTAATTTTGAGAATTGAGTATTCTCCATCAAAATTTATCCCAGCATATCTCAAACATGTATATGTGTGAATGTTATGGAAGTTTCGACTATGGTAAATCTTCCTTAAATTTGATGTCTTCATTCAAAATCCACATATTACTTAATTTATGAAACAAAGTACGAGTAGTTTGCATTTATTGCTTTTGATATTTCTTTCTTATGACACAAAAGATGCACAAACTCACATGCACACCACGTGCACAAGTCATGCTCTAACGGTTTGGCAAGCATCTTCTGTTTAGGAGAAATACCACGCTACATAGATTTACTAATTCAAGATCCTTTCTTTCTCATGCAAATAGGTACTTGATTGTTATTGATGACATATGGGATATACAAATATCAGAAACAATAAAGTGTGCTTTGGTGGATGGTAACATTAGAAGTAGGATAATCATAACAACTCGTCTTTGCGCAGTTGCCCAACATATTGGTGTGGTTTACAACATGAAACCACTTTCAGATGATAACTCAACAAAGTTATTCTATACCAGAATATTTGGTGCCAAAGGCATGAGTTGTCATCACCAATCTCCTGAAATTTCTGATAGACTATTAAGAAAATGTGGTGGTGTGCCGTTATCTATCATTACAATAGCTAGTTTGCTTGTTGGTAAACGAAGGGAGGACTGGTCTAAGGTGTATAAATGTATTGGTTTTGGGCATGAAGACAACAAAGTTGTTGAGAACACAAGGAAGATATTGTCTTTTAGCTATTATGATCTACCCTCTTATCTAAAGAACTGTTTATTGCACCTAAGCGTATTTCGAGAAGATCAGATCATAGAGAAAAGTCAGCTAATATGGATGTGGATAGCAGAAGGATTTATACCAGATAAGCACGGGTCAAGATTATATGAGCTCGGAGAAAGCTATTTCAACGAGCTTATAAATAGAAGCATGATCCAATTGGTGCAGAATCAAGCTGGCTTTTTGCTGGATGCTTGTTGTGTTCATGATATGGTACTTGATCTCATTCGTACCTTATCAAGCCAAGTAAACTTTGTCACAATACTTGATACAAAGCAAAATATGATATCAACACCAAGTAGAAATATTAGTACAATCCGTAGGTTGGCTCTCCACAAAACAAGTATCGAGCAAAACACAAACATAGAAATAGGACATGTGAGATCATTCATGGCTATTTGGTCTATTGAGACTAGGCTGCCCTCACTTTTGAGCTTCAAAGTACTACGTGTACTCATTTTGGAGTGTTGTCATTTTTCCACTGGAGGGTATCATCTTGAGCATCTTGGGAAGTTGGTGCAACTAAGGTACCTAGGGTTGGTGGGCACATATGTTGCGGAGCTCCCAAGAGAAGTAGGACATGATCTCAAGTTCCTCCAGACACTAGATGTAAGAGGAAGTGGCCTTGGAGAGTTGCCGCCATCCGTCGTTCATCTGAGGAAGTTGTTGTGCTTGCGTGCTACCGAGGCAACAATGATGATGGGAAACATAGATAAGTTGACATCCCTTGAAGAGCTAGAGCTATACTCGGTGGATAAGTCCCCAAACTTTGCTTCGGGAGTAGGTAAGATGACAAATATGAGGGTGCTTGAAATCCATTTTGATTCAATGGACAAGAACACAGAGACTGCTCTGGTGGAGTCCCTCCGCAACTTGGGTAAAATCCAAACTCTTGAGATCTCATGCAAAGAGAAGCGGATAGTTCCCTTTGGTGTATGGGAAGATTGTGCGACCCCTTCAGAGCTTCGCAAGTTGTTGCTGTCTGGAATGACTTTACCTAGGCGACCATCTTGGATGAAATTCTCGTGTGTTCCGCACCTCTCCTACTTGTGGTTCTCAGTGAAGGTCATGGAAGAGGTGGATATGTACACCCTTGGGATGTTGCCGTTGCTCCGGTACCTCTACCTCTTTGTTAATGAGGAGGAGGAAGAGGAGAAGAAGGAGGAGCATGAGGAGGAGGGAGAGGAAGATAACAACTATCAGTCATCATCATATGTTGTTGGCAGGGACAAGTTTCAGATGTTGAGGCACCTGATCACCAGCATGGAGATTACATGTGAAGAGGAGGAGGAGGAAGGCGGAAAGAACAACTACCAATCATCATCGTATGTTGTGGGCAGTGATAAGTTTCAGATGTTGAGGCATCTCGTCACCAACATAGAGATTGCATGTGAAGACGGAGCGCTGCCGATGCTTGAAGAATTGGAATGTTGTACCAGCATGGGAAAGTACCAAGATGTTGGCTTGGTGCCTCAGAATATGCCTTCGCTCAAGTGTGTCACCTATAGGCTTGACTGCAATGGATATAGTCATGAGGACGTTAATGAAGCAGAGGCAGCGCTGATGCACATGGCAGAAACCCACCCCAAGCATCCCATCCTTAAAATAGTGAAATTTAACTATGATTTTGTTCGTGCCTATGTTGTTGATGGATACCCTGCAGAAGATGGTGTACGTCCTACAGAGCACGACATAGAGATACAAATTACCCTTTTAAAGTCAATAGGGTTGAAGGAGAGTCCACATGTCAAGCTGGCCACTCGGAAATACCGACAACTACAGTTACGTCGCTTGATGACCCTAGTTGAGAATTCGTTCCATGATTCCGGTCCAAGCAAAAAACAATTGTTGGAAGGACTCATGATGTCGTTTGATGATGGTGAAGTCGGGGAGAAAATGTTTGGGCTACCTCAAGAGGTATGGCTGGATACTTATTTGTAATTTTTAATCACTGCTAGCTGACCAATTTATTTATTCTTCAATTTCTAATTCAGGCCAGATCAACCTCACAAAGTCGTAGTGCCGAGCCAACCTTGATATGATCTAGTATTTCTCAAGCTTCCGTCAATCACTAGTGCTTCACATCAAGGTATATATAGACTACCTAGGCCAATCTCTCTGATCTGCTCCATTTTGATCCACAAGCATACACGTCAATTTCTTTACATTCCAATTGGAAGTGCCACTTAAGTAATCATCATGTGTATTTCGAATTTTATCAATATGGATTTGAAAAATGGAAAAGAAATAGTACTAAATGTAAGATATCATATTTGCAACTTTGCAACCAAATAGAAAATTAAGGATTTGAATTGTTCTGATGCCTAGTCTTGGAATTTCCAAAGTCACATATGCTAGTACATAGCTCTGCCTGCCATATCAACTTTTGCTTTTGATGAAAACAAATTTAGTCATAGGGTCAGCAGTTAGTCATAGGGTCGTAGGGATGGTCAGTCATTTTGTGCTGCGACGCATCGTGTTTGCACTACCATGAGGTTGTGAGTTGTGTCAGCCTTTGCCTTCCCGACGTGCAATAAAAGTTTGGGGACACTTTTGTGTTATTATCAGTTTCTATTGCAATAAAAACACATACTACTCCGCCCAAATAAGTGTCGCTGACTTAGTATAACTTTGTACTAAATCACCAACAATTATTTTAAGACGAAGGGAGTATTAATTAGTTGCACATTTTCATGCAACTCCATTGACTATATAGCATACTCCTTCCGTCTGGTGAAAAGTGTACATCTAATTTTTTTAGGACAAATTATGGACCGAAGTAAAATATATATTGGAAAGGTGCAAGCCACCATCTCTATCCTCTTTAATTACTCAATCCTTAATGAGCTAAGCGCATGTAAAAATTAAGGAGACCATGTGTAGAATGTTGTATTGATTACTGTGTGATAAGAGAGAAACATTGTTTACTTTAAAGTGCAATGAGAAGATAGAAGTACACACTTTTACGGACAAATTTTAAAGCCAAACGTACACTCTTCATTGGACAGACGGATTATATCCTGTCATCGCTCAACTACTGTAACGGATGCAAATAAACTGTATGAAAGAAGAAATGTAAACCCTGATGACATGGATGAATCATTATTTGAGTTTTGTCGGAATCACAAAAGGTCCAAAATATTTCAGCAGACTGAGATTGTGATTCTTGTAGTCGGTTTGGTTGGAATCGTGTGTGAGAGGAAAACAAGCATTTGTGTCTCTTACTTGCAGCCGGTTTAGAAAATCATTGTAGCAGCGGGCCTGTAATGCATCTTTAATTTCTACCTGCAGCCGATTTATGATATAACTGAGAAGTGTCCAATTACTTGCAGGTCGAGAAGAACATCAATGGGAAAAGGTTGTTGTGCACCATCATCAAGCAGACGAGCTTGACGCAGAGCTTGCACCGTAGGTCGACGGGTCAGCAGGTTGTTGAGCTGGACGGAAGGCCCTTCATGACGGTCATCAGCCGATCCGACGCCAGACCAGGATGTGGCGTCGCACCAGCTGATCATCAAGCATACGAACTTGAGGAAGAGTAGCGCACAACGCGGCATCATAGCCGATACTATCATATAAGTGGCAGTCTATTCCAAATCGATTACATTGAGTTTCCACCGGTTGGCAACTCAAGTGGCCTCTAGAACCTGTCGCATGTCAAAAGTTCATGTGCAGAAATGCTGTCAACCCACACCAGCCCAATGCTTGTTCGTGCAATGCAACCGAAAGCCCAGTTATCATCTCTACTTTGTGAACTACGAAGTTTTTTTTTTTTCCTCTTTCAAAAAACATGAGAGGTAATAGTATAAATAGATCTGAGCCGTTGATTTCATTTAGTTGTGGGTTTGATTGCATTGAGTTGCCATTGATTGCATTGAGTTGTGGGTTTGATTAATTCTCAGCTTCTTACCTTCCATGTGAAAAAGAGGAGGTAAGAGGGTAAAATTGCTCGTGTGATCCTGAGAAATGGCAGCAACACAATGCCCATGCTGTTGCAAAGAAGGCTGAAGCAGTGCAATTTCAGACACAACCAAGCAAAGGCAGAGGAGGGGAGGGCAGGCCAGCACAACTAGATCACCACCTGATGACGCCAGGCCAGTGGCGGGGTTAACAATCATGGGACCCGTACGTAAGTGACGCGTGCGTGTGGTTTAAGTAGACATCTTGGAGAAGGGGGTTGGGCATCCTTGATCAGATCGCCAAACTGAACCTGGAGTACCCTAGCAAGGGCCAACCTGCCGCCTTCCTCTTTCTCCTTCCATCTGCTCCCATAACCAGCTTCAATATATACAAACTAAACTAAGGTTACAGATAATTAGGGATGGCAGTTTTGCCCATGGGTATGGGTACCCGCGGGTACCCTACCCGAATACAATGGGCATGGGCAAGACTTGAATAGGTTTTGTACCCATGGGTAATGGGTATCCATACCCGCAAAATATATGGGTAGGGCATGGGTATGAAATTGCACCCATGGGTGACCCAATGGATACCCACAAAAAACCAGTAAATGAAAATAAGACTTATGAAATGTGGTGTCAACATCCAACTTCCATGGCCAAACCCTAGATCTTGTAGTCCCTAAACAATCCATATCCTATATGCTCACACACACTTTCTCGCCACTCTCCCTACATCATATGTGTCTCCTCGAAACAATGAAATCTCAAATTATCTTCGTCGAACTCATGTCCACCTCTCGATTCAGCGATCCCCGATTCCCACAGCCGCCTCCCACTACGTCGAGCTTCCACCAACCGTTGCTCGTACTCGCTTGATTCTTCCAGGACGCCACCCACCTGAGGAGGCCGCGTCGGTGCTATACTGCTCACTTATCATAACTTGAATTTTAGACTCATTTCTCCACTTTTTAGAAAATTAAATACTATAGATTTTACTCATTGGATACCCATTGGGCATAGGATACCTGATGGGTATGGGCATGGGTATCGATTTATACCCACGGGTATTGTAGTGGGTGGGTATAGAAGGTTTCTATGGGTATGGGTTTGGGTAGAAGGAGGTTGTACCCGCCCATACCCTACCCATTGCCATCCCTACAGATAATTTATAAATCATCTACAAATCATAAATCCCACATATGCAAGATTCTAATCTAATCAAAAAAGGACTACACAAATCTTAAAAAAATTGAAAATTTATGGATAGAAATAAGGGGATCGGAGGAGGGTACCTTGTAGGATGGAAGGGTGAAGAATTCCACGGACCAAATCCTCAGATCTGAAGTTTTTTTGGAGATAAGATTGAGAGAGGGAGAGGAGAGGATCCAGCAGCCGCCACAGCCTCCTCTCTTCTCTGTTCTGTAACTGCAATGGGTGGGGATTGGGGTTGCGCGTGGCTGCTGGATAAGTCAATTTGCAGCGCCTAGCTCGAAGGCGTTGCACATTACCATGTGTGGCGCCTAGCTCGGAGGTGCTGCACGGCCGGGTGCGGGCCCAGGGGCTGCCACGGTGGACAGGCGTGCAACGCCCCTGAGCTAGGCGCTGCACAGTAGGGTGCAGCGCCGTCGTGGCAGGCGCTTCACAGTAGGGTGCAGCGCCTTCGTGGCAGGCGCTTCACGAAAAGGTCATGGTTGTGAAATAGTTTCACGTGCAGTTCATTTCGTAAATTGATTACGCCAACAAGTCAAAATTGTCAAATTTGCCTCCATCCCCGGCCAGCCTTCCGCAGCTTTGGGTAATGAGGATAGCAGTCCGTGGCGGTGGCAGGGTTCAGAATCACCGGGTTTAGGTTTGACTGTGATACGACCAACGCCCGTCGTCGCATTTGCAAACGTGCCGTGCCAGCCCGACCGGACTCCGTTTTGCGACGGCTCAGATTGACGCGAACGTAATGTGCCCAAAACGTAAATGTTCTGATGCACGGATCAGAAAATTCGGCGTTCACACGCCCATCCACCCATACGTTCTGGCCCCACGAAGCAGCACTGTTCGCTACGTATAGTTGCCGTTTCCTGTTTTTCCGCCGCATTGGTGCAGCCGAGTTAGAGGGATTTATGCGAATCCCCAGACTGGAACCAACGCCAGTGATTTAGGGAGCAGCTACACCCGAGCACCGAATCGCTGCGTCCACGAAAAGTTTTCTCTCTTTACAAAAGTAGCATTAGCCAGGATCTTGAAGACTGGCAGCAGCACAATGCCCATGCTGCTGCAAAGAAGGCTGGAGCAGAGGTGAAAATGAACAAAACTGGCTCTTATTTGAAACTTCAACACAAAATGACCTCAATCTAAAAATATTTCATGAAATGGCCCTCTTTTGCATGACGCCCGCGGCTAAGGCGCCATGCTAGATAGCATGACGCCCCGGGCTAGGGCGCCATGGTAGCGACATGTAGCATGGCGCCCCGGCCTAGGCGTCATGCTATCTAGCATGGCGCCCTAGCCCCGGGCGTCATGCAAAGGGGTCATTTCGTGAAATATTTTCAAAATAGGGTCATTTTGTGTTGAAATTTTAGATAAGGGCCAGTTTTGTCCATTTTCACGAAGCAGAGCAATTTCAGACACAACCAAGCAAAAACAGAGGAGGGGAGGGGAGGCCAGCATAGCTGGATCACCACCTGATGACGCCAGGCTAGTGGCGGGGTTAACAATCATGGGACTCGTACGTAAGTGTCGCGTGTGTGTGGTTTAGAAGGGGTTTGGGCATCCGTGATCAGATCACCAAACTGAACATGGAGTACCCTAGCAAGGGCCAACGTGCCGCCTTCCTCTTTCTCCTTCCATCTGCTCCCATAACCAGGGAATTCACATCCCCTCCCCGCCTGCCACAATTATCTAAACTAAGACACCGGACATATCTGCCATTGTCATGTGGACTCCTTTTTCTCTAATATACATGGCTGGACCTCTACAGTCTGAGCACTAGTCTAGTGCTCAATGAAATGTGAAGCACAAGCACTATACACAACGCAGTCTGCACACCGCACTGCAACGCATGCTTACGTTCCCTCCGTGTAATATAATCTGAAACTAATTTTTTTCCTACGGCTTTTTATGCTCCATTGGTTAAGTTGGGCCGTGCTGAGAGCTGCATCATAATTGGATTGGGTGGTGTTGGTCAAACAACAGGCCCATTAATAAAGCACGGCCATCTCTAGGGCTTGCCAAGGGCGTAACTCATACGATTAGTATTTAGTACCAGATCCGCATCATTAGTACCACATTGCCTGACGACAGCGTATGAGTCTGTCCAGGAGGATACAAAAGGAGGGACAAGCTTCACAACATATCATATCTTTCTCAGCCTTTTGGCTAAGATCAAGTGTAGTATATGTTCTTATCAGTTTAGGACTGTGATATTTGGCACATGTGTGTCGTATAAGCAAAACTGTCACACCTCTACTTTTTTCACTTTAAAGTACCATACGATCCCCCTTTTTTCGACCCACCTTCTCCCGAACGACCCTGCTGCTTCTCCCGCACATCTCGCGCGCCCACCCCTGAAAAAACTGCCACTTCTTCACGTCTACCACATGATTAAAAAAATATTGCTCATGTGGGATTCGAACCCACACCTCCTTGGCACCAAAGCGCGCCACCACAACCAACTCACCCTTAGGTATTTGTTGCTCAAACTAGAGAAACTAATCATTTTGATCTTTTTTTTTACAATTGTCTTACTACAAAAAAAGTACAGAAAATTACCACGATTTTTTCTCGGGACAAAGTTATCATGGTATTCGCATGCAACTTATTAGACATGTGTTGCGTCAGTTACCGTGCTATTTACATAGAACTTACCAGGTACTATGTTTCAACAACTACACCCCTTTCAAACTTACCACTGTGTTTTGTACACAAGTTATAAGGTCTTCGATGTGTAAAATATTGCGGTACTTACACATAAGTTATCAGAGTATGTGTACATCAATCTCGCCCCTGGTCAAAGTTACCATGGGGGATTGTACATGAGTTATCGGGTCTACAGTTCGTATATTATCATGGTACTTACAACTAAAAACCTGGGTGTGTTTCGGTGACTTTTTCCATAGGTCAAAAATTATCACGATGTTTTTGCGTAACTTATCACGCCTATAGCGGGTCAAAGTGGGCCGTTTTTCTGGGCCAACCCACGAGCACGTGTGCCCTCATGACACTAAACATTATGTGGCTTTTCCGTGTCACATAATATGTTGTGTTCATCTAAGAGGCCCCGCGAGGAGAGTGTATGTTTTTAACAACTTGTTTTTCTTTGATAAAAAGTTACCATCATGTTTATATTGTAAGTTATCGGTTACGCGGTGCTTATATTATCATGTTATTCACACAAAAATTGTCGGGATGTTTTGAACAACTTTTTCTCGGGACAAAAGGATATCATGGTGATTCTAGGTAACCTATCAAGCCCGCAGTGCTTAAAATATCATGCTATTTACACAAAATTTATCAGGCTTATGTTTCAGCAAAATTTACCTCCATGGTCAAAACTTATCATGGTGTTTAGTTATCGCGGTGCATATGTTTTCATGCTATTTACACAGAAGATACCGGAGTATCTTTTCAAAAAAAAAATTCTTCCCTATGGACAAAGTTATCATGCTTTTTTTACCATAGTTATCAGATGTGCGCTGCGTATATTACCATCTATTTACACATAAATCATTTGGTATCTTTTCACATTTTTCTTTCCTAATGGTTAAAGTTACCATGATGTTTGTATCTAAAATATCAAGTCTATGGCGTGAATGTTACCGTGCTATTTACAGAAATTATCGAGGGCCGGGGTTCAACAAATTTCTTCCCAATGATCAAAGTTGCCACGATGCTTTCACCAAAGTTATCACGCCTTTCAATGCTTATGACCATTCTACTTACACATAATGTACCGCGTGGTATACAAAAGTTGTCATGTTGGTGTTGCGTCATTTATCGTGGTGGTGATGGAGAATTTACCACGAGAAAAGTTTATGTGCCAGATTTGATAGGTGAAACAAAAGTTTTTTAGTGCTAAAATATTAAAGGCAAAACATGTTAAAAACAGTATTTTCCTTAGCTTGTTCAACAATGAGTGTCATAGGTGAGGTGGTTATCATTAATTTTAGTTATTTATGAGAGAGCCTCACGGAGTCACGGTGTGATTTTTTTTCCTACTTTATAGAAAATGCACATTTTGCTCAAGTTGCTATACTTTATTCAAGGATGGGGAAACTAAAGAGATCATAAACACAATGCATTATGCAATCATATTAACAAAAACATAGAGCTGGTATTGTTTTCATTCTGTTACAAGGTAGTCAAAAAAGGAAAAAGACTAACAAGCTGACACCATAATGGCAATAAAGGTAGGACTACATAATATATACATACAACATTCAAATACAAACAAAACTGTGCTTTCAATCTTAAGCACCATGTATGCTATGTAAAAAATTGGGGGAAAAAAGGAGTCCATGAGATCTAATAATTAGCGTTGCCAGTTCTGATACCTCACTCAACTAAATCAGCAAAAGTGCAACATAAGAAGTAAGCGAACTTCTGAGTTCACGAGTATACCGAGCTCAGTAAAGCTGGGTTCTATTTTCGCCTGGAAAGATAGAGTTTCAACCACTTCTTTCTGTTCATGTAAAGCTGAAGACAACGTTCGATGAGATTCTGGACCTGTAAAGTAGTTTCCGCATGAAAACTCATTGTTTCAAGGAAATATGCATGCACAAAAGAACTAACAAAGAATCTTATCTAGATGCAAAGAAATTCCAGTCACAACTTTATGTCAAACAAACACATACCATATACAGTAACCAGAAATGATTGTGCATACAATGTGATAAACAGACTCAGACACATAGGAGAAACATAACAAGGCAGATATACGTCTGTGAAAATGGCAGTAATTAAAGAGCCAACCACAAGATAGGAAATGACATCAAACAGATTCGACCACAATCAGAAAAGAATTAAAATTGAAAGACAAGATTGTGTAGTCAGTGTGAATTATTAGGGTGTTGAAGAGTTAACATCTTGCTTCAAACTTAATGTATTTGGAGGGAAACAGAACCCTGTTAGTAGCACAAGCCTGTGCAACGAATTTCGAATTCTGAAGAAAATTGCATGCGTCCCATTGATGAACTATGATTATGACTTCAGAACAAGGATAATCATGCACAAATTTTATTTTATTTGAACTATCATGCACAAATTTGACTAGTTGTAGTTGACGACCGATTACATATCATAATTCATGTTAAGAAAATTTCATTTCACTTTAGTCAATTGCAATGGGGGCCACATATTTCCCCCCTCCATGCTCCCTTTACCCATTTATTACCCTCACATGTACCTTTGCCTCAACACAGCCATCCCCTTCCATTCTCAGGGCCAACAGTAATCAGAATCAAATACGTACACGGAAAAGAACAAGAAACAAAACTGCAACGGCAAGCAGTTCTAATCAGCCTAGCCTGTAACTCTGCAAGTGCCGCACAACCTAAAAGTCCTTTTCCAGAAAAGAAAAACAGAGCATGTTCGGATTCAGCGAGAGAATAAAATCGTGCGCAGAGGAAACCGAGGGCCGGGATCACGGGGGGTGGGGGCTCACGAGATGTATGTCCTCGCGAGACACCTTGCGCCCTTCGCCTTCCTCTCCCCCGGACATGCCGCCTCCTGCCCTAGAATCTCCCTCCTTCCTGCAACACCAACCCAATACAAAAAACGAACTAATCAGCAGCACGCCGACGTGGAGCCGATTCCAAGAGCAAGCAAGGAGAGCACGGGGCAGCGGCGAGAAGCGAATCGTTCGGCCGTGCCGGCCGCCGGCGAGCAGCCACGCCGAGGGGCCAGTCGAGCGAGAGCGGTGGAGCCTCGCCCCGCAGCCCGTACGTACCTGGGCCTGCTCGCGGGAAGGGAAGCGCGGACGTCGAGGCGGGTGAGGGCTCTCTCGCGCGCGTGTATGGTCGGATCACGGCGGTGAGGGCGACGGCAGGAGCGAGAGGGGGGCGGGGTCGGGGGAACGAGCTCCGCGCGTTGGATTCAAAACGAACGGCATCCAAGTGGTGTGGCGTTTTTGCAATGTGTCACAGGGTTGCCAAATACATTTTTCGATCAGTTTAGTATCTGATGTGTGGATACTCATGTCCGCACGAAATTGAATTATTTTTTTGTGGGGGAGAATCCGCACATGTACCTTTCTACATGGTCCTCTTGTATCACCCTAGGGTTGTACTATTGCTAGGACCTGGTGTACCCCCAACCAATTCAAAATGAATATTTGTTGGATAATCATTAATAAAAATTATTGCACACAGTTTTCATATCATCAAAATTATTTTTATGAACTTGATAAAATTTATCACTAAAATACTCTATGTTTCAATATAATAACTTGTAAGACTTTATGAAAATCAAACTGTGTAATGGTACCATGTATATATTCTTTTCGTATATTAAAATAACTATGGTATTTTCCTTCAGTACTTGCACATATTGTGTTAAGGCCCTTGTTCAAACAGGACAAATATTGTGCTTGATCTGATGCAAAGTAAAGAAAAACTCAGCGAAAATGTATACACAATGCTTTTACAATTTGTCGTTCCTTCTATCCGTATAGTTGTGATGGCCCATGGCCGTACCAACTAAGACCATAAACATCAGCGAACGGATGACTACAGGGGCGAACCTAGAACAAAAACTTCTCGGGGTCCACGTGTACGCCATAAATGATGGATACTAAGCAATAATATGCACAAAAGTAACCCACTCAACAGCTTCAAATGTCCAATAGTATTTTTTTTGTATCAAAATGAAGTGTTCCCTTGAAATTCTTTTTATTGTGTAAAATTAAACAATAAAACATCAGATCTCCAAACAATAGGAACAAATATGACCAGACAACAAGAATTCCCTCGTAATTCACAGATTATTATTTTATCATAAGTGCACAAGGAGTTACACTATTTGTGTTTGTAGACAGAAACAGCAAATAAAGCTTGCTGATCGAACTGTATGGTTGAGAAGTTAAACTTACTTGACATTGTGTCTTAATACTGCCACGCGGTCAACAAATAATCCAAGGTTCCAAATAGATGTGAATCACTAAGGAAAATTTATCAAATCACAGAATCCATATCCCTGTTGTAATACCCTTGAATTTTAAAACACCAGCCATACAATCTAGGTACATAATTAGAAAAAATTGGGATATGTACATCTGTTTTTGAGAAATTGGCGACCTTACCGAAAGCCGTACTATTTCCTTTGATTATTTAGCGATCTGCAGCCGCCAGCGGACGAGCGCAGGGGAGGGCGGCTGATGAGTGGCGATTGCTCAGGGGGCGAGGGGCGGCGGCGCGATGGAAGGAGGCGAGCAGGCACCACCCGAACTGGCGCAGGATACGCACGTATGTGAGCGGCAGGATCCAATCGATCGCTATCTTGTTTTCTTTGCTCCCTCGAGACGATCGACTGCCAAATGGGCCTTCAACTAGATGGGCCGTGCCTGAGCTCGCTCCAACTATCGTCCAACCGGTGTCCAGATTAATTTTTTACCCGTGTCCAAGCCTCAAATACGAAGTAGTATACACGTAAGCGCAATTTCTACCCGGTGTCCTGTGACACCGGCTGCGTGAACGTAGGTCCGCCCCTGGATGACTATCATGCAAAGTGGGGAGTAGGGGCGTGTGGAATAGAGGGACGAACCAATGACAACGCGCCCTGGGTCCACATAAATGTCGCATGGGTGGGGTATACATGGCGTTAGGGGCGGGCCCACATCAATTCATGAGTTAACTTGGCTTTGTATATATAGTATATTGAAAATACTAATTCTTTGTAGTGGATTCGTCAATTATTCAGACATGAGAATTGTTTAGAGTTGTTGAGTAGTCTAATAAATTGATAATGTTTGCAATTCATGCATGCTTGTGAATTTGAAATGTAAGAATGTTTATTAATTTGTGACAATGTCAAAGTGAGCATTACCAATAAAAATATTACTCTGAAACTCAGATGTTGCACTATGATATGTTGAATAGATGGTGCGTATATATGTTGTACAATTCCAATATGAGAAATTTTACGAAACTATAATATTATGATCAATGTTGTGTCATATCCTTTAATTATATATTACTCCCTCCATTTTTATTTACTTTACATATTAGCTTTGTCTCGAGTCAAATTTTCTAAACTTTGACCAAGTTTACCAAAAATTATTGCTCCCTCCTTCCCAAAATATAAGGCGCGATTGACTTTTTACGGTCTTCACTGAAATGCTGGTATATTAAAACAGTGAATGGAACGAGGGAACACGATGTGCCCTTGAGATCTGGTGGGGGATTGCTGAATTTAGTAATGGGCTTTAGGCCCATAAGAGAATTTCAGAAAAATCTCCAAGGGCCCATGTAGGTGGTGGGATGACAAGGTGGGAAGTTTAGTCCCACCATGCTAGTGGAGAAGGAGTTGGACTCCTTTATAAGGGTCTCTCTTCTACATGCTATTGGAGAGTGAGAAGAGAAGGAGCCCTCGCGCACTCCTCCTCCGCCGCCCGCCTCGCCACGCCACGCCTCGTCACGACGCGCCGCGGGTTGCGGGAATGAGCCGAGCCGAGCTCATACCTACGCGCTTATTTTTGTCGGTCAGGAACGGAGAATACGTAACGGACACGACACGATCCGAGACGTCGGATCGTGGGACTGTTAGCCGCCACGAGAATCAGATCGCATCTGCCTCACGCGCCTTCGTTCCTTTGCTGCTGCTGCCGCCGGCGACTCCATCCCGTTCGCCGCGTACACGGTCGACGGGAGAGCAGGCCTCCGAAACCCCGCCTCTCCGGTTCCTGTACGGGGAAGAGGGGCGATTAGGTTTTTGGGGAGCGATCACGCGACTGCTCGCCTCCATCCGTCTGCTTCGTCTACGTCCGCGTCGCCCTCTTCATCGCCATGACTTCACCAAGCGAAGCTGACCGTCTCGTTCGCGAGAAGGCCGAAGCCGACAAGAAGGCGGCAGAGGATGCTGCCGCCGCCACCGCTGCTGCTACGGCCAACTGGCCGATCGGAGGGTATGTCTCTCTCTTGTTTATGTTTGCACTAGCAGTACTGGTTATACGTGTAGATGTTTCTGCTATATGCGTAGTACTTGCTAGTATACTCCGTGATCAGTATGTCATGTACCCAGTCAATGCCATGTTAGTAATTATTTCCTGGATTAATCTACTCGGAAAATTGCCTATTTATTCAACAATCCAAAAACCTAATGTGTGTAGGAATTTTTCGAGTAATGGTTTTGCTGCTGCACTGAAACCGGATAAATTTACCGGTACTTATTTCAAGCGTTGGCAAACGAGAACCACCTTATGGCTCACTGCTATGAACGTGTTCTGGGTAGCAAGTGTCACTCCTACGGAAACTATCACTCCTGAACAGGAGAAGATGTTTAAGGAGGCCACTGTCCTATTCCTTGGAGCAGTCATTAGCGTGATCGGAGATAAGCTGGTTGATGCATATTTACATATGCATGTTGCCAAGGACTTGTGGGAGGCCCTCGAATCTAAATTCGGGGCCACTGACGCTGGGAGCGAGATGTATGTTATGGAGCAGTTCCATGATTACAAAATGGTTGAGAACCGTTCTGTATTGAAACAGGCTCATGAGATAATATGCATTGCTAAAGAACTTGAGGTTCTGAAGTGCAATTTGCCGGGCAAGTTTGTCGCGGGTTGTATAATTGCTAAGCTCCCTGGTTCCTGGAGGAACTTTGCTACTACTCTGAAACATCAGAGGCGTGAATTCTCAGTGGAGGATGTCATTGGCCATCTGAGTGTTGAGCAGAACTCAAGGGCAAAGGACTCGAACGGAAAAGCAGTTGAGGGGACTTCTGTCGCCAACATGGTGAATCAGAGGAACTCCAACTCCCACAAGCCCAAGGGAAAGAACGGTGTCCAACACAATGCCGACTTTAAGAAGAAGGGTAAGAAGACCTTCAAGAAGAACAAGAAGGATGAGGGCTGCTTTACTTGTGGTTCGACTGAACATTGGGCCAACAAGTGCCCAAACAAGTACAAGAAGCCAGGACAGGACTCTAAGTCTGTCAACATGATTGTGGGCAACAATGACAATGGTGCATCTGGGTACGGTAATTTATTTACTGTTTTTTCAGTGTTTCAGCCCAACGATTGGTGGGTGGACACAGGTGCAGGAGTTCATGTGTGTGCTGACGTTTCATTGTTCACTTCTTACCAGGTCACAGGCCACGGGTCCGTATTGATGGGGAATGGCGCGAGTGCTTCTGTTCATGGTGTTGGCACGGTCGATCTGAAGTTTACTTCGGGAAGGATCGTGCAGCTGAAGAACGTGCAGCATGTCCCCGCCATCAAGAAGAACCTCGTTAGTGGCTCCCTTCTATGTAGAGAAGGGTTTAAGTTGGTTTTCGAGTCTAATAAATTAGTTGTTACGAAATATGGACTCTTTGTTGGAAAAGGTTATGAGAGCGGAGGAATGTTGTAATAAAGTCGTGAACCATATTCATTCGAATGTTAATGAATCAGAAGTTTGGCATTCACGTCTTTGTCACATTAGTTTCGGTGTTATGACGCGGCTAGCTAAGTTGGATTTAATCCCGAGTTTCACTTTAGCCAAAGGTTCTAAGTGCCTTTCATGTGTGCAAGCTAAGCAACCTCGCAAGCCTCACAAGGCCGCGGAGGAGAGACACTTGGCACCATTAGAACTCATACATTCTGATCTTTGTGAGATGAATGGTGTGTTGACTAAAGGTGGAAAGAAATACTTCATGACATTGATAGATGATTCCACTAGATATTGCTATGTTTATCTATTAAACACTAAAGATGAGGCTCTACACTACTTTAAAATCTATAAGGCAGAAGTTGAGAAACAACTTGAAAAACAAATTAAACGAGTTCGGTCAGATCGTGGTGGAGAGTACTTCTCGAGTGAGTTTGACTCCTTTTGTGCGGAACACGGCATTATTCATGAGAGGACGCCTCCCTATTCACCCCAGTCAAACGGGGTTGCCGAGCGGAAAAACCGACTCTAACTGATTTGGTTAACGCCATGTTAGATACGTCGGGTTTATCCAAGGCATGGTGGGGGGAGGCTATATTGACAGCATGTCATGTCCTGAATAAAGTTCCGACAAAGGACAATGAGATCACTCCCTATGAGAAATGGGCGAAGAGAAGGACAACACTCTCGTACTTGCGTACTTGGGGCTGTTTGGCGAAAGTCAATGTGCCGATCCCCAAAAAGCGCAAGCTCGGACCAAAGACCGTGGACTGCGTTAATTTGGGCTACGCTAAGAATAGCGTTGGCTATAGATTTCTAGTAGTGAAATCTGAGGTACTTGACCAAAAGGTTGGTACAATTATGGAGTCTAAGGATGCTACATTCTTCGAGGATATATTTCCTATGAGAGATAAGCAAAGCACTTCTAGACAGGAATCTGAGGAGACTCCTGAGCCTGCCATTCCTATGGAATACTATGAACGAACACATAATGAAAATCCTGAGGAGGATGACGAGGAAACCCTTGGTAGGGGAAAGAGACAAAGGACTGCAAAGACCTTTGGTGATGATTTCTTCGTGTACCTCGTGGATGATGCTCCCACTTCTATTTCAGAAGCGTATGCCTCTCCAGAATCTGACTACTGGAAGGAAGCGGTCCGTAGCGAGATGGATTCCATCATGGCTAATGGGACATGGGAGATTACTGAGCGTCCCTATGGTTGCAAACCATTGGGATGTAAGTGGGTGTTCAAGAAGAAGCTTAGGCCCGATGGTACGATTGAAAAGTACAAGGCTAGGCTTGTGGCCAAGGGCTATGACCAAAAGGAAGAGGAAGATTTCTTTGATACTTATTCACCTGTGGCCAGACTGACCACCATTCGAGTATTACTCTCGTTGGCGGCCTCGCATGGTCTTCTCGTCCACCAGATGGATGTTAAGACAGCTTTCCTAAATGGAGAGCTAAACGAGGAAATCTACATGCAACAGCCAGATGGCTTTGTGATAGACGGTCAGGAAGGAAAAGTGTGTAGGTTGATAAAATCTTTATATGGCCTGAAGCAAGCACCTAAGCAATGGCATGATAAGTTTAATACAACACTGACATCTGTTGGCTTCGTTGTTAATGAAGCTGACAAATGTGTATACTATCGCCATGGTGGGGGCGAAGGAGTTATACTGTGCTTGTATGTTGATGATATACTGATATTCGGAACCAACCTCAAAGTAATTGAGGAGGTCAAGTCGTTTCTGTCTCAGAACTTTGAGATGAAAGACCTTGGTGTGGCTGATGTTATCTTGAACATCAAGCTACTGAGAGATAATGAGGGTGGGATTACACTTTTGCAATCCCATTATGTTGAGAAGGTGTTGAGTCGTTTTGGATACTCGGACTGCACACCATCTCAAACACCATATGATCCTAGCGTGTTGAT
The DNA here is from genome assembly GCA_902687465.1 of Secale cereale. Lineage (NCBI taxonomy): Eukaryota > Viridiplantae > Streptophyta > Magnoliopsida > Poales > Poaceae > Secale > Secale cereale. Next base: position 870,152,992 of record LR738710.1, read on the forward strand.
TCGAAAATCCAAAGGCACGGCTATAGATCAATTGAGATACTCTCAAATCATTGGCTCACTGATGTACCTAGCTAGCGCTACGAGGCCTGACATCGCTTTTGCTGTGAGCAAACTGAGTCGGTTTGTGTCAAAACCGGGTGATGTACATTGGCATGCTATTGAAAGAGTTATGCGTTATCTGAAGGGTACTATGAACTATGGACTTCACTATACCGGATACCCGTCGGTACTTGAAGGGTATAGTGATGCGAATTGGATCTCTGATGCTGATGAGATGAAGGCCACAACTGGGTATATGTTTACTCTTGGAGGTGGCGCTGTTTCCTGGAAGTCTTGCAAGCAAACGATCTTAACGAGATCGACAATGGAAGCAGAATTAACAGCATTAGACACATCTGGTGTTGAAGCGGGATGGCTTCGAGATCTCTTGTTGGACTTGCCATTGGTTGATAAACCGGTTCCGGCTATCCTTATGAACTGTGACAATCAGACCGTCATCACCAAGGTGAAGAGTTCAAAGGACAACATGAAGTCCAACAAACACATAAGAATGAGATTAAAAGCTGTCAGAAAATTGAGAAACTCCGGAGTGATAGCGTTGGAATATGTCCATACGGCTAAGAATCTGGCAGATCCCTTTACAAAAGGGCTATCACGTGTTGTGATAGATAATGCATCGAGGGAGATGGGCATGAGACCCACATGAGTTGCCATGGTGGTAACCCAACCTATGTGATCGGAGATCCCGTGAAGTAGGACCTGGGAAAACAAGCCAGTGGTGAACTGAGGAGAGTAACTATACTAACCCACTCCGCTGGAGATGCAATACTCTCAAAACTGTATGGGAGGATGACTACTGTCTTAATGTGTTCCAACGCTTATATGTATAAGCAAGATGCTATCCTACAGAGCGATCTTTGGAGGAACACACCTATATGAGCCCGACTGCTGGTCACAGTCTATGAGATTGGGGTGATCTCTAGTAAACTCATGAATAGGTCAGGAGTGTGACTTATATGCTCCACCCGAGGGGTCGGCCTTCGGTAGCCTAGTACTAGTAAGACTTGTGGTGAAGCTTCTTTACGCCAAACTGACAATTCAAGGCATAGTCCATTGTTCAGTTGTAAAGGAGTGTAGCTACTTGTTCTAGGTGAAGCTCAACCTTAACAGGTCTTCACTGAAATGCTGGTATATTAAAACAGTGAATGGAACGAGGGAACACGATGTGCCCTTGAGATCTGGTGGGGGATTGCTGAATTTAGTAATGGGCTTTAGGCCCATAAGAGAATTTCAGAAAAATCTCCAAGGGCCCATGTAGGTGGTGGGATGACAAGGTGGGAAGTTTAGTCCCACCATGCTAGTGGAGAAGGAGTTGGACTCCTTTATAAGGGTCTCTCTTCTACATGCTATTGGAGAGTGAGAAGAGAAGGAGCCCTCGCGCACTCCTCCTCCGCCGCCCGCCTCGCCACGCCACGCCTCGTCACGACGCGCCGCGGGTTGCGGGAATGAGCCGAGCCGAGCTCATACCTACGCGCTTATTTTTGTCGGTCAGGAACGGAGAATACGTAACGGACACGACACGATCCGAGACGTCGGATCGTGGGACTGTTACCGACTCGGACGTGGGTTCGGCCCACGTCTCTCCGCCCAGCCGCCTATATAAGCAGCGTTAACGCAACCCTAGCCGCCACGAGAATCAGATCGCATCTGCCTCACGCGCCTTCGTTCCTTTGCTGCTGCTGCCGCCGGCGACTCCATCCCGTTCGCCGCGTACACGGTCGACGGGAGAGCAGGCCTCCGAAACCCCGCCTCTCCGGTTCCTGTACGGGGAAGAGGGGCGATTAGGTTTTTGGGGAGCGATCACGCGACTGCTCGCCTCCATCCGTCTGCTTCGTCTACGTCCGCGTCGCCCTCTTCATCGCCATGACTTCACCAAGCGAAGCTGACCGTCTCGTTCGCGAGAAGGCCGAAGCCGACAAGAAGGCGGCAGAGGATGCTGCCGCCGCCACCGCTGCTGCTACGGCCAACTGGCCGATCGGAGGGTATGTCTCTCTCTTGTTTATGTTTGCACTAGCAGTACTGGTTATACGTGTAGATGTTTCTGCTATATGCGTAGTACTTGCTAGTATACTCCGTGATCAGTATGTCATGTACCCAGTCAATGCCATGTTAGTAATTATTTCCTGGATTAATCTACTCGGAAAATTGCCTATTTATTCAACAGATCCCAAACAGCATTGCGACTTGAGCGCGTATCAGAATCAATGGAACGGTGTCAACTATCGACGTAGCAACCGGGCCAATGATCGTGTAGTCCCACAGAAGTGGGTGGAACATTCACCCTTTAAAATTTAATTAAAAAAGAAAATCACAAGAAAATTCATGGCATAGACGTAACATATAGTATGATACATCTTGCCACACACTTTAAATCTATGTTTGATCCACAACTTGACAAACTAAAATGACTGATCCAACTATGGATAGTTTACCCCATTTGAATATGGCGAACAATATCATTCTCATTCCAGTCATGACCGAATACAATGTCCCGTCTTATTTCTGAATCTATATATCTAACTAGATGATACCCTGCGTGTTGTTGTGGTAATTTTGTTAAAAGAAATGCAAAATTAGGTGCTACATAGATATACTAAAACTAATAAAAATAAAATGTAAGATTATTCTCGCGTTACACCTTTAATTTTTTTTTAAATGAAACATAGTAAAAAATTGATGTATAATGATTCAAAATGTTTAGTTAAAAAGTGCTATTTTTTAAAAGTGAAGGATCAACAATAGGTTTGATCCAAGCGGCCCACCTGGTGGAAGCATACGTAGCGTTATCTGTCTGATCACGAACGTGTACGTATATAACGGTTGATCGGTTTCTCTGCAACGATGAACCGTGGCCGAGTAAGGAGCGACACATGTCGTACGTGCGGTCCCTTCAAAACCGTGTACACGTACATAGAGCCACATGGCAAATAATATGGCTACGTACGTACATACGGGCGGAGTCTCGAACGCGTACTCGCGCATACGTACGGCCAGGGATGGTGTCCATGGAGAGGCAGCGGACGGCAGCAACGGCGTCGTGTTCATCGGCAGCCAACTGACGGGGTCGGAATGAAGAAACAATGTTGTGTTTATCGGGAGGCAACGGAACGCATCGTGTTAATCGGGAGCCAACCGGCTTGGACGGAACAGTCGAAACCTGGTGCAGCGTACCACAAGGCGGAGGGAAACGACCTTCTACTGGAGCGCGTACGGTCGAAACGGGGTCCTGTTCATCGGGAAGGGTCTGGCGTACCGCAAAACGGAGGAAACGGCCTTCTGCTCAACAGGCTACAGTCGAAACGGGATCCTATTCATCGGGAGGGGTCTGGCGTGCCGCAAAACGGAGAAAATGGACTTGTGTTGGAGCGCTACGATTGAAACGGGGGTCCTGTTCATCGGGAGGGGTGTGGCGTACCGCAAAACGGGACACTATGTGCTACTGTTCATCCATCGTCTACTGCCTCGCTCCAGCCTCCACGGGATACTGTTCATCCATCGTCAACCTCCTCCAGCCTCCACCTACGAGTGTTCATCCACGGCGTCTCCCTCGTGCCTCCACCAGCTATTGTTCATCCACGGGCTCCTGTTCATCCAGCCTCCATCGGCTACTGTTTAACCAGCCCTCCACGGGCTACTGTTTATCCAGCCCTTCATCAGCTACTGTTCAACCAGCCCTCAACGGGGTCCTATTTATCCAACCCCCAACCGGCTCGATCGGGGTCCTGTTCATCCAGCGGCAACGGCCCCTAGCTACTACCATGGGATCATGTTCATCCAACCCCCACCGGGAACTGTTCATCCAACCTTCAACAACGCTCACTGTTCATCAAGAGGCTGCAGGTTCGATCGGCTTCAGTTAGCAGCAGTAGCGAAGGAATCGCTCGATCGGGTTCAGTTAACAACCAGATCGATCGATCGCTCGCGCTCAGTAACGCGTAGCCTGCAGTGCAATTGCTCGGGTTCAGTAGGTGAACGTCTCGCTCGGGTTCAGTTAGAGCCCAACACCTCGCACGCATGTGCGTACGTGTACGAGAGAAACACACAATCCCTCCGTGCATCGCTCGGCCCCGACCAGCCACCATAACCGGGAACTCCCCAATATTTTCCTCATCCTCGCTTCTGCCACGGGTTTTTCCGTCATGGACGGCTGATACGTCTCCAACGTATCTATAAGTTTTTATTATTCCATGCTATTATATTACCTGACTTGGATGTTTTATATGCATTAATATGCAATTTTATATGATTTATGGGACTAACCTATTAACCTAGAGCCCAGTGCTAGTTTCTGTTTTTTCCTTGTTTTTGAGTTTCGCAGAGAAGGAATATCAAACGGAGTACAAACGGAACGAAAGTTTACGGAGATTTTTCTTGGACCAGAAGATATCAGATGGACTTGGAGTACACGCCAGCGGGTCTGCGAGGGACCCACAAGGGTGGAGGGTGCGCCCCCTACCTTGTGGGCCCCTCGAGCCTCCTCTAGCCGACCTCCTTCACCTATAAATTCCCAAATATTCCAGAAACCCTAAATGTGCGATCAAAACCACTTTTCCGCCGCCGCAACTCTCTGTTCTCGCGAGATCCCATCTGGAGGCCTTTTCCGGTATTCTGCCGGAGGGGGAATTAACCACGGAGGGTATCTACATCAACACCATTGCCCTTCCGATGAAGTGTGAGTAGTTTATCACAGACCTACAGGTCCATAGCTAGTATCTAGATGGCTTCTTCTCTCTCGTTGTTCTTCAATACCATGTTCTCGTTGTTCTTGGAGATCTATCCCATGTAATCTTCTTTTGCGGTGTGTTTGTCAACATCCGATGATTTTTGGGTTTATGATATCAGATTATCTATGAATAATATTTGAGTCTTCTCTGAATTCTTATATGCATGATTTGATATCTTAGTCACTTGTTGAAATCTCTAGAAAGACAAATATTGAGAAACGGATGGAGTATCTCAAATCCTATGAGTAGGATTAGGAAAAGAGGTGCCATTTGATTCACTTCATAGAATTTTTTTCTTGAGTCTAGGCTCATGTTTATTTTCCTTTGAAATATGGAGGATAAGAACCGATCCTATGTAGGAATAGGAATTCATTTCTATGAACCAAAGGGCTCTAAACAAAAAAAAAATCCTACAAGAACCCTATCCAAAAGAATTCCTATGAAATTCCTCGAGACCAAAGAAGGCATTATTCTTCTTTGCAGGAATTCTTTTCTTCTGTTTAATAAGTTAGGCCATAATGTGTTCCGTCGAATCGATTGGTTATATGACACATGTTGTCAGCAATTTTTAAAAAGGCATGGATCTGTAATTTACCGGGGGGAGGGGGGATCTGGAAAGAAATATATTCTCAAAAAATCTAGAAAGTAATTTGGGTTGCAGCTTGTGTTCGTTGGAAGGGGAGAGATGACGAGGTGACGCCATCTTAATGGGCAGAGGTCAACAAAGTATTTCCTCCTCCTCAAGAAAAGTCTCCTTCCTCCTCCCATCGGCGCCGCCGCGGATCCGCATCGCCTTCGATGGCATTTGGCCTATGAAGGTGCGGAGCATCTCGGCCCCCGCCGGCGGGAGGGAACCCATTCTCGTTTTTGCTAGGTTGAACGTCTTAGTTGGGGATGTGTGACTGCGGCGATGTCCCTCGGTAGCAATAATGTCTCCAACATCCTATCCCCGTCCCGATGGGGCAAATAGCGTTGTCGGAGGATGTGTGGACGTGTGTCTCCGTCGGATCCCATGGAATTCGGTCGGTGCTGGTCTTCGGAGGATCTATTTTGATCCAGCTTTTGTTCGCCTTCGTTCGTGTGGTTTCAGGTTTGATCTTTCCGATCGACAGCTCTCTTCATCGGCGATGGTTACTGCTCTGGTGCGCTGGTCCTTTGGGGCCTTAGCACAACGACTTTCCGACCGTTTACTACAACAAGGTTTGCCCTGCTCCGCTGATGGAGGAGCGATGATGGCGGCGCGCCTTTGGTTCACACTAGTGCTTGTAGTCTTCGCTAGGTGGTCCATAGATCTGGTTGTGATTTTTATTACCTTTTGTGTTCTCTGTACTGACATGATTAATAAATAGATTGGAAATTTCTCTCGAAAAAAAAAATCATTCTGCAGAGCTTCATGTCATTGAGAAACTTCTCCCTAGGCATTATCGACGACATCATTCAATCATGCCTTCGGTTCCACCAATATCTACGGAGAAACATGTGTTAGAGAAATTAGCCTTTAGGCTAATCAACGTAAGGTCCTAATCTCGGACTAGGTCAACAGTTTTATGCGAAAGCGTACGAACTTACAGGTACTTGGCGATATCTCCTGTGTGCTCGATGCAATCCCTGTGTAGGCTACGCTGCACCTTTGCGTCTCCAGTAGCGAGCAGATAATGTTGGGCTTGTGTGCTCATTGACCAAATTTTGAAGACCGCAATAGCCACTTGCCCTTGAGACGAGATTTATAAATCGTCGAAGTAACATCGGTTGGAACATCACCCGACGCAGTACATGCTTGCAATCTATCACCACCGGCTCACGGGACGAAGAAACTGAACCATGCCATAGAACAACATGGAATGTCGAAGCTCTTGCACCAATATACAGTCAATATAGCTTGTGTTGAAAGACACACCAACTGCTAAAACCTGAAGGAACCAACAGATCCGGGGACACCGACTCTCATGGCCTCTTCGTTGGGGCCGGTTCGGATGGCATTCTGCTTGATTATTCAAGTAACTTCTGTGCACTTAGTAAACACAACACATTTTTTTCTCCTTTTTATTGATTTTAACACGGCACAAAATTTTAAACAACTTTTGAAAAATATAAGCACACAACATCACATTTAGTACCCAACAAACAGGTCGATCCAGAGGTCCGTTTAACTCGTCCGTGTCGTTTTAACACATGCCTAGTTACAAATCTTGGCGAGTCGTCGCTTGCTCCATTAGAGTCGCTTGGGCTCACCGCCGTCCATGAGCCCGAGCGCCTTATGGAGGTTGATCACCACGTTTGACATGAAGGGTCGATCCTGCTGCCACAGACAGCGTGTTGCCGTGTAGGCGACGAGCTCCAGCGCCTCCATCTGTCTCGGCGTCGGCTCCGGCGACGGGCGCCTGTCTAGCACAGAGCGCAGGTTCCTACTCTCGATGGCCGGGACGGCAAAGCCAACCAAGGTGTTGGGGTCCTTCCCCTCCCAGCTAGGCGGCCTCCCGGTCAACGCCTCGAGTATCACCACGCCGAAGCTGTATACGTCGCTTGCTGGACTCACGCACCTCGTGCGGCAGTACTCCGGGTCTGTGTACCCGGCTTTGCCGACTACTTCCCCGACGTGCTGGCCGCCCATCGTCGGCACTTGCAAAATCGCCGCGCCGAACTCCGAGAGGCAAGGCACACAGCTCTTGTCCAGAAGGATGCTCGAGGAGCTGACGTTTCGGTGGATGATCCCCGGCACGGCGAAGCGATGCAGGTAGTCGATGGCACCGGCCACGCCCAGCAGCGCCTGGAGACGTGCCTTCCACGACGACGTCACCGGCGACGCAGAGGCAGGGCGGCCGCTTCCGACGTGTGTCAGGTGGTCCCTGAGCGTGCCGTTGCTCATGTGCTGGTACTGGTAGACGAACATGCGGTCGTCGTCCTCCGAGCACCAGCCCACGAGGCGCACGATGTGGTCGTGACGGAGCTGGCAGAGGGTCTCGAGCTCCGACACGAACGCGCCCTCTCGTTGACTCCCTTTGTTCTTGAGACTCTTGACGGCCACCTCCTGGCCGTCGTGGAGAATGCCCTTGTACACCGTTCCGAAGCTGTCATCGCTGAGCACATGGCCGTAGTTGCCGGTCAAGACGGCGATCTCCGCTGACGTGAAGTGGACAACTGCATGCGTTGAGGTTGAGCCCACATAGGGGACATTCGCAGACTCCTATGGCACAAACACACACACACGCACACATACACGCGTAATAATTAATTAAGCGGTTAAACTCATTGCTGGATGGTTCTTCTTCTGATATGTTACGTACCTTCAGCTGCAGAGAGGGCGAGCCGGAGCCGGAGCCGTAGTCGTAGCCTGGCGACGGCACCAGCACGCTGGTGTGATTAGGAGGGAGGATCTGGTCGAGTCGGTGGGTAATGGAGAATTGGCTGAGCATTTGAATGACGAGGAGGTGAGAGTCGATCCTGCCGTTGACTTGCGTGAATTTCATGGCCTGCTCTCTGGCACAGAAGTGCTTCTTGACCATGTTCGATTTCTGGCAAGCGACGACGAGACCGTGCGCCTCCTGGAGCGTGTCGCGTAGTCCGGCCAGCGCTTCCGCCACCTCCGGGTCCTGCAGCTGCAGGCGAAGCAGCAGCCTGCCGATCTGGGATACGTGCCTCTTTAGGTGGTCGCACTCTTGCTTATTCTGGCGGGCTGTCTCCGCCTTCTTCACAATATCCGAGATGAGCCCGAACACTAGCCGCGTTACCGCCACCGCCGCCGGCACTGCCAGTACTACAAGCTCGACACCAGCCATGAGTGTATGTATAATTACCAACTACTAGGCGTTAGTTGGTAATCATCAAGTGACAAGAAGAGGTGGATATATACGCATCGTCGCCGGCCTGCCTGGTCGTCGATGCCGCGTTAGTCCTTGGCATTGTTCTCTACTAGGTTTTGCATCTTGTACTTGGTTAATTAAGTGGTTGCATATTTTTATGGTTTGCGTGTTGTACAAGACAAATCGTGTAACTGTGGGATTTGATGATGTTTGTCTTATAGAATCTAAACTATTTTTGATAATAATATAAGTAGTATATGTCGCTTTCGTATACTTAGTCGGCCTGAAAGTGTGCAACGAACTGGCCGGTTGGGGCAATTATTGTTTGTAGATAAATAGTCATTTCTCAATCGCTGACATCACCAGTACCGATAGCAAAAGCATACCGCCTCCAATTTTTCACTCGTTTGCTAGTTTTTATCGGCGCTATGTTTTTTTTTCCGAAACCGAGGCAAAAGATTTGCCTCATAACTGAAAAAACATAAGTGTTACTCTCCCGGTATGATGTTGCCCAATTTCTTGGCCCCGGCAGTTACCCAAAGGATGGCTTCACTCTTGATGTTGTTGAGGAAAACCGTTCGAGGCATACTCTTTTGTCAAAAGACCCGAGCGTTCCGTTCGTTCCAAATGGTCCATCCCAATAGCATGGTGAGGCAGGCCATGGCTTTCCGATTGGGGGTGCTCTTGCTTGATCTATTTACCCACCATTCCTCTATAGAGTCCTCGGGTTGCCAAGTATATGTGTCAAGATCTTCTAAATGTACCCACTCATTGATCAAATTCCATAGGCGAAGGATGAATCGACATTTGACGAAAATGTGTAGCCCAGATTCTTGTTCTCTTTTGCATAGGGGGCAGAGTTGATAGTTTGGCCATCCACAACAGGCCAACATATCGACTGTCCACATTCAATCTTGTATGGCCAGCCAAGCAAAGAATTTCACCTTGGGCGGTGCCCAAATCTTCCAAACCGTGTGATCCATAAAAGAGTGGACCATTCCAAGAAATTGCGCGGAGTAAGCCGTCGCCATGGAGTATTGACCATCAGTGGTATGCTTCCAAGTAATCTCATCCCCCGCGTGCTCCTCAAGTGAGAATTCCGAGATCAGAAGCTAAAGTTCAACAAATTGACGAATGTGTGTCATAGAGAAGTTGGCGGTCATCTTGATTTTGCTGATCCAGGCTCCCTCGTTGAGAGCGTCTCTCACCTTCCAGTTTTTTCTTGTGGAAGCCTCGTGGATGAGAGGCCCAATATCAATAGGCCTCCTGCCATGCACCCAAGGCGCCTCCCAAAAAGGGGTCTTGGCCCCGTTCCCAACAGTGATAGAAGTGGAGGCGTAGAAGAAATCTCGGTCCTTTTCATCGCAAGGGTTGCCCATGCCAACCCACATCTTGGACGGCTCCGTCCATTCAAACCACAACCGACGCAGTCGAAGGGAGCGCGCGAATTTGACAGTGTTGAGCACACCAAGGCCTCCATGGTCGTATGGGCGGCATACGAGGTCCCAGTGTACTTTGCATTTTACCCATGTGGTCTTGTCAAAACCTAACAAAAGAAAGGCACGCTGGAGCTTGTTAGTGTTGTGTAGAGTGCTCGGCGGAATGATGAGCGATGTGCTGAAGTATACTAGCAAGGAAAGCACGGACTTGACCAAGGTGGTGCGACCAATAGTGGTTATATTGTTTCCTTCCTAGGGGATCAGTTTGTTAGCCACCTTGTCTTCCAGAAATTGAAAGTCAACTTTCCACAATTGCCAAATTGATAGAGGAAGCCCAAGGTATCGCATAGGGAAGGAGGCTCTTGCCGCGGGTAGCTTTTGAAGGATGAATTCGAGGTTGCGGTGGCCACATCCACTAGTAGATAAAGGGACATCAGACCCGGTGTATTAGGGCCTTTAGCCCCGGTTCTTGAACCGGGACAAAAGTGTCGGTACTAATGCCCTGACCCTTTAGTCCCGGTTCGATCCAGAACCGGGGCAGATGGGTGTCCACGTGGCCTGTGCGCCGGTTCATTAGGGCTTTTAGCCCCGGTTCTTGAACCGGGACAAAAGTGTCGGTACTAATGCCCTGACCCTTTAGTCCCGGTTTGATCCAGAACCGGGGCAGATGGGTGTCCACATGGCCTGTGCGCCGAGCCCAGGCAGGAGGGGCTTTGGTCCCGGTTGGTGGCACCAACCGGGACCAAAAGGCATCCACGCGTCAGCATTTCTGTGGCTGTGGTTTTTGTTTTTGTTTTTTTTGAAAGGGGAGGGGGGGTTGGAGGTTTTGGGGGGTTAATTTAGGTGTTTCATATTGTGTTAGCTAGCTAATTAATAGAGAGAAGTGTCCTCTCTTATGTCCGTGCTTGGTCGACGCTACGTACTACACATACGTATAGAGAGGACTAGACACGCTAGCTAGCTAGCTAGTAAGCAAACGAAGGAAACAGAAGATCATAATCAACATATATATATGCATACAGAGAGAAGTAATATCGACCACCTCTCCTTCTCCGAGAGATTGGTCGAACAACAAGTTCTCGTATATCTATCCGACACTACCGGGTACATATATAAAATAATTATCTCTTACAAATATAATCTCCTACTAGTAAAGGTGCCCGTGCGTTGCAACGGGTCATACATATTTGAGTGATTCAACACCATATAGACCCCCTGCAAAAAAACATCATATAGATCATCATCTATCTCACGTGGCATTGTCAAATTCTTTTTACCATTAAACTACTATTCTTCTTTTCTTCCTCCTTCTCCATTCTCTTCATGTGTTGGATGGGCTTGAATTTTAAACTATAGCCTTATAGGAGGCAAATATGTACAACAAAAATATTACATGTGCTTAAACCATAGAACGTGAGATCCATAATGAGGCATAAGAAAATGTGTAGAAAGCTCACCATCTTTTATTGTAGTGGCAGTCGATCTAAATATTGAGATACGACGATATGCATTTGCTTTTGCTTTCCATGTGGGCTGGATTAATTCCCCTTTGCTTTTTATTTAGCTTTGCAAAGACCATTAAAGATGGTGTATCAATAACATGCAATGGCCAAATCCCTCAAAAAAAACATGCAATGGCCAAAATTAGAGTTTTCGGAAAACAAAGTAATGCATCTGGTAGAATATATGGTCAATATTCATAAAGAAACAACAACAAAACTATGGATATTGAGATCGTTGTTATTCTTTGTGCATATATAGAAGTCCAAATCCGAGAACGATCCAACCTGCAGATGGTTTAATGTGTCCATCAAGGTGTTCAGCTACTCCATGCAGGCTTCATGCTTCACCCGTGAAAAGAAAAGAACTTCAACTTTGCAGGGGTTATGGCCTGGACGAAGGCACTTTTATTTAGTTTTCTACTTCTTCTTTGTAAGTTAAAGTCTAAAACCCATTTCTATAGCAACGAAGGATGTACAGGTTTTCAAAAAATATTTTTTTACAGAATAGGAAAACGACAAAGATATTGTGTGAACGGGGTGTTGTGTTCTATTACTGCAGGATAGTAGAACCCGACCAATGGTTGGTCACATGAAGTAAAAGGACCAAAAGATGTTTCTATGAAGAAGCCATACCATCTCTTATTGCACATCCCGCTCCTGGGTCGTAGTCATGCTCTTTTCTCTCAGCTTCATTGTCATCTTTTTAGCCTAGAAATCCAACACTCATCAAATAATTACAAAATTGGAAGAAAAGGACACATGTGAATTACTTTTGGGTACTGTACTGCAAAATATAGTTTATGCCTAGAAGAGATTGGCACGTTACAACAATTGCCATGTAGAAAGGCATGCCCAGCATGCATGGAGGCATCATGCTCCAAGTGTTGCAGAAGTCCATGGTAAGTCTAATTGGCATGCAACATTTGAGCAATTTTGGCACGTTGGTGTCTTGCACCTTGCACTCGCAAGAAAACGGTGATGTGATATTCTATTGGACACATTGGACTCAACTTTCTGTTGGCAAAGGTAGGGAGTGCTGTTGGCAACGAAGAGAAGATCCATAATTTGATATAAGCACAAAATGTGTAACTTAGATGCTAATAATACTACCTTCTCCTTCGAGACTTCGTTTAATCATGCAATTCTTGCACCTGTAAACCATTATTTTGTCAACCATTAAATGAACAACATTAATGGAGGGAGCATGTAAATCTTGCTGATTAAGTAATATTACCTCCGCGAACCAACCTGTGTTTGAGATGGTTAGGTGGACAGTGGTATCTAGGGGTGGATTAGCGAGCTGCTCGGCTCGTTAAGCTCGTACTCGTTAAGTTCGTGCTCGTTAAGGCTCGGCTCGTTAAGCTCGTTAAGATTAACGAGCAGAAAACCCTGCTCGGCTCAGTTCGTTTAAAACTCGTTAAGCTCGTGAGCGCTCACGAGCGCTCGTTAATAGATTTTGATGTGTTACGGTCCACACGATAAGCGTGTAGATTTGGTTTTAAAAAAAGAAGATGGTGACTACAAAATAAAATGCACTATTTTGTTGCCTTCTATGTGGATTAGATTGAGTGGATGGGATGAGGTGCTACGAAAATTTTGTGAGGTAAGATGAAAATATGTGTTATGTTGTTACTAACGAGCTTAACGAGCTACTCGTGAAACTCGTTAGCTCGTTCGTTAAGCTCGTTAAGCTTAACAAGCTGAAATCAATGATTGGCTCTGTTCATTAAGAAGCGAATCACGAGTTTAATGAGCCGAACTATCGAGCGTTCATTAAGCTCGCGAGCTTCGAGATTTTGGTCCAGCCCTAGTGGTATCCCCAACCCACCAGGGTTCAAATCCTGGTGCTCGCATTACTCCTGGATTTATTTTAAGATTTCCGGCAATGTGATTTCAGTGGGAGGAGACGTTCCCGTCGATGACGAGGCGCCTACGGTGACTTCGTAAATCTCAAGATGATATGCCGGCTCAGTCTCTCGGAGGTGCTCATAGGGGTAGGGTGTGCGTGTGTGCGTTCATAGGGGTGAGTGTATGCGCTTGTATATGAGCGCTTGCATTGTACTGATGCTAAAAAAAGTAATACTACCTCCATCTCGGTGAATAACTCATTCGTGTAGTTCGATCGACGATTTAACTATCTAAATATGTATTATATGTGACAAAAAATATATATTTAGAAACCACATCCGTGTAGAAATTTAGTGATATATTTTTCATGATATATAACACATATTTAATTACTCAAATCGATGACCTGGAATTACATGAATGACTTATTCATCTAGACGGATGTAGTACTTTATTATGCAAAAATATGCTACTTTTGTCAAAAGTAAGGCAAAATCACCGACAACTTTTGTCTATTAACAAAATTAAATCTTTGGGCAAACCTTTCACTGGTGTAAATGCACACGACAATCAGCTAGGAACTCTCAGGGATCCTTCCTAGTTGAGGTGCTCATCCGAAAAAGAAAAAAATAGTAGCCAATGCTAGCACGGTTAGCACGCATAACAACATCCAGCAGCTTCCCCTCAAATCTCTATCAAATATCAATAAAACTCCAGCAGCTTGTAGTCGGCAGCAGCAACAATTACATCATTAAAAAAACCAACAATTTTATCTTTAAAAAAAGCACCAAGTCCCCATCGAGGAGCTATCTCGCCGCTCCTTATCCACACGCATCGCCTCATCACCTCTGCTCTATCCACCTCCATCCATGGCTCCATCTTCCTCCTGCTACCTCATCAGTCACCATCCGCTCCTCTCCTCCTCTGCTCCATCCACCTAACCACTCGTTGCTCTTCTCTTCCATTCAGCCCACGAGGACGGCTGGCGTCCCCCGCCCCTAGTTCACTCCTCCTGGCCGTGCTCCACCCCAGAGCCACAAGAGCCGTCCTCCCCTACCCCTGACCTCCCCTTGGCGACCTCTCCAATCCGACGATGCGCTCCACTCCTGGAGTGCGCGGCCGCGGTGGCCCATCAAATACCCCTCTATCGGTGCCGCACCAGGAGGGTGCCGGGACCGGCGAGGGCGGTCAGGCCGGTGCCGATGGCCGGCACCGAGGCGGCAAAGCTGAGCGAGGCACCGGTTGGTGCCCTCTAGCCGCGAGGATGGAGAGCTCCCTCGATCCCCCACTCCTCCGCGCACACCTCACGCCGATGGCCAGTGAGTCACCGGCGAGCAGCAGGAGGACCACGCCGCACCTCACCGCTCCCTTCTCTCGCTCTCCGACATCCCATCTCCTTTCCCCAGTCCTCCCTTCTCTCCCGCTCATCTCGCTCTGTACCCAACGTCGTGCCGCGCCCGCCAGCTGTCGTGCTCCAAGCTCTGGCCGCTTTCCTTCCAGATCCGCAGCATGCGCGCCATTTCCCACCGGATCTGACGAGATCCGGCAGGTCCTCGTCGACCGCACCACCGCAAGGCCGCCGTCGGTCTCGTCTGCGTAATGGGCGCCCAACCGTTGCCGAGCGCAGCCCCACCTCCCTGCCATGGCCGCCCTGCAAAAAACGAAACACTGTCTCAAATTAGCCATTCACACACGCACACGGAGAGGAGCGGGAGCTCAATGCACCGCGCCTCAGCTTCCTCCCCGTCGGCGACCAGCACCATGGCCGCCGTCCGCGCCAAACTGCCTCCCAGCTCTGCCCCTGCCTCTCTCCACCTCTTCCCGACGTGACCACGACCACCGGATCTCGCGGGCGGACGACGAAAGAGGCCTGGGATGGAGGCAGGTTCCGACACGTCCGCTGGCCGCCGCGAAGCCTCCTGCAGCACGCTCGCCCACGAGCCCACTCGGAGCTGTCGCCGCCGTGAAGGGCGCCGCCCCACTGCGGTCAAAAGGAACTGCCTGGATATAATAGAACAAAGGATCTCGGGCTGAATTCTTACAAACGTAGGGACCTTTTTTGTAAAAATGAATCGTTTTCCCAGATCCACTTAAACATGGACTGCGGGTTGAATTATCTGAAACGGAGGGGCTTTTCCGTAAATTGCCGCGACGGACGGGCTGAAACCCTATTTTCTTTATTATTAGGTAAAGATACAATGGACGCATGGTCCACATAGTATTCTCCGTCTGGCGCGATCACGTGTTCAAGGAAGAATGCCGCCAATTCCTCTTGAATTGCTCGCAGACGATCTGGTGCTAGGAGTTCATCCCGCATCTGAAACATCTAATTTGAAGAAGGGGGTCAATACATGAAATGATGCTATAAAATTGTGAATATTATTAATTAATTGCTTACGCACTTCAAATGATGGTAATGAAATAAAATTGTGAATATTATTAATTGCTTACGCACTTCAAATTGTGCTTCAGTGTAGCCCCGCTCACAGGTCGTGTGGCGGATGGACTCGCAAATGTAGTATCCACAGAAATCATTCCCGGGTTCCTGCCACAACCACTTTACAAGAAATAGAGGTCAATCAAACTGATAAGCAAGAATGCCAAATGGTATTGATGAAACTAGCGCTTGAATCAAGATATAGGAGATGCGCGGAACATGCTACTATATAGTACTTACTTTCGGTGTCTAAATTCTAGCTTCTTCGGCAGTCCCGGAGCTTTTTTGGTGAATTTTCTCCAAACCCCACCAGACAAAGAAAACAATTACTTGATATCAGAAATGAACAAAGTTGCTGATATGCATGGTGGATAATATTGATCGATTTAACTTACCTGTCGAGCATTTGAGTCATGTCCGCATACTCCTCGGGATCTTTACGTTTAGAGTCCAAGACAGTTACTACTCCCTTCTCAAGCTTAATCTCTAAGAGAATATAGTGGAAGCTGCACACGCATGCATGAACTCATCAATTACATTACTATAACCTTGACCGATATATAAGGGAAACCAAATATGCACAAGACAGTAACACTCACTTGAAGTTGTAAGGAAAGAGTATTATATCTTTGTTTTCATTTACCACCAACGATCGTAGCAAGTTGGTCTCGGTATCTGAGGGACGCCATTTAACCTCGGTTGCATCTATGAGGTATGTGTTAATGAACCCAATATCACCGACTTGTCTTTTCTTCAATTCGACGATCTTCAATCTGCATAATATAGTGAGGATAATTATAAATACATGCAATTAAAGAGCTGAGCTATATAGAGAGACTTAATGACAGAAGTAGTACTACTTAAAGACAGTAGCAGGTGACCGTTGCTTTATCGAGGGCCAATTGATTGAAAAACTAATAGAACTCCTCAAATGGAATAGGCAACAGTTCAATTCCAACGAGGTCATGCTCCGGTTTAACTCTCACATACAAACTATCCCTCCCCCCGGACTCTCTGCAGATTTTCAAGTACCAATCATGCAATCTTCGCATATTCGTTGATAGAGATCTTTCATTTTTGACGAGAGGCTTCCGGTACTCATATCTTTGTATATGCACGTCCAAGAAATCATAATGTACATCGTCCGGCAGGTAATCTCCAAGATTGCTATAACCGGGCACCATCCTCGGATCATTAGCGACCATGTCGCTAGACACCTTGAGCGGGGGGCACGATTGGTCCGCTTGTTCGCCGAGCTGGGCAATTTGTTTCCCAGCTCGTCCTTCTGCTAACCTTTGATCACTTTTAGTACTTCCCGACCGCTTCGCTTCGTGAAATGACTTTTCAATCATGCGGTCATAGTTGTCCTTCGGCTTACTTTTCGCTGGTTTCTTCAGGGCAGCAAGAGTGCGCTTTGCTTTCACCGGATCTATCTTCTCCTCCGGAGGTGGATGTCTCTGTGCTTTCAACCCTTCAAGCCAGTCCTTCACTTCACCTTGAGCGATCTTCGTGTTTTCCTCGTCGGACCTCTCATATGGTAACTTCTCTAGAGGCGTGAGAGAAGGACCGAATCTGCATTGCCTCCCGCCTCTGGTTGTACTGCTAGACGTCGGCAGACCAGACGAAGCAGCTGTCTTCTTTCCTTGCTTACGCGCCGGAGCAGGAGCAGCCGGAGCGGCGACAGGTCTCTTCCGCCCTTGCTGACTAGACGGAGAAGGAGGAGCAGACTGGCTGCTCGGGCGCGCCGGCGCAGGCGGAGAAGGAGGAGGCTGGCTGCTTGGGCGCGCCGGCGCAGGCGGAGAAGGAGGCGGAGTGCCGCCACACGCCGGAGAAGGAGCTGGAGTGCCCTGATCGTCACTCGCCGGAGGAGGAGGCGGTGGAGGAGGCGGAGTGCCCTGACTCGCCGGAGGAGGAGGAGGAGGAGGCGGAGGCGGAGGCGTCCAGTTGAGAATGTTGATGAGGTCCTTCCGCCATAGGCATGGAGTCTTCAGTGAAGAACCCAGCCGAGTCTCCCCTTCACCGGTAGGGTGGTCAAGCTGGAGCTCCTCAAATCCCTCCGTAATTTCATCCACCATCACCCTAGCATATCCTTCTGGAATCGGCCGGCAGTGAAAAGTGTCGCCGGGTCCAGTAGGATAAACAGAGCCAGCAGCCACCTTGACCTTCATATTTATCCACTGCGTCATAAGGTGGCAATTTTGTACCTCCGTGATAGCATCCACGGGATACCTGGCAGTAGCCGTCAAGACATGCTCCGGCTGAAGCAGCTCGGTGGAAGCCACACTGCTTCTCCGCTGAGATGGCGGGGTAGCTTCGGGGGAAGCTTCGGCAATTCTTTTGTCCCGATTTGCTTCTCGTTCCTCTATCGCTTGTATTCTGGCCCGCAGCGCCTGCAGTTCGGTCTGCTGCATTTTCTTCCTCCTCTCGTGGCATTTGTAGCCGCCTGCGTGCGGAAACCCAGCACTCCACGGAAGGGAGCCTGGCGTGCCTCGTGTCCATCCAGGGTGCTCAGGATTCCCGAGGGCCATTGTCAGCTCGTCGTTCTCTCTGTCGGGGAAGAACGTCCCTTCCTGCGCTGCTTTGATATAGTGCCGAAGCTTCCTGAGTGGTATTTCCAATTGCTTGTCCGTCCAAATGCACCTCCCTGATACAGGGTCCAAGGTTCCGCCAGCCCCGAAGAATCAAGTCCGGCAACGGTCTGGCCATTGCATTGTCTCTGGTTCGATCCCTTTCTGAAGCAGATCATTCTCAGCCTTGGCCCACTTAGGCCGGGCTCTGAGGTAGCCACCTGACCCCATGCGATGGTGATGCTTCTTCTTCGCAGCATTTATCTGGTTTGTCGCCGACATCTTCTTACTCTTTTCTGATGTCTTATAGGCCACAAATGCGGGCCAGTCATCTTTGATCTTCTCATATATGCCCACGAATTCTGGAGTCTCTTTATCGCGGACAAACTTATTCATTTTTTTCTTCCATGCCCTGAATTGGTCTGCCATCTTCGTAAGAGCAGCAGACTTGATTAATTCCTCTTTAACTGGATTCGCCGGATCATCCTCTGGCGGTAGGATGAAATTTGACTTCAACTCAGTCCAAAGATCTTCTTTCTGCATATCAGTGACATAAGACACCTGAGCGTCTTTTGCAGCCGGCTTTAACCATTGATGGATGCTGATCGGGATCTTGTCCCTAACCAGAACCCCGCACTGATTAACAAATGCGTTCTTTGTCCGGATGGGTTCAATCGGTTCGCCGGAGCGCGAGATTTCTGAGATCTCAAACTTTTCATCCGGCCTCAACTTTTTCTTCGCGCCTCGTCTCTTTACCGAAGATTTGCTCGATCCGGAGGGCTAGAAAAAGGAACAAAGACGAGAGTTAATGAATGCATCAATTAACTAGTCAGCACAGGCTTAACTAACATATATACCTCCTGGCTGGACTCGGTTCGGTCACCGGAGCCAGCATCACGGTCTCCTTCTTGCACCGGCATTGGGTCACCGGAGCCGTCCTCACGGTCTACTTCTTCCATGTGCATTGGGTCACTGGAGCCATCAATATCATAGCCTAGATCTTCCAGCAGCTCTCTTTCCACAAGCTCATTGGTGTCGTTGAGAAACGACAAGACGGCATCTTGTCCGTCTGCGATTATGTCCATCAACATCGCTTCTTGTGCTAGGTCTCGGGTGTTGTCGTCCATAGTTTCTACAAATATTTACAACGTGCCAATTATTATTCAAACATGACAGATGGATATATTAATGGCAAACGTAGAACTAGCTTCGACCCTCAACCCCTGGACGACCCTCGACTGCTCGGCGATCCACAACCCTAGACCCCCTCATGTCACATTTTGTCTAGTGTCAAAGGATTCAACAAAACCAATACTTCATCATTAGGCGAAAGTAACAGTCGCATGATGGTACGAAGATATCCAAAGTTATTTTGGAACGGAGTCCCAGATAGGATAATTCGTAACAAAAGACGGATTATCCTATCAGGAACTCCGTTCCAAAACAACTTTGCAGAACTTCGTACCAACATGCCCCGGTTACTTCTAGCAAATGATGAAGTCATGGATTTCTTCAATACTTTGACACTAGCTAGGCAACCTCTCGACCCCTCGACCCTCGACTGCTCGGCGATCCACAACCCTAGACCCCCTCATGTCACATTTTGTCTAGTGTCAAAGGATTCAACAAAACCAATACTTCATCATTAGGCGAAAGTAACAGTCGCATGATGGTACGAAGCTATCCAAAGTTATTTTGGAACGGAGTCCCAGAAAGGATAATTCGTAACAAAAGACGGATTATCCTATCAGGAACTCCGTTCCAGAACAACTTTGCAGAACTTCGTACCAACATGCCCCGGTTACTTCTGGAAAATGATGAAGTCCTGGATTTCTTCAATACTTTGACACTAGCTAGGCAACCTCTCGACCCCTCGACCCTTGACTGCTCGGCGATCCACAACCCTATACCCCCTCATGTCACATTTTGTCTAGTGTCAAGGGATTCAACAAAACCAATACTTCTTCATTAGGCGAAAGTAACAGTCGCATGATGGTACGAAGCTCTCCAAAGTTATTTTGGAACAGAGGAGGTGGAGTGCCCTGACTCGCCGGAGGAGGAGGAGGAGGAGGCGGAGGCATCCAGTTGAGAATGTTGATGAGGTCCTTCCGCCATAGGCATGGAGTCTTCAGTGAAGAACCCAGCCGAGTCTCCCCTTCACCGGTAGGGTGGTCAAGCTGGAGCTCGTCAAATCCCTCCGTAATTTCATCCACCATCACCCTAGCACATCCTTCTGGAATCGGCCGACAGTGAAAAGTGTCGCCGGGTCCAGTAGGATAAACAGAGCCAGCAGCCGCCTTGACCTTCATATTTATCCACTGCGTCATAAGGTGGCAATTTTGTACCTCCGTGATAGCATCCACGGGATACCTGGCAGTAGCCGTCAAGACATGCTCCGGCTGAAGCAACTCGGTGGAAGCCACGCTGCTTCTCCGCTGAGATAGCGGGGTAGCTTCGGGGGGAGCTTCAGCAATTCTTTTGTCCCGATTTGCTTCCCGTTCCTCTATCGCTTGTATTCTGGCCCGCAGCGCTTGCAGTTCGGTCTGCTGCATTTTCTTCCTCCTCTCGTGGCATTTGTAGCCGCCTGCGTCCGGAAACCCAGCACTCCACGGAAGGGAGCCTGGCGTGCCTCGTGTCCGTCCAGGGTGCTCAGGATTCCCGAGGGCCATTGTCAGCTCGTCGTTCTCTCTGTCGGGGAAGAACGTCCCTTCCTGCGCTGCTTTGATATAGTGCCGAAGCTTCCTGAGTGGTATTTCCAATTGCTTGTCCGTCCAAATGCACCTCCCTGATACAGGGTCCAAGGTTCCGCCAGCCCCGAAGAACCAAGTCCGGCAACGGTCTGGCCATTGCATTGTCTCTGGTTCGATCCCTTTCTGAAGCAGATCATTCTCAGCCTTGGCCCACTTAGGCCGGGCTCTGAGGTAGCCACCTGACCCCGTGCGATGGTGATGCTTCTTCTTCGCAGCATTTATCTGGTTTGTCGCCGACATCTTCTTACTCTTTTCCGATGTCTTATAGGACACAAATGCGAGCCAGTCATCTTTGATCTTCTCATATATACCCACGAATTCTGGAGTCTCTTTATCACGGACAAACTTATTTAGTTTTTTCTTCCATGCCCTGAATTGGTCTGCCATCTTCGTAAGAGCAGCAGACTTGATTAATTCCTCTTTAACTGGATTCGCCGGATCATCCTCTGGCGGTAGGATGAAATTTGACTTCAGCTCAGTCCAAAGATCTTCTTTCTGCATATCAGTGACATAAGACACCTGAGCGTCTTTTGCAGCCGGCTTTAACCATTGATGGATGCTGATCGGGATCTTGTCCCTAACCAGAACCCCGCACTGATTAACAAATGTGTTCTTTGTCCGGATGGGTTCAATCGGTTCGCCGGAGCGCGAGATTTCTGAGATCTCAAACTTTTCATCCGGCCTCAACTTTTTCTTCGCGCCTCGTCTCTTTACCGAAGATTTGCTTGATCCGGAGGGCTAGAAAAAGGAACAAAGACGAGAGTTAATGAATGCATCAATTAACTAGTCAGCACATGCTTAACTAACATATATACCTCCTGGCTGGACTCGATTCGGTCACCGGAGCCAGCATCACGGTCTCCTTCTTGCACCGGCATTGGGTCACCGGAGCCGTCCTCACGGTCTACTTCTTCCATGTGCATTGGGTCACCGGAGCCATCAATATCATAGCCTAGATCTTCCAGCAGCTCTCTTTCCACAAGCTCATTGGTGTCGTTGAGAAACGACAAGACGGCAATTAGTCCGTCTACGATTATGTCCATCAACATCGCTTCTTGTGCTAGGTCTCGGGTGTTGTCGTCCATAGTTTCTACAAATATTTACAACGTGTCAATTATTATTCAAACATGACAGATGGATATATTAATGGCAAACGTAGAACTAGCTTCGACCCTCAACCCCTGGACGACCCTCGACTGCTCGGTGATCCACAACCCTAGACCCCCTCATGTCACATTTTGTCTAGTGTCAAAGGATTCAACAAAACCAATACTTCATCATTAGGCGAAAGTAACAGTCGCATGATGGTACGAAGCTCTCCAAAGTTATTTTGGAACGGAGTCCCGGATAGGATAATTCGTAACAAAAGGCGGATTATCCTATCAGGAACTCCGTTCCAAAACAACTTTGCAGAACTTCGTACCAACATGCCCCGGTTACTTCTGGCAAATGATGAAGTCATGGATTTTTTCAATACTTTGACACTAGCTAGGCAACCTCTCGACCCCTCGACCCTCGACTGCTCGGCGATCCACAACCCTAGACCCCCTCATGTCACATTTTGTCTAGTGTCAAAGGATTCAACAAAACCAATACTTCATCATTAGGCGAAAGTAACAGTCGCATGATGGTACGAAGCTCTCCAAAGTTATTTTGGAACGGAGTCCCAGATAGGATAATTCGTAACAAAAGACGGATTATCCTATCAGGAACTCCGTTCCAAAACAACTTTGCAGAACTTCGTACCAACATG
>LR738710.1:870177747-870213829 GCA_902687465.1 Secale cereale
GGGCGACGGCGCGGGGCGGGGCGACGGCGCGGGGCGGGGCGACGGCGCGACGGCGCGGGGCGACGGGGCGACGGCGAGCTCGAGAGCAAGGCGGCGTCGGGGGCGGGGAACAAGAACTGAACGAAATTTTCACAAGTGTTGTTTATATAGGAGGCGTATTGGTCCCGGTTCGTGGCACAAACCGGGACTAATACCCCCCTTTAGTCCCGGTTGGTGCCACCAACCGGGACTAAAGGTCCCTTTTCAGCAGCCCAAAGGGCGGGAAGAAGGGGGCTTTGGTCCCGGTTGGTGGCACCAACCGGGACTAAAGGGGGGCATTGGTCCCGGTTGGTGCCACGAACTGGAACTAATACACCCCTTTAGCCCCGGTTGGTGCCACCAACCGGGACCAAAGCCTTGTCCTGCCCCGCGGCGCAAATATTTAGTCCCACCTCGCTAGTTGACAGGGGCTCGGAGTGGTTTATAAACCCCACTGCGTTGGCTGTGTTGAGCTCCTCACAATTGCAGGCTTCTGGTCCTAACTCTGCGCGCTGCCCTGTGAGCTTGCTGGGCCTTATAGTCCAGATGCATCCTGGGCTGTAGGCCTTGCAGGCTCACTGGGCAGCGCCCAATTTTTTTATTTTTTTTTATTTTTTGTTTTATTTATTTCTAAGTTGTTTTTTGTTGTATTTAGAGTTTCTTTGTGAATATTATTGCTTTAGGTAAAAGAAATTACAAACTTTCTGTTAGTGCAAGTAGTATTCAAATTTGAATAGTTTAAATTTGAAATTATTTGTTTTCTTTGTTGCTTTATTTATTTTATTTTGTTTCTACTTACAACAAAATACTTATTGTTGCTATTTTTATTTTTTTGCAAGTTTTTTTGTTTTGTTTTCTGCATTATTTATTTTCTTTTGTTTTTTGCTTTATTTTTTAATTCTTTCTGGTAAAACCAATTACAAACTTTCTGTTAGTGCAAGTAGTATTCAAATTTGAATAGTTTAAATTTGAAATTATTTGTTTTCTTTGTTGCTTTATTTATTTTATTTTGTTTCTACTTACAATGAAATACTTATTGTTGCTATTTTTATTTTTTTTGCAAGTTTTTTTTGTTTTGTTTTCTGCATTATTTATTTTCTTTTGTTTTTTGCTTTATTTTTTAATTCTTTCTGGTAAAACCAATTACAAACTTTCTGTTAGTGCAAGTAGTATTGAAATTTGAATAGTACAAACGGACAATGGTATCATACTCGTCTGTTACAAAGTTGGCATGGTATCATCATAATAGTTGCGGAAAAAAGTCTTCACTTTTTCTTCGCTTGTGTCATTTGCTTATTGCGCCGTAACCATGGATAATCTTCATCGTTTATCAGGATGCTTGGGTCAGCCTTGACTTTGAAGGGAGGAATTTCATGAAACTTTTTATAATCTTCGGATATGTCTGTCTTGCCCTCCACTCCCAGGATGTCCCTTTTTCCTGAAAGAACTATGTGGCGCTTTGGCTCATCGTATGATGTATTCGCTTCCTTATCTTTTCTTTTTCTCGGTCTGGTAGACATGTCCTTCACATAGATAACCTGTGCCACAGCATTGGCTAGGACGAATGGTTCGTCAGTGTATCCTAGATTTTTCAGATCCACTGTTGTCATTCCGTACTGTGGGTCTACCTGTACCCCGCCTCCTGACAGATTGACCCATTTGCACTTAAACAAAGGGACCTTAAAATCATGTCCGTAGTCAAGTTCCCATATGTCCACTATGTAACCATAATATGTGTCCTTTCCCCTCTCGGTTGTTGCATCAAAGTGGACACCGCTGTTTTGGTTGGTGCTCTTTTGATCTTGGACAATCGTGTAAAATGTATTCCCATTTATCTCGTATCCTTTGTAAATCAACACAGTCGAAGATGGTCCCCTGGACAACAAGTACAACTCATCACAAATAGTGTTGTCACCTCTGAGACGTGTTTCCAACCAACTGCTGAAAATCCTGATGTGTTCACATGTAATCCAGTCGTCGCACTGCTCCGGGTGTTTGGAGCGCAGTCTGTTCTTGTGTTCATCGACATACGGGGTCACCAATGTAGAGTTCTGTAGAACTGTGTAGTGTGCTTGAGACCAAGAATATCCGTCCCTGCATATTATTGAGTCCCTTCCAAGCGTGCCTTTTCCAGTCAGTCTCCCCTCGTACCGCGATTTAGGGAGACCTATCTTATTAAGGCCAGGAATGAAGTCAACACAAAACCCGATGACATCCTCTGTTTGATGGCCCATGGAGATGCTTCCTTCTGGCCTAGCGCGGTTACGGACATATTTCGTTAGGACTCCCATGAACCTCTCAAAGGGGAACATATTGTGTAGAAATACGGGCCCCAGAATGACAATCTCGTCGACTAGATGAACTAGGACGTGTGTCATGATATTGAAGAAGGATGGTGGGAACACCAGCTCAAAACTGACAAGACATTGCGCCACATCACTCCTTAACCTTGGTACGATTTCTGGATCGATCACCTTCTGAGAGATTGCATTGAGGAATGCACATATCTTCAGAATGGCTAATCGGAAGTTTTCCGGTAGAAGCCCCCTCAATGCAACCGGAAGCAGTTGCGTCATAATCACGTGGCAGTCATGAGACTTTAGGTTCTGGAACTTTTTCTCTGGCATATTTATTATTCCCTTTATATTCGACGAGAAGCCAGTCGGGACCTTCATACTGAGCAGGCATTCAAAGAAGATTTATTTCTCTTCTTTCGTAAGAGCATAGCTGGCAGGACCTTCATACTGCTTCGGAGGGATGCCGTCTTTTTCGTGCAAACGTTGCAGGTCCTCCCGTGCCTCAGCTGTATCTTTTGTGTTTCCATACACGCCCAAGAAGCCTAGCAGGTTCACGCAAAGGTTCTTCGTCACGTGCATCACGTCGATTGAAGAGCGGACCTCTAGGTCTTTCCAGTAGGGTAGGTCCCAAAATATAGATTTCTTCTTCCACATGGGTGCGTGTCCCTCAGCGTCATTCGGAACAGCTAGTGCGCCGGGGCCCTTTCCAAAGATTACGTGTAAATCATTGACCATAGCAAGTACGTGATCACTGGTACGCATGGTGGGCTTCTTCCGGTGATCTGCCTCGCCTTTGAAATGCTTGCCTTTCTTTCGACATTGATGGTTGGTCGGAAGAAATTGACGATGGCCCAGGTACACATTCTTCCTGCATTTGTCCAGGTATATACTTTTAGTGTCATCTAAACAGTGTGTGCATGCGTGGTATCCTTTGTTTGTCTGTCCTGAAAGGTTACTGAGAGCGGGTCAATCGTTGATGGTCACGAACAACAACGCATTTAGGTCAAATTCCTCCTGTCTGTGCTCATCCCACGCACGTACACCGTTTCCATTCCACAGCTGTAAAAGTTCTTCAACTAATGGCCTTAGGTACACATCAATGTCGTTGACGGGTTGCTTAGGGCCTTGGATGAGAACTGGCATCATAATGAACTTCCGCTTCATGCACATCCAAGGAGGAAGGTTATACATACATAGAGTGACGGGCCAGGTGCTGTGATTGCTGTTCTGCTCCCCGAAAGGATTAATGCCATCCGCGCTTAAAGCAAACCATACGTTCCTTGGGTCCTTTGCAAACTCCTTCCAGTACTTTCTCTCGATTTTTCTCCACTGCGACCCGTCAGCGGGTGCTCTCAACTTCCCGTCTTTCTTACGGTCCTCACTGTGCCATCGCATCAACTTGGCATGCTCTCTGTTTCTAAACAAATGTTTCAACCGTGGTATTATAGGAGCATACCACATCACCTTCGCAGGAACCCTCTTCCTGGCGGTCTCGCCATCAACATCACCAGGGTCATCTCGTCTCATCTTATACCGCAATGCACCGCATACCGGGCATGCGTTAAGATCCTTGTATGCACCGCAGTAGAGGATGCAGTCATTAGGGCATGCATGTATCTTCTGCACCTCCAATCCTAGAGGGCATACGACCTTCTTTGATGCGTATGTACTGTCGGGCAATTCGTTATCCTTCGGAAGCTTCTTCTTCAATATTTTCAGTAGCTTCTCAAATCCTTTGTCAGCCACAGCATTCTCTGCCTTCCACTGCAGCAATTCCAGTACGGTACCGAGCTTTGTGTTGCCATCTTCGCAATTGGGGTACAACCCTTTTTTGTGATCCTCTAACATGCGATCGAACTTCAGCTTCTCCTTTTGACTTTCGCATTGTGTCCTTGCATCGACAATGACCCGGCGGGGATCATCATTTGGTTCCTCTTGATCTTCAGCAGCTTCACCCGTTGCAGCATCATTGGGCACATCGTCTGGTTCCTCTTGATCTTCACCAGCTCCCCCCATTGCAGCATCACCATATTCAGGGGGCACATAGTTGTCATCGTACTCTTCTTCTTCGCCGTCTTCCATCATAACCCCTATTTCTCCCTGCCTCGTCCAAACATTATAGTGTGGCATGAAACCCTTGTAAAGCAGGTGGGAGTGAAGGATTTTCCGGTTAGAGTAAGACATCGTATTCCCACATTTAGTGCATGGACAACACATAAAACCATTCTGCGTGTTTGCCTCAGCCGCATTTAGAAACTCATGCACGCCCTTAATGTACTCGGAGGTGTGTCTGTCACCGTACATCCATTGCCGGTTCATCTGCGTGCATTATATATAATTAAGTGTGTCAAAAACCATTACAGAACATCATAAATAGATAATTAAGTGACCAAATTAATAGAAGTTCATCATCACATTAAAACCAAAGTACATACATATATAATTCTCATCTAACAACATATAGCTCTCCATACACATCGAAACTATGTAAAACATTTCAATGCGAAAACAAACGCGATCATAATCGCAACCAAGGTAATAATTGATCCAGCGGCATAATGATACCAAGTCTCGGTATGAATGGCATATTTTCTAATCTTTCTAATCTTCAACCGCATTGCATCCATCTTGATCTTGTGATCATCGACGACATCCGCAACATGCAACTCCAATATCATCTTCTCATCCTCAATTTTTTTTATTTTTTCCTTCAAGAATTTGTTTTCTTCTTCAACTAAATTTAACCTCTCGACAATAGGGTCCATCTTGATCTTGTGATCATCGACGACTTCCGCAACATGCAACTCCAATTCCATCTTCTCCTCCTCCATTTTTTCCAATTTTTTCTTTAAGGAAATGTTTTCCTCTTCAACTAAATTTAACCTCTCCACAAGAGGGTCGGTTGGAATTTCCGGTTCAACTACCTCCTAGACATAATAAAACATCTATGCATGTCAGGTTGGTCGGCATAACTATCATAAACACTAAAACAAATAGTTATAAATTAAAGATAATATACCACATCTGAATCGTAGACAGGACGAGGGCCCACGTGGGCGGATATCAAAACCATCGCACTATATAATAACAAGCAATAATAAACGTAAGAAAATTAGGCAAATATCTATCTAAAGCAATAATAACAAGCAATAATAAAAGTAAGAAAAGCATGGACATAACAAGAGGCTCACCACGGTGATGCCGGTGACGAGATCGGCGGGGGCGATCGACGGCGGCGAAGACGGGGACGGGATGTGACGGACCGCTAAACCTAGACAAATCTCGGAGAAAATAGAGCTTCGAGAGGAGAAAAGCTTAACTAGTGTGGCTCGGGCATTCCATCGAACACGTTGTGTGCATAGGAGGTGAGCTAGAGCACCACTAACCCCTCTCCCCCTCGGCCAGAAAAAAAACAGAGCAGTGTGCTCTGCTCTTGCGCGAGGGGGTATATATAGGCACCTCATTGGTCCCGGTTGGTGCTACGAACCGGGGCTAAAGGGGTGCCTTTGGTCCCGGTTCATGCCACCAACCGGGACCAATGGTGGTGGGCCAGGAGCAAGACCCATTGGTCCCGGTTCGTCGCACCAACCGGGACCAAAAGGTCCAGACGAACCGCGACCAATGGCCCACGTGGCCCGGCCGGCCCCCTAGGCTCACGAACCGGGTCCAGTGCCCCCATTGGACCCGGTTCTAGATTGAACCGGGGCTAATGGGCTGGACAGGCCTGGACCAAAGCCCTGTTTTCTACTAGTGATCTAATGGGGACGACCGAGCTTTTGTGGAAGTTGGTAGCAAGTCTGGTGACATCTCCAAAGCACTCCACAATTTCGGATAGGTTGTTGGTATCTCTCTTGATTGGGGCCATGAATACCGCTGCATCATCCGCATAAAGGGAAGTTCTCAGTGTGGCGCCACACCCTCTTACTTTGTGAAGCAATCCCTTGCGAGTAGCAAGGTCAAGTAGATGGTTGAGCGGATCAATCGCAATGACGAAGAGGAGGGGGGAAAAGTAGGTCCCCTTGTCGGAATCCCTTTCCATGCCTAATAGGGATGCCAGGCACCCCATTCAAGAGGATATGAGATGTGGCAGTGCCTTGATCCAATTCCTAAATTTTCTTGGGAAGCCTCTTCTTTGTAATAGATCGATGATGTATTCCCACTTGACAGAGTCAAAGTCCTTGCGGATATCCAGTTTCAAGAGAAGCGATGGAGTTTTGTTCTTGTGAAGGCGCCGAGCAAGGTTCCGTACATGCATGAAATTGTCGTGGATGCTCCTCCCTTTTATGAATGCACTCTGAGCTTTGGAGACTAGTGCATTCATATGTGGTCACAGGCGGTTGGCGAGGATTTTGGCAATGATCTTTGCAATCCCATGAATGAGGCTAATTGGTCGGTAATCCGAGATCCCTTCAGCACCTTCTTTTTTGGGGAGGAGAACGACATTGGCTGAGTTGAGCCAGTGCAGGTTGGTGCCGTGGAGGTTTTCAAAGAGGTGGATCACCCTCATGATGTCGTCTTTAATGATAGTCCAGCACTTCTTGAAGAAAATTCTGGTGAAGCCATCTAGACCTGGTGCCTTATCGTTATGGATATCGTTGATGGCTGCCTTGACTTCCTCCTCCGAAATACCGACTTCTAAGTCCCCCAACTTGTGGGTCTCAAGTTGCAACTCCTCCCAGTTTAGGTCTTTTGTTCTGTGGGCTCCTTTCCCCATCACTTCAGAGAAGTGGTCATGAATTAGAACTTCCTTAGCGTCGTGGTCGGTGACCTAACCTAACCATGGTTGTGTTGAATTCTAAAGATGCGGTTCTTTCTCCTCCTAGCATTTATCCAACGACGGAAGAATTTTGTGTTTGCATCCCCTTCCTTCAAGCTTGCCATTCTCGCACATTACTTCTTCCGTGTCCTTTCCAACACCGAAAGGCAAATGACCCTTCTATTTAGCTTTGTTCGGAGATCTTTTTCCTCTAAGGAGAGGATCCATTCCTCTTGGGCCAAGTCCAGGTGTAGGATAACTAGTAGGGTCGCATGTAAATGAAACTTTGCATTTGAAAAAAGGCCCCTAATCCACTCTGCGAGACGGTGGCCATTCGTCTTGAGCTTGTGGTGTAGCAGTTGGTATGGCTCAGTATGATTTGTTTGTTCGTTCCAAGCTTTACGAATGATCTCCGAGAAGCCCGGCATTTTGGTCCATAAGTTTTCGAACGTGAAAGCACGTGATCTTCTAGGTCCCCTCACATCAGCAAGCATGAGGGGACAATGATCCGATAGTGACGATGAGAGAGCATGTAGGATGTGGGTATTGAACTGGGTATCCCATTCGGCGTTGCAAAAGAAGGAGTCCAATTTGCAGAGCGTCGGGTTCATCTTCTCGTTACTCCATGTAAATCGCCTATTCTAGAGGTGTATCTCTTGCAGCTCACAGTTGTGGAGTGTGGCCCTGAAACGGTTGATGTGATTTATGTTCACGTTTTTCTTGTTCTTGTCGCGAGCATGGTAGATCTGGTTGAAGTCTCCTAGGGCCAGCCAAATTGTCCCATTAGGGAGTTTTTGGTCGAGGAGTTCAGCAAAGAGCGCATCTTTGCAATAGGAGTTTGTAGGACCATATACAACGGTGATTTTATAGCGGACCTCGGAATTCTTTATGTGGATCACGACCGAGAGGCAGTACACAGTGGTCGATATATGATAGACATCAACTAGCAGACTATCCCAGAGTAGTAGGATCCCTCCGCTGGTTCCAATTGCAAGGCGTTGTGCGAAACTTTGAAGCCTGTTGCCCCCAAGGAAGGCAACAACAAATTGACCAACATTGTCTAATTTTGTTTCTTGCAAGCAAACAAGATGGCAGGACGACGAAGGGATTGTTTCATGAACAGTGGCTCTCCTCTCAGGGCTGTTTAGGCCCCTGACATTCCAGTTTAGCATGTTTATGGGTTGTTCTATCATGGAGGACCAAATTGCACCCACGAGCAATGTAAAAGAACAATAGCAGCAGTTCTTAGCATAGGCATGAAGCCAGTCACACTCACAAACAGCAGGCCACATTGGCTAGAGCTACAGAACTCACATATGGAGGGATTAGAAGTAGCAGCCACCCTAACCCACCAGCCATGGAAGCCAGTGTTACATGATGCACACAGTACAGACTCACACAGTACAGTCTGGAAACAAAATTTTGCTAACATAAAAACTTGGATGGCCCTTCGATCTTCATAGATCAATGCATCAGACCATGGGAGCATGCACAAAAGAAGCTTCACTTGTAGAAGCCTCGTGATCCAGAGCATCTTCTCCCCCATGTTCAATCAGTGCATCCTCGACAGCAATTGCCTGGGCATCATCGACTTTGAAAAGAGCACACAGAGCTACAAGAAACTCAGCAGAGAGTTGGTCCTTGAAAGTTTTTGCAAGCTTGTCAAGCGCTATCGTGGTCACGTCTTGCCTGTCCTTCACAATTCCAAGGTTGCAGCACATGAGCATCTCTGCAGAGTGTGTCACTGGGTTCTTCTTGCCTCTATCTCCCTTCTTCAGGCGTGTGTTGGTGCGTCGGAGAGACATACCGACTGTTGATGATGTCCAGGCCCGCCATCGTCTTGCGTCTAGTTGTCTGCTTCCTAGGAGTGGGCGCAATAGGGGTTGGCATGACGGCCTGCTGGCAAGGTTGGAAAAGGGCCGTGAGCAGTGAGGGCACCTCCGTTGGTGCCACAGCCTCCACATTCTGGCAAGACACTTCTTCGAACCCAGGCGGGCGCTCGGATGTCAGCGAGGGCATGGGAGTGACCAGTCGTGGCACGGAGCAGACGGCAAGAGCAGCACGGGTGGCATCACTGAGGTCGGCAGTGGCCATGGGAGAGCACCGCTTGGAGCCTGGGGTGTGCGGGAGGACCGATGTTCGAGAGGATGGCGGCGTCAGGTTGTCGCGCGAGAGGCGCCTCCAAGCTTGCGGGTGAGGGAACCTCACTGGGTTGCCCCCCCTCGAGTTGTTGCCGGCTGCAGGCGCGCCCACAGCGAGGGCTGCCAATGGCGCAAGCACATGAGGTGGGTTGAGGTCGTCGTGCCTGCATCCGCCTGAGCGCTCCCTGGTGCGGTCTTGGCCTTCATCACGCTGGCGATCCTGCGGGTTGCGAGACAGGGAGCGCCGCACCTTCTCACACCAGCCGCCTTGTGAGCGTCCATCGTTGTGGTAGCGGCGACCGTCGCGATCGTCATCTTCCTCGCGCTCATGGCGACGCACCTCACGCACCTGTTTAGCGCTATATGTTTCATTCATTAAGAGGAGAACCATCACAGCCGGGAAATTACGAGGGACTAGCAAAAGAGCCTGTGTGTTGCAATGGGTATAAAGTAAATTTCAAAGTTCACGTGATATTGAGGAGTTTATCTGTCGTGGTGAAATATTGAGCTATATCTCTCAGTCTGTTAAATTCTTCATTGTCTTAATATGAACTCATATTTTATACTTGACCACTTCAAAGATAAGATGGCCGGTTAGAAAATAAATAGTTCATAATGATTGATGCTCTTTTGTTAACATTGTCGTCAACAGTAGGAGCAAACTGACTGCATCAACGCAACCATGCTTCCCTTGACACAAACATCACGGCCTCAAGGAGGACCAGTATTGAGGCATGCAAAGCCGGGGGAGAGATGGTACGATAGAGGGGAGTAGCCACATGAAGGTGGGGTATGGAAGGACTAAGGACATGGTCATCCTAGGCACGATCACATGCTTCTCTCTACCTCTCTCGCCATAGCCGACGTGTGGAGCGAACAAGACGTGGCCCCTACTTCACCCAGTTCAAGCAAGATGCACCGTCGTCATACTCTTTCAACTCTCCATCCCTCCCTCCCTCCTCTGTATCTCACACCAACAGCACTGGTAACATATAGAGTGGAAGAATATATTGACGGGAGAAACAAATCCTCATATGCGCTTAGCAACTTATTCTATTATGTTATCATTTCTCCTCCGTGTCACCATCACCAATGATGCTTATATTGTCCATCTATTCACTACTAACATGAATACATGATCAATCTAAAGTGATGTGCTTGTGATCATACTATGGCATAACGCTCGTGCGTCGCTATAGAATAAACATTGAACAATGGGTCCTCTTCCTCGTGCGACGGAAGGGGTGCCACCGTGCCAGCGGGTCTAGCATGGCCGACTTCTACTAGGCGGCACATGCTTTGTTGAGCACCTTAAAATCGTGAGGCCCTCCTCCTTGATTTGACGTAGTATATAGTAAAACATGTCATTGATGCAACTGGGGCACCACTGATCCGCCCGTCACCTTGGCACAGGAAACATATTGTTGTCTGGGAGCAAATAATAACAAGAAACATATAAATCAAAATAGCTACCTTTTTTACGCAACGAGAATTTTACTTACCATTTTTTTGCGAAAAGAAAATTTTACTTACCTTTGCTTTTCTAGGCAGGTCTACCAATTAATGCACGGCCATTGCACGTTTTACATGAGTCCATAGTATTGGATCGATTTTCTTTAATTTGCATGCAGGTGTACAAATGCATGGTCGTTGTGCATGTTTGATAGTCCCTAGACGCACGCGTATTGGATTGATTTTTTTTAATTTGCATGCAGGTGTACCAACTATGCACACGGCTGTTGTGCATGTTTGACAGTCTCTAGACGTTTGACCGTCTTTAGACGCATACAATACGCCTTCCTTGCGTCGCCGGAGCTACAGCGGCGTCATGGCCACGGCCACGCAACTGGCCGACAATGGCCATTCTAAGATTTTTGTTTCCATGTCTCTCCCATTGGCCCATATTATATTTCCAGATCCTTCCTTCCTTTTTCCCCATAGAAGAGAATATATGCCCTCTTTATTCCTTTCCTTCCTGGCCCAAATCGAAATTGATTCCCTCTTTTATGACTTTTCTTTCTGTCCGTTGATTCTTCAGGAGGCTAATTGCCATCAAATTATAAACGTATATAAGTTGTTCTTATGCAGTATAAGCAAGCAAGCTGGGACTATTTAATAAGTTAACAAATAGTCTTTTCTTTTTACAACACTGATGTAACTCAGATGGACTTGAGCTTTGTTTCCGTGTCTCTCCCATTGGCCCATATTATATTTCCATATACTTCCTTCCTTTTTCCTCATAGAAGAGAATATATGCCCTCTTTATTCCTTTACTTCCTGGACCAAATCGAAATTGATTCTCTCTTTTATGACTTTTCTTTCTGTCCGTTAATTCTTCAGGAGGCTAATTGACATCAAATTATAAACATATATAAGTTGTTCTTATGCAGTATAAGCAAGCGAGGTGGGACTATTTAATAATTTAACAAATAGTGTTTTCTTTTTACAACAATGATGTAACTCAGATGGACTTGAGCTTTGTTTCCATGTCTCTCCCATTCGCCCATATTATATTTCCATATCCTTCCTTCCTTTTTCCTCATAGAAGAGAATATATGCCCTCTTTATTCCTTTCCTGGACCAAATCGAAATTGATTCCCTCTTTTATGACTTTTCTTTCTGTCTGTTGATTCTTTAGGAGGCTAATTCACATCAAATTATAAACGTATATAAGTTGTTCTTATGCAGTATAAGCAAGCGAGGTGGGACTATTTAATAAGTTAAAAAATAGTCTTTTCTTTTTACAACAATGATGTAACTCAGATGGACTTGAGCTTTGTGTTAGTACGTCAGGTCGGGAGTTCGATCCACGGGACCTCCTATACAACGCGTTTTGCGTCATACAGCAGCTCGACGCACAGGGGAGACGCACTAATGGGCCGGCCCAATTTGATTCCTGTCGCGCGACATAAAAATGTCATAAAAACATTAGAGACTGAAAAAATTTGATACCAGGACCTCATGCAACATACAGCGAACCCTTCATCACTACACCAGACAACAACAGCTGGCTATAAGAGGTGCAAAATATAAGAAGACCACACAACAAGTGTTGAGATTTGGAAAACATTTCTTAAAAATTGCGAGCAGTTTTGAAATGCCGTGATTTCATTATATTCCTTTTTTTAGAAGTGAAGATTTTTTGATATCCCACTTTAAAAATTAAACACGAACAAATCCTGCAAATCCTGAACAGTTTTCTAAAATGCGAACAATTTTCTAAAAGTTTAACCATTTCTGAAAAAACAAACAAATTACAAAAAAAATGTGAACTTTTCTTCAAATTTCCGAATATTTCCAGAGATCGTCAACAGATTTTAAGTTCTAAATAAAAATGGAAAACATGAACAATTTTTAAGTTCAGAAAAAAAGTTAAAACCGAACATTTTTAATACAAAACGAAATTTGTATTGTATGAGTTTTTGGAATGCGAACAGAATTTGAAACATGGGAACATTTATTGAAATCGCAAACAAAACGATGAAACCGCGAACATTATTTTAGACATGAAAGTTTTTCTGAATTTGTGAACAAATCTTCAAAAAAAATTTGAAATTCCGAACATATTTTGAAAACCACAAACATTTTTTGAATTTGTGAACAAAATTTGAAAAACAGGAACATATTTTTGGAATTTGAAAAAAAATTGAAAGCACGAACATTTTTTGAATTTGTGAACAAATTTTGAATAAGGGGAAAAATTTGAATTCATGATTTTTTTTTGCAAAACAGGAACATTTTTTGAAATTCGGAACACATTTTTGATACACGAACATTATTCGAAAATATGAACAAATTTTGAAAACCAGGGACATTTTTTGAAATTCTGAATAATATTTGAAATATCCAAAAAAATAAAAATAAAAATAATTTGAAAAGAAAAAAAGGAAAAAGAAAGAAACAGAAAAAAGAAAATAAAAAACGAAAAATAAAAGAAATAGAAAAATGAAAACCAAAAAAGAAAACTGAAAAAGAAAAAGCCGGTTCAGGAACCTTATAGAAGATTCCAAAACCCGAAAAAATCGTTTGGGAAACTCTAGAAGGTTCACAAAACCAGAATCGCTGCAAACACGTTAAATGGGCCGGCCAATGATATCGTTCGATTGCCAGGTCTGTGCGAAATGGTGACACTTTGACGGAATGATCGTCCAATAGGAATTTCCTCGATCCACCACGCCAGCTCTTATTTTTTGCCTTCCCAAATCGGACGGGTCTGATGGGCTGAGGCCCAGGCGCGCCGAGGCCCAATGCAGCGACCAAGTGTAAATTCGTAAATAGATTTTTGGACCATTAGAAATTTAGTACCACCTCGAATATGTTTTAAAGTCAAACTGAAAATATAAAATTACAGGAAGAAGCTTATTGTGATGGTGAACCCGACATACTCGTTCCGTGCTTTATTTTATACTAGCAAAAATGCCCGTGCGTTGCAACGGGAGAAAAACAAAATTGTATAGGTCCTAGTCTAATAGGCATGACTCTAGGACACATCCCCGCTCTCATTCAAGGACCTCTATTTGAACAAAGTGTCCTACATGATGTCACCGCATATCCTCCTTCTCGCCTTCGCCGATCGTGGCTGAGTTGTCCATCCAGTCACATCACGTCTAGACATTGTCAATGCCCAGGGGATGAGCTCGACCACCTCACGGCATATTTGTCGCCGAACCCTGCGAGCGAAAGGGGATGTTTAAACTAATCTCTCGGGTGGGAGATGAGGGCCACCCTCCATGGGTCCCTCTCCACACATGTTTCATACACCGTGCCTCATACTCTCACTCTCTGCACATGTTTCATCATGCCTCCTTCACATCACGCATGCTTGCAACTAATATATTATTACACACAAACACATTAAATGGCTATTAATAATGGAGTTGACAAAATAACGCTATCCTAGTCATGTTCATACACTAAAATGGCAGACCAATAACTCATTCATAGGAAATTCATTCACAACACGGAAATTTCACAATTCTTAAATATAGAACATTTCTATCGATTCAAATAATTCTGATTTTAGGACCCTTAAATTTACTGCAAAAAAGTGCTTACCGGGAAAAATATAGTGCTTACCAGGCATACAAACTTCAGCATTTCTTATTGAAGTGATGCTAGATTGGTAGCATTTGTTGGCCTTTGGCAAATCTAACGCACCACAAGTTCAACTCATTTTTATTGAAACCATTGCCATTGCGATTTTTAAAACTCCATAACATGGATGATACCAACCATGTGTTGGTACTCCTTAGAGAATGTAGCTTTGCAAATAATATTTACAAAACAGTGATGAATTAGCAATTGAAGCTGGCAGAATGGGATCTCACCTTGTACTCGACAAGAGAAACACTAAGCGTCATTGGTAAAACATGAATCAATGCATGTGTCAGACCCGTCTCAAGTTTCGCCTTTTCCTACTCTTCCAGTGAGCGAAAAGGCCAGTGCATTTGCATCAGAGTAACAAAATTACAACCTTTAAATTGAGCTAATACCTATAATGATTATTAATAATGCAGTCCCACCTAATTTTCCTATACATATCATGTTGAACTAAGTAACGGTATACATATGCAACTATATAACTTAAAAATGTAACCAACAAATAATGATATAGTCTTACATTTAACATTTTTTTTAAATAGCATAAATCATATCTAATAACAATATAATAAACTCTTGTGAATGATAGTTTGGCTCTACATAGGAAATTGAGATCATATTTACTTGTGACATAATAAGGCGTTGTAGCGAACATAATAAAAACAAATCCCTCAGAAGAATGTTTCTGAAATAAATTACATACTATGCACAAGCATATGTAAAAGGACCACTCAACATCGCCAGCTAGCTAGTAAAAATGCATGAGGAGAAAAATCTGAAAATAAGTCAATTATTTGAAAGAACGTTTCCCCTTTTTTTAACAAATGAGAACAATCATGGTGACATATTAGAGCTTATTCAGGACATCTTCTTCTTTTACTGAAGTAAGTAGTATATGTTCCAGCAAACTTGTTAAATTATGTCTACACATTTTGCATACCATTATCTGTGTCATCTCGACCTACACTGCTCAGCGAGGCAACGATCGGGTTGCCCATAGTGCGGCCCTGAACTACAGAACACACCCATGACTTTGCCGCCTCCAGCGGAGAGCGTGCAGCAGTAGCCGCTTGAAGGGTATAGATGTGGGAGGGATCACCTGGGGAAGTGTTGATCCGAGGAGGTGTGTGCCTCATCGGCCACCTGAAGGAAGGAGTACATGAAAAATTTGCTGTCGACCTAGATGTTTTTAGGACTGAACTTTCACGCCAAAATATTGTGAAGTGAGCAGAAGTACTAACCAGGGTGATCATCTCACCTTGATGCAACCACTTGGTGTAGATTGGTAGCACTTGGGTACGTACCATTGACTGTCAACCTATGCGAGCCAATCTCGTGCCATCCAACCTGAACGATCAAGGCACAAGAGGAAAGAATAGATGTCCATCATCAAACAAACACACCCTACCAAACCAAACAAAATTAGATCTCTCCATTAATGTTCTTACCTTGTCATATGTCCGCCGGCCCGGTCGGGCTTTCACTTTCACGCGCGGCAGCATGGCCCTCCCTACGGAGAAGCATGCGTCCGCCAGTCAGGCAATGACGGCTGGGGCTGCACCTATAGTACCTATATTAACACGGACCATACTTTCAGAGCTCGATGCGCCGCCGCTGTCGCTTGTTGGTTCTGTTCTTTAGGAGCCGTGGCCGTCCAAAATTTCAGCGCCATTGCCGCCTTCTTTTTGTTCGTGATGGAGATTTGGCAATCAACATGATGGGCAGGCCGGGTCACTTGGCCAGAGGCTAGTGGTAGTTCTGGAACCACTGTCGATGGTGGAAGCACGCGTGCCGTGGGGCTCCTTTCTTACTCTGCTTCGATGCTCAGACTCGACGTAGACAGATCGACCTATCATCGATGTGGCCGACACAGCCATGAAGAGAAGTAGGCCGATAGGCTCTATGTCGCCAGACAAAGAGCAGGAAGACGATGGCCTCGCCACCACGCACTTCCGCACCTCAGTGTCGTTCTCCCAACACAGCACCAGCGGGTTCTGGCGCCTTTGGTCGAGGCCTCGAGGGCATAGATCGTCGGCACCGGCGCCTCACCGTTCGTCGTCTCCTTAAGTGGGGCTGCTAGTTTTAATTTTCAATCTTATCAGGAAAGGTACCGTCCTATTGGCTCGTTAGGCAGTTGAATGAAGATCGAGCTTGATCATCTAGTGCCCCTCGTCCTCCCTCTTCTTCAGATTTGCCGTGAACTCGATTCGCTGCTTGGCGATTAATGCGAGGGTTTTCGGTGGCCAGGTGGGCAGCGGGTTTTGTCAGGCCATAGGCGGGTTGCCGCGACTTCATGGAAACGCAAGACGTCCGATCTCATTGGGATTTTGATCTGGAGTCCCTTATTATCACGTCAGTTTTGTTTGTTTTTCTTTCCAATGGACGGGGCAGTTTCCAAAAACTGCTATTTGAGACCGGGGTGACCGGGTACGTTTTGTTTTTTGTTTCCTTCGCACGTACGTGAAACAGAAACCATGGTTGATGGAATAAACACGTTTTTTTTCAAGTTCGTGAAACGTTTTTTATCACTTACGGATGGTATTGGTGGGTAATTATTATGAACTTCAAACTGAAAGCGTAAAATTCACGGAAGGAAGCGTATTGTGACGGTGAACCCGACGAACTCGTTCCGTGCTTTATTATTAGGTATATATATATATATATATATATATATATATATATATATATATATATATATATATATATATATATATATAGGAAAATGGTTGTGTACTCCTGGGAGTACGTACTCCTGCACCTCATATACCATATAGATGAATCTTTTATACCTCTTTATTATTTTTAATATACTTCATTAAGAATTATTAGATACCCAAAATGATTTTAATGAAAAAATTCATGTGAGTCTACATATTTTAAATTTTACGTATATACTGATGTGTTTGTACGTGAAAAAGGTATATTTAAAAAAGTACGTCGCAGATGATATTTTTTCAACAAAACTCGTATTGGGGTATCTTAGAATATTTAATGAAGTATATTGAGAATGATAACAATGTATAATTAATGCGTATATGAGGTATATTAAGGATGAGAGTACATACTCCTGGGAGTACAAAAGAGGAGTCCTATATATATATATATATATATATATATATATATATATATATATATATATATATATATATATATATCGCTTATAGAACAGAAGACTACATATCGCACCGAGAACAACGGTGCGCTACAAGCAGTGGCATAAACACCTGTTTGAAGGAAAAAATCATTATCTTCTAAACTGTTTGTTCAAGACTTCAAGTAAACTGAAAATTTCCTATGTTACTGCGGGGAAAATGTAGTATTACTGGATTTTATGTGGAGATTTTGTAAAATATCAAATTATAATGAAAAATTGGATTTGTTTAGCTAAATAGCCATTATCTTCCAAAGCTTTTGTCCAAATAAGCTCAAACTTTTCTAGATTACTACTGAAAATTTGGAGTAGTATTTACTAGATTTTTGTTTGATTTTTGACCCTTTCTCCGGGTGTATGTGAAAGAGAAAAAATGACGCACCTTTTGGATTTTCAGTCTGCTGTTGGTTGGGCCAAAGAACGTGAGTCAGCTTCCTTAAGTCAGTTCTTCCAAATATCAATTTTTGAATCAAAATTTGAATCCTTCCTAGATCCCGGGCTGACTTGGGCGATGGGTGACGGCCAGGCTACGGTGGGTCGGACAAGCTCCGAAGGGCCTGAGCGACGGGTGACGAGCTTCCCGTCTCCCCGTGCTGGCTCCCTCGGTGGGCGGCGAGCTCGGAGCCTCAAACAGTGTGGCGGCGACCGTCAAGGTGCGGAGGTCTGCGCGGTGTGGCGGCGGGTTGGCGACCGACGGGGTGGTGAGCTCTGTGCCTCTTCCTACTCCGGTCGTCCGGCGGCTAGGTCGCCTAGAGAGCGTGCGGCCGTGCGGGTTGCCTAGCTACACAGTTCGTATAGGTGTTGTCTACTCGTGTCATGCCTAATTGCCTTAGATGGGCCGGCTTATACTGGGCTGGACCTGGCGATGCTTAGTAGTAAAAAAAAAGTTCATGAGTTGGAGGGTAGGCTCTGAAGTCATTAACTGAGGAGTACTTCTCGCAAAGCTCACTTTCACCTTTTCGGGTTGCGACAAGTGACACGCTGCATGTGTATCACTTGTTGCAACCTGGTAGCGTTTCATTTTTTCGTATATTCGTTTATTTAAAATATTTTATCTGTTAAAGTATGCGCCCAAATCTTAAACTGTTTTCATCGTTGGATTTCTCGCTTCAAGATCTTCAAAACTAGATCCTATGTTGATAGGTTTCGACGAATTTTTTTCACGAAAAAACGGATGTAAAAAACCAAACATAAAGGAAACCGAGAGCACGGTTTTTTTTCTTTCCGAAAGAGGCACGACTGTGTCTTTCACGAAATCACAATCGTGTCTCTCGCAAAAGGAAAAAAAAAAACAGAAATTTGTTTTTTCGTTTCCGAGAAGGCAGGCCGTACCTCTCGCGAAAGCACAACCATGCCTCTTGTGAGAACAAAATCGTGCCTGTCGCGAAAGAAAAAAACAGAAAAATACCTTTTTTCCCATTTTCGAAAGGCATGGTCGTACCTTTCGCGAAAGCAAAACCATGCCTCTCGCAAAAAGAGAAAAAACAGAAAACATGTTGTTTCCCGTTTCCGAGAGGCACGGTCGTGCCTCTCGCGAAAGCAAAACCGTGTCTCTAGCGGAAGACAGAAAAAGTGTTTTTTTCCTGTTTCCGAGAGTTATTGCTGCGCCTCTCGCGAAAGCAAAAACGTTCCTCTCGCGGAAGCAAAATCGTGCCTTTGGCGAATGAAAAGAAACGTGTTTTTTCATTCAAACTTCTAAAAAAATTGTCCAAAAGCTAAGGAATACCGGTGAAAACCGAAACGTCGAAAAAAGGGAAAATCATTTAAAAAGCCAAAAATGCTTGCGGAAAAATAAAAATATTCCGAAGGAAGCGCCCAGAGCGCGAGACGTGATGGATGACTGAGAGCGCGCCAAGTGACGCTGATCGTTGTGAGGCTCACAAAAAAACGCTCGTTAACTAGGAACATTTTTAATACAAAACGAAATTTGTATTGTATGAGTTTTTGGAATGCGAACAAAATTTGAAACATGATAACATTTATTGAAATCGCAAACAAAACGATGAAACCGCGAACATTATTTTAGACATGAAAGTTTTTCTGAATTTGTGAACAAATCTTTAATTTTTTTAGAAATTCCGAACATAATTTGAAAACCACAAACATTTTTTGAATTTGTGAACAAAATGTGAAAAACAGGAACATATTTTTGGAATTCGAAAAAAATTGAAAGCACGAACATTTTTTGAATTTGTGAACAAATTTTGAATAAGGGGGAAAAATTGAATTCGTGATTTGTTTTGGAAAACAGGAACATTTTTTGAAATTTAGAACACATTTTTTGATACACGAACATTATTCGAAAATATGAACAAATTTTTAAAACCAGGGACATTTTTTGAAATTCTGAATAATTTTTGAAATATCCAAAAAAATAAAAATAAAAATAATTTGAAAAGAAAAAAAGGAAAAAGAAAGAAACAGAAAAAAGAAAAGGAAAACGAAAAATAAAAGAAATAGAAAAATGAAAACCAAAAAAGAAAACTGAAAAAGATAAAGCCGGTTCAGGAACCTTCTAGAAGATTCGAAAACCCGAAAAAATCGTTTGGGAAACTCTAGAAGGTTCACAAAAACAGTGTATATATATATATATATATATATATATATATATATATATATATATATATATATATATATATATATATATAGGGATTGACTATTCGTCACCCTGGGTGAGGAATAGTTATTCTTCACCCACCTCTATTTTATCATCTATGCACCGTAATTTTACGTTTCGTAAATTTTATCTTATTTTAGACATAAAAAGAGAACGTAAGAAAACCTATAATC
This sequence comes from Secale cereale, assembly GCA_902687465.1. Taxonomy (NCBI): domain Eukaryota; kingdom Viridiplantae; phylum Streptophyta; class Magnoliopsida; order Poales; family Poaceae; genus Secale; species Secale cereale. The sequence goes on from LR738710.1 coordinate 870,198,001, forward strand.
GCCGTAAAAAATATTTTATGTTACGTAAAATTACAAATGTAAAAATATAGTGTAAAATGTACATAAAATACAATTTTTGACCTATATTTTGTTTGTTATGCCAAATTTTATGCAGTAAATCAATATGAATGTAATTATCTGTATTTGAAATGTAATTTATGAAATGAAATGATCGTAAGATTACCTCAGGTGAAGAATAATTTATTCTGCATCCTGGGTGATGAATAGTAACACTATATATATATATATATATAGGTAAAGATTACATAGAACAGAAGACTACAGATCGCACCGAGAACAACGGTGCGCTACAAGCAGTGGCATAAACACCTGTTTGAAGGAAAAAATCATTATCTTCTAAACTGTTTGTTCAAGTAAACTGAAAATTTCCCATGTTACTGCGGGAAAATGTAGTATTACTGGATTTTTTGTGGAGATTTTGTAAAATATCAAATTATAATGAAAAATTGGATTTGTTTAGCTAAATAGCCATTATCTTCCAAAGCTTTTGTCCAAATAAGCTCAAAATTTGAATCCTCTCTAGATCCCGGGCTGACTTGGGCGATGGGTGACGGCCAGGCTACGGTGGGTCGGACAAGCTCTGATGGGCCTGAGCGACGGGTGACGAGCTTCCCGTCTCCCCGTGATGGCTCCCTCGGTGAGCGGCGAGCTCGAAGCCTCAAACAGTGTGGCGGCGACCGTCAAGGTGCCGAGGTCTGCGCGGTGTGGCGGCGTTCGGCGACCGACGGGGTGGTGAGCTCTATGCCTCTTCCTACTTCGGTCGTCCGGCAGCTAGGTCGCCTAGAGAGCGTGCGGCCGTGCGGGTTGCCTAGCTACACAGTTCGTATAGGTGTTGTCTACTCGTGTCATGCCTAATTGCCTTAGATGGGCCGGCTTACACTGGGCTGGACCTGGCGATGCTTAGTAGTAAAAAAAATCATGAGATGGAGCGTAGGCTCCGAAATCATTAACTGAGGAGTACTTCTCGCAAAGCTCACTTTCACCTTTTCGGATTGCGATAAGTGACACGCTGCATGTGTATCACTTGTTGCAACCTTGTAGCGTTTCATTTTTTCGTATATTCGTTTATTTAAAATATTTTATCTCTTAAAGTATGCGCCCAAATCTCAAACTGTTTTCATCGTTGGATTTCTCGCTTCAAGATCTTCAAAATTAGATCTTATGTTGATAGGTTTCGACGAACTTTTTTCACGAAAAAAACGGATGAAAAAAACCAAACATAAAGGAAACCGAGAGCACGGTTTTTTTCTTTCCGAAAGAGGCACGATCGTGCCTTTCACGAAATCACAATCGTGCCTCTCGCAAAAGGAAAAAAATAGAAAATTGTTTTTTCGTTTCCGAGAAGGCACGGCCGTACCTCTCGCGAAAGAACAACCATGCCTCTCGTGAGAACAAAATCGTGCCTCTCACGAAAGAAAAAAAAAATAGAAAATACCTTTTTTCCCATTTTCGAAAGGCATGGTCGTACCTTTCGCGAAAGCAAAACCGTGCCTCAAAACCATGCCTCTCGCAAAAAGAGAAAAAACAGAAAACATGTTTTTTCCCGTTTCCGAGAGGCACGGTCGTGCCTCTCGCGAAAGCAAAACCGTGCCTCTAGCGGAAGACAGAAAAAAGTGTTTTTTTCCCGTTTCCGAGAGTTATTGCTGCGCCTCTCGCGAAAGCAAAAATGTTCCTCTCGCGGAAGCAAAATCGTGCCTTTGGCGGATGAAAAGAAACGTATTTTTTCATTCAAACTTCTAAAAAAATTGTCCAAAAGCTAAGGAATACCGGTGAAAACCGAAACGTCGAAAAAAGGGAAAACCATTTAAAAAGCCAAAAATGCTTGCGGAAAAATAAAAATATTTCGAAGGAAGCGCCCAGAACGCGAGACGTGATGGATGACTGAGAGCGCGCCAAGTGACGCTGATCGTTGTGAGGCTCACAAAAAAACGCTCGTTAACTAGTTGCTCTATGTAGACTCAGATCAATTGAAGTCTAACAGGTAGATTCACCACCGGCTACAAGGGAAGAATGAGCACAATTTGCTATCACATATCTCCCGGCACAACCAGCACGGTGGAATACTTTAACTTCCATCTTCATTTGACCAAGCAAGGTAAGAGCGCTTCGGGCTTGATCGTCTGATACATACACTTCCCAACAAAGAAAAAAAAAAGATTGTGACATAAGAAAAATATAGCAAAAGGTGAAAAGAGAAAAAAAAGTATAATTAAAAATTATAACTAGAACTAAAAGAAACCATGCCATCGTGGGTTTTAGCTCCCTACTGCTACTAGTAGTTTTACCGTCTATAACAATGAATTATTATTTCTAGTGTTCGTCGTATTGTCATGATTGAGGATGAACAGATCGAAAGTTTTCCGGAAAAAAAAACAATGAACAAAATGAAGGCAGCCTGACTAGGCTCCACCCGGCAGGCCATCCCACCCGACGTGTCCCTCGAGCATCCGCGCAAGCCCTTCATCAAACTGTCTCCTCATTCGGAGCCCATCTTCGTTCGCGCCGACCCGTCGACTCCAGCTTCCGGCTCAGGGGCTGCCGGCTTGGGGACTACCGTCCTGGTCCCAGTCGCTGCCCGATTCGAGGTTGTGACAAGTGGCGTGCTGCAGGTGCGTCACTTGTCGCAATCTGGGTCTTTCCCTTTTTTGTTACATTCGTTAATTCAAAACGTTTTATCTTTTTAACCTTGCGTCCAAATCTTGAACCATTTTCACCATTGGATTCCTCATGTTAAGATCTTCAAAACTAAACAATGTGTCGATAGGTTTTGCGAATAAAAATCACAAAAAAAAAACGGATGAAAAACCACGGCGGGAGCATGCTTTTTCCCTTTGCGAAAGCCGTTTCCAAGAGGCACATGAAGCAAATCCGTGCCTCTCGCGAAGCAAAACCGTGCTTCTCACGGAAGGGCAAAAAAAAAAAGGGTAAACGTGTTTTTTTTGTTTCCGAGAAGCACGCTAACGGAAGAAAAAAAATGCATTTTTTCCGTTTTCGAGAGGCACGGGCGTGCCTCTCATGAAAGCAAAACCCTGCCACTCGCTGAAGATAATAAAGTGTTTTTTCCTGCCTCTCGCAGAAGTAAAACCGCCGGAAACAAAATGAAACACGTTTTCTTGCTCAAAATGTTTTTCTTTCAAAAACAAATTTGTCAAAAACCTAGAAAGACTGGTGAAAAACCAAAAGCCAAAAAAAACTTCTAAAAAGCCAAAAATACGTGCGAAAAAATAAAATAAAAACCCGGAGGGAACACTCAGAATGCAACACGTGGTGGCGCCAGAGAGCGTGTCAAATGACGCGCTTTCAGCCCACCCCAAATGACTCTTAGGGAGGCCCCGAACAAGAACTCCACAATTAGTTGCTCACATATCCCTATGTGCTCGGCTGCTCGCAAGTCGACATGGGCCTGATATGTCTCGCTTTTTGTGAGGTCTGATCGATCTCCCGCTTCAGCGAACTCGCTGAGTGCGCCGGCCCTGGCCGCTTCGCCAAAAAAAAAAGGTAAGTTCCAAGGTTCGTACCCTGGTCGCTTGAATAAGAAGCTCTGCTGCTAGCCATTGCAGCTAGTGATTGGAAACTCTAGTAATAGATCAAGGTAACATGAACTATGTTTGGTGTAAAATATTCACTTCAGTAATTATTTATTCATCCATGCAAGAATTTTATACTTTCCTCTATACTTTGAAATATTCTACATATATTACAAAAAAGACTCTTTAAACATTTGAAAAATGTTAAACAAGTATTTGCAAAATGTTGAATACGTATTAAAAAAATGTTGAACAAGTATATGCAAATGTTGAACAAAAATTAAAAATGTTCACAAAGTATTTGAAAAATGGTGAATAAGTATTAAAACATGTTGAACGAGTATTTGAAAAATGTTGAGCAAGTATTTGAAAAATATTGAATAAGTACTACAATGTTGAACACATATTTTAAAAATGTTGAATAAGTATTAAAAAATGTTGAACGAGTATTTGAAAATAGTTGAACATGTATTCAAAAAATGATGACATAAGAATTAAATGTTGAAAAAATATTTGAAAATTGTTGAATAAGCGTTGGAACAATATTGAACGTTTATAAAAAAATGTTGATCACTTTTTTTTTTTATATATACGAAAATGTAGAATAGAAAACAAAAAGAAAGGAAAATGTTGATCAAGTGTTTGGAAAAAAATGTTGATCATGTACAGAAGAATGTAGAATGAAAAACAAAATGAAACAAAATAAAAATGGAAACATAAAAAGAAACATAATAAACCAAAGGAAAAGGAAATGAAACAAACTGGAGAAACAAATGAAAAAACACGGAGAAAGAAAATGAAAACCGAAGAAGAAAAGAAACTAAATAAATAAAAAATAAAAATTTCCTGAAGAAAACTACTCGTGTAGTTTTAAGTATGGCGCGTCCCTGGTTATTTCCATGAAACGAACTTGGATGGTGTGGCTAGCTGCCACTTCGATCGCTTAAGGCGATAAATAGTCGTCGCGAGTGGACAAGGCCTTGCGTCCACTTTGAGTTTTGTTCGACCGCCCTATTCCGTAACGTGCAGTGCGGCCCAAATTAGGCCTAGCTTGTTTGCATATTCTTCGAACTTTCAGTCGAAATCACTAATTGAGGAGTACTCGTTGCAAAGATCATCGTCAAACCCCATGTTGCGACAAGTGGCACGCTGCATGTGCGCCACTTGTCGCAACCTGAGCGTTTTCTCTTTTCGTAGATCTGTTTATTCAAAACGTTTTATCTCTTAAACCGTGCGTCCAAATCTCGAACCGTTTTCACTGTTGAATTCCTCGCGTCGAGATCTTCAAAACTAGATCCCATGTTGATAGATTTTGATGAACTTTTTTTCACGAAAAAACCGAATGAAAAAAACTAGACGGAAAAACTGAACCGGGCGCGCTGGTTTTTCCCTTTCAGAAAGAGGCATGGCTGTGACTCTCGCGAAAGCACAACCGTGCCTCTCGCTGAAGCAAAACCGTGACTCTCGCGAAAGAAATAAAAACAGAAAACGCGTTTTTTTTCCTTTCCGAAAGAGGCACGACCGTGACTCTCGCAAAAGCACAACCGTGCCTCTTGTGGAAGCAAAACCGTGACTCTCGCGAAAAAAAAACAGAAAACACGTTTTTTTTCCTTTCCGAGAGGCACGGCCGTGACTCTCGCGAAAGCACAACCGTGCCTCTCACAGAAGCAAAATCGTGACTCTCGCGAAAGAAGAAAAAAAAACAGAAAACGCGTTTTTTCCCTTTCCAAAAGAGGCACGGCCGTGACTCTCGCGAAAGCACGGCCGTGACTCTCGCGAAAGCACAACCGTGCCTTTCGCGGAAGCAAAATCGTGACTCTCGCGAAAAAGAAAAAACAGAAAACACATTTTTTTTTCTTTCCGAGAGGCACGGCCGTGACTCTCGCGAAAGCACAACCGTGTTTTTTCGCGCAAAAAAATCGATTTTTTTTGTCGAAAAGCTAAGGAAGACCGGTGAAAAACCAAAACGGCAAAAAAATCGGGGGAAAACCGTTCAATAAGCCGAAAACGCATGCGGAAAAATTAAAAAAAAATCCGGAGGAAGCCTCCAGAGCGCGACACGTGGCGAATGGCTGAGAGCGCGTCAAGTGGCGCTGATCACTGCGAGACTCCCGAAGGAGCGCTCGTTAACTAGTTGCTCCCACTTTCAGTACACAAATTGAATGATCTGATTTGTCTCGAAGAAAATTAAAGATCAGGTCATCAAACTTATACAGTGCACAAAATCGAGTAAGATGCATCGACTTAAGCAGCTTCATGTGATCTTATTATTCCTGGTTTCTTATCATCGTATTTGTAGTACTGCAACCGTTGGAAGCAGAACTCATCATCGAACACACAACATGACAATTATCATGATCACCATAGTGAGAGAAGCCTGCTGACACAGTCTGACTCTAGTTCAGTTGGCCTTCCTGCAGTTCACCCTGACCTGCCCACTCGATCCGGTCACCACGCCGATGCCACCCATCTTCACCATGGCGTCGCGGAAGTCGTTGAAGAAGCCGGCGCCCATGCCGGACGCGTAGGCAGTGGTCTGCGCGTCAGCCGAGCCGCCACCGCTGAACAGCTGCTGGTCCGAGTGCAGCAGACCCTTGTTACGCAAGAGGTTCTTGTAGTAGAAGTTGTCGAACACGTAGGAGGTGGAGGGGTCCAGCGGCGAGGTGTTGTCGTCGCCGGTGCCGTCCGTTGCCGGGCACCTCGGCTTCAGCGACGTGGCGAGCGTCGCGTCCAGGCTGGGCGCGGTCTCGTTATAGAGGCGGCCGCGGAAGTTGACGCACCGGGCCTGCCCGATGGTGTGCGCGCCGGAGAGCGCCACCATGTCCTTCTGGGTGAGGCCCTTGATCGAGAATGCCTTGGTCAGGGCGCCGAGGTCGGAGGTCGGCGCCGGGAGGTCGCTGTTCGCGGCGTCCTGGCTCGTCGTCGTCCCGTCCCTCCTGCCGAGCTCCACGTCCCACGTAGGCCCGCCCAACTGCAGTTGATCGGAGTTTATAATCTCAAGTGCTACCAAAGTACGTAGTTTCAAGTTTTGATCTGAATTCTGAAGCTTGTATGGTGCTGCTTACCGCGACAACGGAGTCACGGGCGGCGACGGCGAGGATGTCGGCGCAGGACACCACCTTGGCGCAGGCTTTCTCGAGCTGCGCCTTGATGTCGTCGACCAGCTCGAAGCCGCGAAGGGAGTTCTTGTTTGGCACCGCGTTCTTCTCGCCGGTGGCGCCGTCGAGCAGCACCGACCCGTCACAGCCCTGCACAAGTCCACCGGTCAATGGTTAGTCCTGCCGGAAACAGAAATAGTATGAAGGCGACGAGCGTATGAAGAAGACACTTGCATTGACGAAGCAGTCGTGGAAATGGAGGCGGAGCAGCGACGCGCCCATCCGGGATTCTTTGGAGACGGCGGCTCTCACGGCGTCCTCGATGATGTCCAGAGCGTCCGGGCAGGTGTCGTCGTAGAATTCAGCGGAAAGATCCGCTGACACCAGAGCTGCGGAGAAGAAGATCAAGGCCATGATGCCGTAGGAACCGAAGGCATGCTTGGAAGATGTCATTGGTAAATGGTAATGCCTAGAGCTACCCACAAAGAGAATTTTCTGACTTGAGTATGTAGTGTAGTGTAGTGTGTAGTGTGTGCCGGCTACGAGAGCTATTTATAGGGGATATTTCCGGTTATGTCGCTGACTCGCTGTACCCTTTTGTCTTTCCAAACAAATTAACAGAGGTGGCACCACCAGCCAAATGATGTTCTACCATACCGTGCATGCATTCGTCGTTGGTTGCTTTGGGATTCATACTATGTTTTCTGGATTTTTGCAATGTTTGTTTGTTTGTTTTACAGTGTTGCACAATTTATGTTTCGTTAGCTTTTCTAAGGAAAAAAATAACATGCATGGTATGTCGTCCTTAAAATTCAATATATCAAAGCTATATCACGCTATAGTGAACTAGTATTTTACATTAATTTTATTTAGCGAGGCGTTGCTTAGAACACTATAGCCCGTTATTTTTTTTCAATGACCTTTTCTTGCTTTAAAATGCGCCATAATGTTTCGTTGCATACCAACAAATAAGAGTGAACTTGTTTCAGTGTGGATTTGCTGGTAGCCAATAAATCGCTTGATAAATTTTGAAACAAAAAATAGTAACAAAAACATGATTTTATACAAGAGACAACCATTGTCAAAACCAGAAATGTAATATGATTTTATACAAGAGACAACCATTGTCAAAACCAGAAATGTAATGTGCATGATAGAAAACCCACTCTCGGTGCCACAATTCCTATTTCCTTGGTAAAAGAAAAGGAATGGTGACACTTATATGTCTGTCTCCACTTTTATTAAGATTGCTTAAGTTTGATTGAATGATTACATAGAGACCTTATCTATGATAAGGGACAGTTTCATCATCTCTCTTGATTCATTATCTGCAACATACTCCAACATTGAACATCAGGAATAGATAACAACCTGATTCGACGAACTAAGAGACTACGCTAACATTGAACATTGGGAGCAACCTAATAACACTGTGGCTTAATTGGTGTGATCAAACCAATAGAGAACCATCCACTTGAAGTTTGGATAAACCATTGATTTGTCCGGTGTCTATAATACACATGACTCATTTCACTCATCTAGTACTATTTTCACTTTTACTGGATCGAAACAAATTATGCTAAAAAGTGTATTGGCATTCCAACTCGGGACATGATTTCAAAAGCCACAATCAATATGTGGCCATGTGGGTCAGGTTCGCACTATGCAGGTTAACGTTGGACTTAGCGACAACATTAAAAATCAATGAAGCAATAACCCCACAAATTATAAGATGTAAGGCTTCATTTACTCTTAAGTCCAGGTGTGAATAGCTAGCCTGAGCTAGGTCAACAAATTAGGCCGGTGGCATGTTTGCCTTAAGCAGTACTACTACTACTTTATTAGTGATGGTGAACTTTAACTCTAAGCAAAGAAAATGGTATATACTTAATTTGGTTTTTGGAACCCATGCATGGATGGGGATCTCCCAAACTTTGTGACCTTTTTGGCATGGTCGTCGATGCTGCTTCTTTGTCTTGGCTCTTCACCTCTCTGTGACGCCGAATAATTTCCATCTTGTTCCTTGGAAGAAAAAGGGTATGTTTTTCATATTAATTTGTTCCACTTCAATACCTTTTGTGATTTAACAACTTGCATCGTCCATCTGTGGAATAAAACATACTAATGCTAAAGCTTGTGTGATAAAATATTGGATTAGGCAGTTCCAAGAAAGGATTAGGCGGGTGAAAAGTCTTGACGTAGAGCTGTCCTAGCACTGATCACGGCGGTGTCTGGCATGGCACACACACAGTGCTTGCCAAACTTGTGCCTCTATTGTACTACACTACTACTCCCTCCGTTCCTAAATATAAGTCTATGTAGATATTTCACTATGAACCACATACGGATGTATATAGACATAGTTTAGAGTATAGATTCACTCATTTTACTCCGTATGTAGTCCATAGTGAAATCTGTACAAAGACTTATATTTAGGAACGGAGGGAGTACTGTTTTTGCGACTGCTCCAAGAGTTAAACAATACAAGGGAAGGTCGTCGCGCATGCCATCGCCAGTGCCTCGCGCATGATCATGACAAGCTCTGCTAGTTTATACTCCAGCGGTGAATGATTGCAAAGAGCCGGCCAGTTTGCCGGAGTAGTCAAACCACTTGGAAGCTAGTTAACTAGTCGTCTCCCTTCAACACTCTCATCCACACAACGTCATGGCTTTGGACTATCTAGTGTAGAAGTATCTTGATCAGTGATGGTAAACTTTGGATAAGAGTCTAGAAGAATAACCTATCAATCTGTTATATAGACTCACTTTAGGGAGAAGCAGACCGGCTCACTAGCTCATGGCTAGCTATCGGATGGCGCCGGATCAAGATGTCAAGCGGAGTATAAAGGGCGGTAAAAAAAGCAGTTCAATTTTAGACAGAACAACCGAAGAACTAAGCACTAACGCTGCTTCGTCTTGAGGCTGGAACTTACCGAGGCAAAGTTGTGCACTACCCAGTGATCCGGTATCCTAGTTAGACAATTGTGGCATAATATGAGCTAGAGAACTGAGCTTTTGATCAGTTGAGATATTGGGTGGGTTGGTGCGGGTTTTGAGTGGTGAGGACTCAGGTCCGCACTGCATCCATCGGGCATCCATCCATTTTCTGCGCATGCAATGCACTTTTGACATCAGGACCGGCGACAAATACGTGCGATGCGATCGTTGTTGCAACACCCACCTGCCAAAGGTTTCAGCCGCCAACGAGATTTTGTGGTGCAGCCGTATGCTAAAACGACCTCGACGAGATCCCTGCAGTTGCAGACCGTAGGCAACCTGCAACACGTCGGCGGCGAGATGCTGGTTGGGATGTTGAGCAACGTGAAAACTCTTGCATGAATTAGTATATTTTAGTACAAAATTAATTACTCAAGATTGGAAATGTAAGATTAATTTACAATTTGTGATAAATTTGATTATGTTTAGTTATAAAAAATATATTTGATGTTTCAGTAAATATCTACAGTTTAGCTTTTCTTTGGTTGGAGTGCATCAGGCCCTAGCAGTAGTGCAACGCTAAGACGATGCGCAAGGACCTATGTAGCAACCTACATATGCGCACCCCCCCCCCCACCCCATTGATGTCATTGAACTACCGAATGACCAATGCCGCCGTCAGAAGAACAATCTATCAACACGCCGATATCGCCGCTCCCATACCGAAGCCGATCTGACCTTGTCGATAACAGTCGAGAAGTCTTTGTGCATGCGACCCTAAGGAGCAGTGCCACGAAGCCCCGGTCGTTGTTGTTGAACTCTTGAACCTATATGAACAACCTGAACTAAATCTCACCATCACGCACGCACAACAAGTAACCCTAACCTCACTGCCTGAGGAGCCGACAGGAAGGTATGCCGAAGCTTCGTCTAATCCGTCATGAGGGACGAAGTCGAGGAGGATCGGAGCCCGAAAGACTGATGAAGCATCGCTATCTGCACCAGCGCTGCTCCTGAGAGGACTAAAATCCTATTCTATCTACTAGTCAAAGTCGAGGCACCAGGATTCACCTCCCCGCCATCGGTTGCCGAGCGGCAGGTAGAGGGGAGGCGAATCCACTGGCTCACCGGCGAAGATCAAGGGAAGGAAGACTTTGCCCTAATCGTCATGCGAGAGGGAGGGGAGAGAAAGAATAAATACTACTTGATATATAGTTGCGAAAATTTATGTATAAATAATAAATATAATTTCATGCACCATATACAATATGAATAAGTTGTGTATGTATGAATATTGAGGTTATGGAGAAAATTGTTTTTTTATTTATCTAATTATATGTGTGTCTCTCACTCATTATATTACAATCAGTTTCTCACTAAATTAGTTAAAAGACAATAAAATGATACATGTTCTTTCGTGCACGAAGTAATTGGTCACTTAGTCATCTTAATATATAATACAGAAAATAGAGTAAATATTTTTAACCAAAATTACCAAAAATCTAATGAAGAAATGCAGCCTTTTTTTTGCATTTCACTCCTATCAATTTACAACTAACTACTACGTGATAATTATTAGGCAATACTTCTTATTTAGTTTTACTTTTTCAACTATTTGTTAGATTGATCCACAGTAAAATTTGATTATTATGTTGTCTCGCGTGTATTATTATTTATTTAGTAAGTTTGAGGTCGAGCAGCCTGATACTTAAGCCACTAGGTTGAAAATCTGAAGAAAAAAAAATTCTATTTGTTAATGAATTCTAGTATAATTTTATCTATTTTAAAATGCATGTTACATATATTATATTTTCAACATATTGTAGGGTTTAGAGTTAGAATTGCCAATTTTGTAGTATATACACTTTTATGTATTTTTGTCTTTTTGCCTATGTTAGGTGGAAATCAATTTATAAGGAAAAACCTCAATGAGACAACATCATGACCTCGCATGCCTACCTTTATGGCAAGTTTAGTGGGGAGGCTCACATGGTCCACAAAATAACTATCACCAGTTTTTCATTCTATGTAAGCAATGTATTCCCTCCGTCCGAAAATACTTGTCATCAAAATGAACAAAAAATGATGTATCTAGAAATAAAATACATCTAGATACATCTCCTTTTATTCATTTTGATGACAAGTATTTTCGGACGGAGGGAGTATAATTATGACATGATTATTTTTCTGTTGTATATATATTGTTCAACTCCTCAGATAAATATTGTAGTGAAAGACCTAGAGAGCACTAGTATCTAGCTAGGTCATTATATTTTAATTTTTTGCCATGAACTTGAACTTCAAACCCCAAAAAATGAAGTCACGCCCTCTAGCGCAAAATATAGCACCCACATTTGACTATTTTAAGTACCCCTGAATATATATATCTTAAGTTAAGGTCCTATAGCGCACAAATTTATATTTGTATGTTCCATTGTGCATCGATGTTAATTTTTAAGGTGCGAAAGGCTAGTCATGCATAGTGGGAGTAGAATATGATACAAGGTTTTTTCGCGGGGAGATTATGATACCATTTGTAGGGACCAAAACCTCCATTTAGTCTCGACTTGAGGTGTGAATAGCGCCACAGCTGTCCATACCCAGCTAGCCTGACCAAGGTCAAAACATTCGGCCGGCAGCATCTATGCCTTAAGCAGCACTACTACTCTACGGTGGAACTTTCGCTCTCAGGGCATCTCAACGCGGATCCTGAAACTGCCCGTATATGTCTGAACCATGCGATCCATATGTGTTATGTCATCCAAATGCCTGTATCGATCCATCCGATGATTCGGACATATTTTTTCCGCAAACTGGGGACTAACTAGGGGAGCTTTGTGGGTCTGTATAGCTGCCACGTCCTCGTTTGACCGCCCTGGCCCACCAAAAATCCATCTTTCACCCATGCACGCTTCCCGCCCGACGCCAGCTGCCCGCATTTCATGCTGCTAGAGAGCGGCCGCTCCGCATTGACGCCGGCACAAAATGAACGCGACCTCTCACTGGCAGCATTAAAGCGGCGTGCCGACCGAGAGAGCGTCGCCCGCTGCACGCGAGGCTGAACACGTCTTCTCGCCAAATTCATACAGCCACAGACTGCACGCCTTCCTCCATTAAACCCGCGTGTGTGCCGAGAAACTTACTCCGGCCACATGTCCGTTCGCAAGCCGCCCGTCATTAAACACAACTCCGGTTGGCTCCGCCCATCCACCCGCTATTTAAACGATGCCAGACGCAGGCAAAAATTGCACCACATTACACTCTTATCTCCTCCTTGTACCTTTTTTCACAATCTTCATGGCATCTGGCAAGTAGGAAGACGAGTTCTCTGGCATAAAAGCCGGATGGGTGGCCCGCCAAGCCCGCCGGATACAAGACACACGACTATCTGCTCCACCTCCTTCGAAGCCCAAGGACGCCAGTGATGGTGTCCTGGACTAGGGGCTGCACACCATGTTGGCCCGCCGCTTACGAGCCAGGTTGAGGACCCACCAGTAACTGAAGAATGGGCCACACATGCCCTGGACCTCGGCATGCTCATGATGGAGTTCTTTGAAGACTTGGCGTACACTTTAAGGCATATTTGAATGATTGGCATGTTTATCCTTAGATTTTAACTAACTGTGTGTAAACTCTAGATACCCCCGATGCCTATATTAGTCAAGGGGAAGTTCGTAGAAGCACGATTTCAAGGTTTAGAGCTTAGAACTCATTCATATGATCACAAGGTAGATCATCATGTCTTTTGTACCTCATCCACTATCAATAAAAACCGTGTCCCTTTTCGCAAAAAAAAAAAAAAAAACGTGTCACTATTCTTTCAGTTACCATCTTGCTCAGATCACTAGCTCGGGACCCCCTATCGGAGATCCGTCGGTTTTAGCACCGACGGTCGGTACGATGGGCGAGGCTGCAGACGGACAAGTGGAGGAGCAAGCCGTCGCTCCAAGCTGGCCCCTGGTGCGTCAACTCGTCACTTCAACCTAGCTCGTAGAGGAGTGCCCAATTGCTCCACGCCGCACGCGGGGGAGCACCGTGGACGCCGTCGTGTCGTCACACTCCTCCCACGCCTACGGCTATGCTATCCGTGCAAACGTTGGCCTAACCGTGTTGTGTCGGCAGAGGCAGCCAACACGTCCGCGACCGCCGCCGACACCGAGAAAAAGTACACCATGGGAGGCCGCCGCCACTTAGGTCCACGATGGCCATGGCCACCGCCACCACGTCACCGGCATACACAGCCGGTGTCTTGCCCGGTTCAGCGCAGACCATCGTCGACCCCGCCTCGGCTTCACGGAAGCGGAGGAGCCATTCTTCCCCTCCGGCTAAAGCACAACAACTCCGATGAGCGGCGCAGTTGGACAGTGGGAAGATATGGTGGAGGCGGAGGCCACGGCGGCGAAATCATACCGCCAGAGTCGGACAAGCTCCTCTTTTAGTTTAAGTATGTCTGAAATGTAATGAATCTCGTCTGGTTTATATGAAAATTCCTCGTGTTTGCAAGAATTTCGTCCGATTAGTTCAAACAATGGTCTAAATGTGTGCGGACAGCGTTGGATGGCCGGCTCCCGCATCAATGTCCGCGGACTAGTCCTCTCTATTCGCGAACGAATGCCGAAATAAATTTGCGGGTCAACGTTGCAGACGAGCCCGCACTTAATTTGGCTTTTGGAATCTGTGAATGGATGCATATATATGGTTGCGGATCTCCCAAACTTCGTGGCTTTAGGGCATGTACAATGGTTTTAGCTTAAGGATGCCACGTAAGATAAATGATGAGGTGGAGGAGAGAGAAATCATAAGAGAAGGCTTGTCTTAGCTTATTTAAGCAAAGACAAGAGATGATAGCTTAGCACAATTTGTCTCACCATGTTTTTAGGAATAACTAATTATTAAAGATAAGGCTAAGAGATGACCCATTGTAGACTTGTTTTTTTGTCATCTCTAATTTACATGCAAAACTTAAGATAAGACTATCTTAGCAACCATTGTACATGCCCTTATCTGCCTGCTCGTCGTAATTCGTCAACGTTGTTTCTTTATATTCGATTTTTCGGTCTTCACTTCCCCACCACGCGCGGAAAAAGTTGGATCTTGTTGCTTGGAAACAAACGGTATGTTTTCCATATTACTATTAGTTTGTTCCATTTCCACCCCACTTTTTGTGATGTAATTATTTGCGATGTCAATCGGTGGAATCACACCAGGTAGAATAGTAAAGCTTGTGTGATCAATTTTGGATTAGACACCCCTTTCTAAAATACTCTCTCTGTCCCAAAATGTAAGACGTTTTTTGGCACTGTCGTAGTGTCAAAAAACGTCTTATATTTTGGGACGGAGGGAGTATATACTATCGGATTAGGCAGTTTGAAAGAAGGATTAGGCGGTTGAAAAGTCTTGACATAGAGAGTGTGTCCTAGCACGGATCACGGCGGTGTCTGCCGTGGCACACATGCTCTACTCGCCAAACTTTTTGGCCTTTTTAGTATACTACTCCAAGAGTTAAACAACACGAGGGTTAGCTCCACCACGGCTATGAACGTCGTCGTGCATGCCATCGCATAGTGGCGCGCGCATGATCACGAAAAGCTCCGGTATAAGTTATGCTATTTTATACTCCAGTGGTGGGTGATCGTATGGTATGAGTTGCGAAAAGAGCCGGCCAGATTGCCGGATTAGTCAACCCACTTGGGAATTAGTCTTGCTAATTTCTCCCTTCAACTCTCATCCCACACTACGTCATGGTCACTCACTCACACAACTTTGGACTCTTTGACGTGCCAGTCTCTTGATCAGTGATGGTAAAAAAAAAAGATGGTAAACTTTGGATAAGAGTCTGTAAGATATATCAGTCTGTTTTGTGGCTTTGGGGTAGAGAAACTAGGCGTGTATAAGAGCATCTCCAGCCGTTGGAGACCCCCAGGACAATCGCAGGGCCAAAAATAGCATGTCCTGGGGGCCAAAACATTCTCGCCCGATGAAATCACAGTACGTTTTTCCCAGCCGTTGATGCCCCCAGGACAATTATCAGGCATAAAGTGATTGAGTGGGCCAAGAAAAAAAACGCGTGGGGAATACGATTGATTGTTGCTTTCGCCGGCGCCCCCAACAGCCCCCCAGCGCGCCGGGTTTCGCGTGGGTTTGTCGGCGCTATTTTAAAGTCTTGGGGCGCTTGGGGGGCATAACTGAGCCTTTTTTTGCCATTTTTAAATTGCCGACACACAAAAAGTGGCCCTGAGGGGGGGG
>LR738710.1:870213971-870264540 GCA_902687465.1 Secale cereale
GGGGGGCTCTTGAGACGCGGCTGGAGATGCTCTAAGGTTCACTAGCTCAGAGCTAGTTGTCGGATGGCACCAGATCGATCAAGACGTCGAGCGGAGTATCAATGGGCGGTAAAAGCCAGTTCAAAGTGCAGTACTTCCACGGGGGTATAAACTAGCATAATAATATACTGGAACTTACCAATGTCAAGAACTAAACGAGCCCGAGTGCGCCGGCAAATGAAGATGACAATGCGCAGATATATCCGGTATCCTATAATTAGACAATTGTGGCATAGTATGAGGTAGAGAACTGAGCTTTCGGTTGCAACAATATTGGGTGGGTTGGTGCAGGTTTGGACTTTGGAGTGGTCAGGTCAGCAGTGCATGCACTTCTGCGGGTGCACTTTTGACATCTGGACTGGCGACAAGTGACCGGGCACTCCATTAGTGTACATGTCGTGGACTCGTGGGAGACTTGGGTTCTCAGTGGTGGCTCAGTGAAGTACACAATTTTTTTAACATTGTCGCATTTTCCTGATTTATTTCAGATTTTTTAAGTGATGTTCGTTCGGTGAGAAGATATGTTTCGTCGACTATGAGACGTCTGTAATGACTTCGTCAATCTTAAGATATTGTACTGGCTCAGTATCTCAAATATGCTCATAGAGACATGGTGTGCGCGTGTGTATTCATAAATGTGAGTGTAGGGGTGTATTTGAATATCTGCAATTGCACTATGTTTTAAAAAAATACATGAGTTTTTTCAGAGGATTGCAATATTAACTTTTTTGGACGTGATTGCAATATTAACTTGTAACTGCGAGACGTCATCCCATTTAAGCCGTTTGATGAATGGGCTGGCCCATTTAAGCCGTTTTAGAAACCTTCCACGTGGAGAGCTGGACTGGGTTTTAGGAACCTTCTGTTTAATTGTATGCCTGGGTTCTTGTTCTTTTCCCCTTTCCTACGTTTTCCTATACTAGTTTTTACCAATTTCTATTTTTTTTATTTTTGTTTCTTCATTTCATTTCATTTTTTTCTATTTTCCATATAATGTTCACTTTTTCAAAATACATATTGAACATTTTTAGTACACACTTTGAACATTTTTCACATATGTGTTGAACATTTTTAAGTGCAGGTTCAACATTTGTTTTCCTGTTTGTTTTTTCTGTTTTCTTCTCGCTTCGTTTTTCTGTCTTTAATTTTTTTTTCTTTTCTCTCATTCATAAAATTCTCTAAACCGTGTGGTTTTAGTATAAGTACATGTTCTTAGTACACTTTGAACATTTTCTTAGTACAGACTTCACAAGTTTTAAGACAGACATTTAATATTTTCTGAGCACATGTTAAATATTTTTTAAATACAATTTAAAATATTTTTCAGATACATGTTGAACATGTGACGAACATATTTTGAACATTTTTGTACTGCATGTTGACATTTCTGAATACACATTAAATATCTTTCATATATGCATTGAATTTCCAATGCATGTTGTACATTTTTTAAATACATGGTGAATATTTTATTGATACATTATAAATAGTTTCCTAATACATGGTGACTATATTTTAATATGTCATGGAAATTTTTTAAAAAATTACTTGAGCATATATTTACATATCATTAACAATTATTTTGAATTACATTAACAAATTTTCAAATTTTTACGTCATCTTCTAAAATTCCATGAACATTTATTTAATGTGTGAACATGTTCAAAGTCATGAACAGTTTTTTGAATGGTAAGAACTTTTGTAGAAAAGTATGGAAACAAATATTTTACAGTACCTGAACATTTTTTAAATGTGTGATGACTATTTTTTGTATTCAGGTAAAATAAATTCATTTCTTAATAAATATAAATAGATGTAATATTTTCCGAGCATTTATATATATATATATATATATATATATATATATATATATATATATATATATATATATATAGAGAGAGAGAGAGAGAGAGAGAGAGAGAGAAATAAGTGGAAAAAACATAAAAATAAAATAAGTGTACATGTTAGTTGGGCCTGCTCATTAGGCTGGTGTTGTAGGTTAGGCGGAAGTATGCCTTGCAGTAAAAAATACTTGCCATTTTTTTAATCTACTTGGTAAATTATTGCTTTCGCCCCAAGCGTGCTATAAAAAGTAGTCATGGGTCTCTAACTTCCCAAGTCTAAGCCCATGAAACTTTAGCGGGAACATACAATATGGTATTAAAGTGTTTCGCATCCCATTGCGTTAAGAGGCAATACAACAAAATGGCAAACAGATCCGCATATAGGTCAAGGGTTAAGGGAACAAACACGACACCTCGCGCGATAATAGGCCGGCTCACTCGGGCTATTCTTCTTTCTCCTCCCACGAGTATTAGGACCAGGTTTTCTTTTCTGTAGCTAGCTTCGCAATGTTCTTCTTGGTTTAAATTTTTTTGTTTTTCTTTTATTTCCTTTTAACATATTTACAATTTCATGTACCTTTCAAATTCATTTTGACTTTTAAAAATTTATTAATAATTTCAAAGTTTTGAATATTTTTAAAATATGTAAGCATTTTAGAAAATCATTAGATGTGAAAGTTTCTAAGAAATTAGAGAAATTATCGGACAACCATTTTTAAAAATTATGACACGTTTTTTGGACTTTGGCATATTTTTAAAATTTCTACAGAGACTAATAATAGACGGACAAGCAATAAGAATAGTGTGCTCCATGGAATGTTAAAATGGAGACTGAGTTTTAAATAATTAATCTGATCCTGAATTGATTTTTGCATTGGAGTCCAATCTAGGCATAGATATTGCTGACATGTAAATAGCAAACGGACACTCGGAAAAGAAATGGTGTCTAGTTTCAACACCAAAGCCGAGCACACATGTATTGTAATTTGGCAAGAAGGAATTTGTTTTTCTCCAAAGCATCTGTTTTGTATTCAACCTATATTGTGTAATAACAACCCAAAGAGGATTGCGTGCTTTTTTTTTGGCTAGAATAGCTTTCCTATGTCCCAAAACACCCCCTCTACATAGAGGAACCAGAGTAGCCTGGAGGTGATTTTTGACATTTCCGTAAGTCAGCTTCCCGTGAGTCAAGTTGGACATGCTACAACCTACTGCCTTGTCCCATTGGGTGTCGGACATACCTGCCCAAACCTCGGGCCAGGCCGGGCTTCGGGCTGGGCCTACCAAAGGCCGGTGCAAAAAAACCAGGCCTGAGCCCAGCCCGGCCCGGCCGTCGGGCCTGGTTTTTGGGCCCAAGCCCGGCCCGAACATGTAAAAGCCCGGCGGTCCTCAGGCCACAGGGCCCCTTCATAAAGAGCTAAAACGACGGGCCCGGCCCGACCTGGTCATCGGGCTGAATATCTAGGCCCGAGCCTAGTCCGGGAGCAGCATCGGGTCGGGCCGGGCCGGGCTGGGCTTTTTCCGGTCGGGCTGCCCATGGCCAGGACTAGTGTCGGACTACGAGAATGAACCGCAACCTGAACTGGATTAGTATTTTTCTTTAGGCCAGTGATAGGCGCCGGTCGACCGGCCCAAATTTGGGCCGGTCGCCGCATAGCCCTTCGATTAGACGAAGGAGGACCAATCGATCGTTCCCCTGTTTTTTCCTCCGACACTCTCTTCACGAACACCGCACCCCGCGCAGGCTGTCTTCGCAACAGTGCTTCATAGGAGCCCCGCTGCCTCTGCCGTCGGTGAGCTCGAAGTACCCCCTCCACCGTCGAGCTCGAAGCATCCCTGCCAGAGAGCTTAAAGCATCCCCACCGACGAGCTCGGTCGAGTTTTACAGCACCTTCCCCTTGTTGGGGAACGTAGTATTTTCAAAATTTTCCTACGATCACGCAAGATCTATCTACCAGATGCATAGCAACGAGGGGGAGAGTGTGTCTACGTACCCTCGTAGACCGGGAGCGGAAGCGTCAAGTGACGCGGTTGATGTAGTCGAACTTCTTCACGATCCAACCGATCAAGCACCGAACGTACGGCACCTCCGCGTTCAGCACACGTTCAGCTTGATGACGTCCCACGAGCTCTGAATCCAGTTGAGCTTCACTGGTGAGTTTCGTCAGCACGACGGCGTGGTGACGGATATGATGTATCTACCGGCGCAGGGCTTCGCCTAAGCACTGCAACGGTATGACCGAGGTGTGTTTCTGTGGAGGGGGGCACCGCACACGCTAAAACAATTCAACTTCTGTCTTTGGGTGCCCCTGCCCCCGTATATAAAAGAGCAAGGGGGGAGGCCGGTGATACGTCCAAAACGTATCTATAATTTCTGCTTGCTCCATGCTTCTTTTGTGTGATATTGCTATGATATTGATGCACTTCCATACACTTTTGATCTTATTTGGACTAACCTATTAACTCAGTGCAGCACAGTGCCAGTTCCTGTTTTATGTTGTTTTTCTATTTCAGGTTTCCCCCATATTAAAAGTGCTCCAAAAATTTCAGGAAAAATATAGGAAAAATCAGCGTACAGGAAGCTTCGCGAAGAACCAAAGATGGGCCAGAGGGGAGCCAGGGGAGGCCCAGGCGGCCACCTGGCACGGCCCCACCCCTGGCCGCGCCAGGGGGGCGCCTGGGGCCCCTGCTCCGCCTCTGGCTGCCCCCCTTCGCATATATATCCCTCTCGTCCCGAAACCCTCAAGGACAGAACCCTTTTTCGCGATCTCGCCTCTGTTCCGCCGCCGCAGCGCTTCCAAGATTGGGAGCATCAGGAGAACTCTTCCCGGCACCCTGCCGGAGGGGAGAACCACCACCGGGAGCTTCTCCACCACCATGGACGCTTCCCGGATGAGTCGTGAGTAGTCCACCTTGGACCATGGGTCCATGATCAGTAGCTATGTGATGTTCTCCTCCCCTCTTTGCTCTTCATGGTTTAGACCTCGTGAGCTGCCCAACATGATCGAGGCACATATGTAATCTTTCTGCTGTTGCTTTGCTGAGTTTGCTGGGATCTGATGGATTATGAGACTATGTTCAGATTGTGTTTGAGAAATATATTTGATTCACCTCTTTTATATCTTTGTTCTTGAGTAATTCTTGCATGTTCTCCGTTGCTGTTTATTGCTTTGGCCAAGTAGTAGGTAGTAACTCCAAGAGGGAGCGTTATGCTTGATTGTGGGTTCATGCCCCCTGATGACTAGCTTGAGTGACAGAAACATGAGTCTAGGGGATGTGTTGTTGCCACAAGGGAGAAAACAACGGTGCTTGTACTTGCGGGTGCAAGGATTGTTTACTTTACGCAAAGTTCTTTTAATGCAGTTGTCTGTTGCTTTGAGTTTACACTTTGGGTGGGCTTCGCAACTTAATACCAGCGAGATGTTCTGGATAGATATCTCAAGGTGGATGATTAGTAGTAGATGCAGATGGATTTCGGTCTACTTGCCTTGGCGTACCGCCCATGTTTTTGAGCCTCTACCTTTCTTTGCAGCATAGTTAGCATTGGTTTGCGCACATAATCCTGTCAATTGCCCAGCTGTAATTCGTTTGGTGTTCGTCTTGTTGATTCTTCCGTAAAGAAACCTTTGGGGAAAATCGACGATGTTCTTATCATTGTCAATGACAATTATGTTCCCGTTGATTTTACTATTATGGATATTGAATGTGAAACTTCTTTTCCAATTATTTTGGGACGTCCTTTTCTTCGCACCGTTGGTGCTATCATTGACATGAAAGAGGGGAATATAAAATTCCAATTCCCTCTCAAGAAAGGGATGGAACACTTCCCTAGAAAGAAGATTAAGTTTCCTTTTGAGTCCGTTACACGGGCTAGCTATTCTCTTACTCTTGATAAGACTTGATCTTCTCTTTTTGCATCATGCCTAGCTTAAAGGCATAAAAGAAAGCGCTTTTGGGAGGCAACCCACAACGAATTAGGTTTTATTTTGCTTTTGTTGTGTCTTGATGTTTGTTACTACAGTAGCATCATCATTGTATCTTTTCTTTTCAGCTTTGTGCCAAGTTTAGCCGCCGATTGCAAGAAAGTTCAAAAGTTGTGACGTGCTGTCCAGAAAACAGATTCTGTCTTGGACAGAAAAATTCGAATAAAATCACCAGATCATCTTTTTGATATGAATTTTTTTTACAGCGTGCTCTATATAATTGGCTTTCGAGCGTCTGTTCTGAGTTTTTTGATTTGAGTTGCAGAAGTGCCCCGAAAAAATTATTTACTACCTGCTGGTCTGTTTTTCACAGATTCTGTCCTGTTTTGCCTTTTCTTCGTTTTGCAAACCTTGAGCTTGCTTTTTCTTTGTAAAAACCTTTTGGCAATCTTGAGAAACAGTAGCTCTTCAAGATTATCTTTATTTCCAGTAGGGAAAAATTATTTTATTGTGGGTACTAACCTCGCTAATCAGATTATGATGAGTTATGTATGAAGGGAGTTTTCAAGTGTGCGAGGGAAGATGATAAAAGAAGATTCAGGAGGGTCAAACGCTCAAGCTTGGGGATGCCCCCATGCACCCCCAAGAAATATTCAAGAAGACTCAAGCGTCTAAGCTTGGGGATGCCCCCATGCATCCCCTTCTCCATCAACAATTATCAGTTCGTCTTTCGTTCCACTATAATTTTATCACTTCATGCGTTATGTGCTATGCTTGGAGCGTCTTGCTCTTAGTTTCTTTTTTTAGTTTTCTTTAGCTTTGCTTGCTGTTCATAACAAGTTAGAACCCAGCTTTATTTGTGTGGGAGAGAAACACGCTCCACTTCAACCTAGAACACAACATAGGATTTTCATGCTTATCTTTGCTGTGTGTGTTCTTTGTCTTTCCATAGCTGCTGTCATGTTTAGCTCTTAGTTTTCATGCTTTTCTTTTTAAAGAGCTTTTGTTTAGTTGGTTGCTGAACTCTCTTGAGTTTTCATGTTTATCTTGTTAAGAGAGTTTGCCTGTTGCACTGAGTTGTGTGTCTTAACTTAAAGTAGGTAATTGAGGTTGCTATTTAATTTTAGTAGTAACTTGCAATAGTTTTGAGGTATTGCCATGAGTAATGTCTGAACTTTTGGTGTCAAGAGCTTTAGCCTATTAGTGATAGATGTCGTATTTTGGGCAATCCGTGTTTATTTTCGAAAACCTACAAAATAGTTGAGAATTTTAGCTACTAGATGGATCACTAATCTTTGGAGGGATCGAATATAGAGTACACTCACGTACCATGAGTCGAGGATGCGCAAGGATAACCAAACCCCCATACACTCCTCCTCGGGGTACTTGTCTCTTTGTGAACCTCCTAATTAGATTGAGAGTTACCGATAATAAGTGCATGAGTTCTTCGGACTAATGTGAGTATTCGAAAGTTGACACTTCCACCTAGCCATATTTTTCTAGCCTCTTCGGTACCGTGCATTGCCCTTTCTCACCTCGAGAGTTGGTGCATACTTCGCCGGTGCATCCAAATCCTTGGCACGATACGCTCTGTCATCATAAGCCTCATTATATCCTTCCTCAAAACAGCCACCATACCTACCTATCAAGGCATTTCCATAGCCTTTCCGAGATACATTGCCATGCAACATCCATCTTCTCATGACTTGATCTTCATGTCATACATGCTTTTTGCTTGATCGATGAGCCGCATGCTAGTTGGGCCTTGCCCTAATCATTGCTACATGACGCGCTAGTATCATTGCATATCCTGCTACACCGGCAGAGGCATACATTTGCATACATCATGATAGTTCCATTTTCTTTATGTTGAGTACTTTTGTAAAGTGTGAAAGATCTTCTATACTTCTTGTAATACATAGAGTGTTGCCCCTAAAGTGAGGAAAAGATCCCAAAGAGGACAAAATCAAAAGATCCCAAAGAGGACAAATGAGAGTTAAATAGAAAGAGCCATTGAGGCCACACAAAATAAAAAAATAGAAAAAAAGAGAAAAAGAAATAAAAAGAGAGAAGGGGGCACACTACTATTCCTTTTGAGAGATCCACACTCGTACTTCATCTTATACCTTGTACTCCATAGAGATTATCATTCATGCATATAGCTATGTGGGGACCTTCACACTATAGAACTTGGCTTGTATATTCCAATGATGAGCCTCCTCAAAAGAGCTCTAGGTCTTCTTGAGCGAGCAAGTTGGGTGCACCCCCACTAGTTCCATTGGAGAGCTTACCTTAGCTCATATGTGCATCTGTTGCATGGCAATCCCTACTCCTCACATCATATCTATCATTTGGCTTTCTCTCGCCTATGATTGTCCTCATTGATGTGAGCCTTTCACACTTTTTTGTCTTCCCCCTTCATCATTTTTCTCTCTTTGCCATCCTAAGTGTCAACTTTCTTGTTTACGCTCATCCATTGCATGAGTGCTCAAAATATCGAAAGGGAGTGGATCATTTTGACTTGTACCTGGCTAGTGGTCTGGGGATGAGTCAAGATAAGATTCCAAAGAAGACCAAGTGTGAAACTTTAGTAGATTAAGTTCTCAACAATACAAAAACTATGTTTTACTCTCTCGTATATCCCTATCCCCTTTCTTGCACGCAAACACCATTTGGAGACATTCGAGTCACGGACAGCAAGAGCTCTTGCACCTTTATGTTCTTATGTTGCTTGTTACAATGCTAATATAGACTCTTGCTTGTTATGACTTAAATTGAATTACATGCCTTGATTGCTTTACTTAAAAAGTTCTTATATGGTTGGTAGCATGTCACCACAGAAATTATGCTTGTTATCATTTACCTACTCGAGGACGAGTAGGAATTAAGCTTGGGGATGTTGGTACGTCCAAAACGTATCTATAATTTCTGCTTGCTCCATGCTTCTTTTGTGTGACATTGCTATGATATTGATGCACTTCCATACACTTTTGATCATATTTGGACTAACCTATTAACTCAGTGCACCACAGTGCCAGTTCCTGTTTTCTGCTGTTTTTCTATTTCAGGTTTCCCCCATATTAAAAGTGCTCCAAAATTTCCAGGAAAAATATAGGAAAAATTAGCGTACAGGAAGCTTCGCGAAGAACCAAAGATGGGCCAGAGGGGAGCCAAGGGAGACCCAGGCAGCCACCTGGCGCGGCCCCACCCCTGGCCGCGCCAGGGGGGCGCCTGGGGCCCCTGCTCCGCCTCTGGCTGCCCTCCTTCGCATATATATCCCTCTCGTCCTGAAACCCTCGAGGACAGAACCCTTTTTCGCGATCTCGCCTCTGTTCCGCCGCCGCAGCGCTTCCAAGATCGGGAGCATCAAGAGAACTCTTCCCGGCACCCTGCCGGAGGGGAGAACCACCACCGGGAGCTTCTCCACCACCATGGACGCTTCCCGGATGAGTCGTGAGTAGTCCACCTTGGACCATGGGTCCATGATCAGTAGCTATGTGATGTTCTCCTCCCCTCTTTGCTCTTCATGGTTTAGACCTCGTGAGCTGCCCTACATGATCGAGGCACATATGTAATCTTTCTGCTGTTGCTTTGCTGAGTTTGCTGGGATCTGATGGATTATGAGACTATGTTCAGATTGTGTTTGAGTAATATATTTGATTCACCTCTTTTATATCTTTGTTCTTGAGTAATTCTTGCATGTTCTCCGTTGCTGTTTATTGCTTTGGCCAAGTAGTAGGTAGTAACTCCAAGAGGGAGCGTTATGCTTGATTGTGGGTTCATGCCCCCTGATGACTAGCTTGAGTGACATAAACATGAGTCTAGGGGATGTGATGTTGCCACAAGGGAGAAAACAACGGTGCTTGTACTTGCGGGTGCAAGGATTGTTTACTTTACGCAAAGTTCTTTTAATGCAGTTATCTGTTGCTTTGAGTTACACTTTGGGTCGGATTCGCAACTTAATACCAGCGAGATGTTCTGGATAGATATCTCAAGGTGGATGATTAGTAGTAGATGCAGATGGATTTCGGTCTACTTGCCTTGGCGTACCGCCCATGCTTTTGAGCCTCTACCTTTCTTTGCAGCATAGTTAGCATTGGTTTGCGCACATAATCTTGTCAATTACCCAGCTGTAATTTGTTTACCTCGCTTTGCTGTTTTATCGTCTTTTGGGAGAGAGACATCACAAGTGAACATCATGGGACCCCGGTCCATATTACCACCGTTGATCACACCTTCTATTTACTTCCTGTTTTTATTTCCTAGTTGCAGTCATAGCTATCATTATTATCTCTTGTGTTTGATCATTTGTAAACAACAAGGCCGGAGGGATTGACAACCTCTCTGTACTCGTTGGGAGCAAAGTTATCTGTATCTGTGTGAAGGTCCCGTCAATCGCTAAGTTTCTGGCGCCGTTGACACCTACTTGTCGACCCTCGGAGTCTCACGGGATTCGATCCTTGGTATCTTTGCCAAGGGAAATTTGCCGCTACGCTACATCTCAACCTTCCACTTGGGGTAACCAACGAGGGGCGAGAAGCCATCAGCCGGCCGGCCCTCTATGGTGCGCCATAAGAGGCAATCCTACTAGGAATAGGATTGCCATCCTATTCCTAGTAGGAATCATCAAGAAGGGAAGGAAAGAGAGGGAGAGAAGGAGAAGGAAAGAGGGGGCCGCTCCCCCCTCCCCTAGTCAAATTCGGACTGCCCTTGGGAGGGGGCGCGCCACCTCCTGGCTGCTGCCCTCTTTCTCCCCTATGGCCCACTAAGGCCCATCTTTCTCCCGGGGGGTTCCGGTAACACCCCCGGCACCCCGGTAAATTCCGAAACTTTTCAGAACACTTCTGGTGTCCGAATATAGTCGTCCAATATATCAATATTTACGTCTCGGACATTCCGAGACTCCTCGTCATGTCCGTGATCTCATCCGGGACTCCGAACTACCTTCGGTACATCAAAACTCATAATATCGATCGTCATCAAACGTTAAGCGTGCGGACCCTACGGGTTCGAGAACTATGTAGACATGACCGAGACTCATCTCTGGTTAATAACCAATAGCGGAACCTGGATGCTCATATTGGTTCCTACATATTCTACGAAGATCTTTATCGGTCAAACCGCATAACAACATACGTTGTTCCTTTTGTCATCGGTATGTTACTTGCCCGAGATTCGATCGTCGGTATCTCAATACCTAGTTCAATCTCGTTACCGGCAAGTCTCTTTACTCGTTCCGTAATACATCATCTCGTGACTAACTCATTAGTCATTTGCTTGCAAGGCTTATTATGATGTGCATTACCGAGAGGGCCCAGAGATACCTCTCCGACACTCGGGGTGACAAATCCTATTCTTGATCTATGCCAACACCACAAATACTTTCGGAGACACCTGTAGAGCATCTTTATGATCACCCAGTTACGTTGTGATGTTTGATAGCACACAAGGTGTTCCTACGGTATTCGGGAGTTGCAGAATCTCATAGTCATAGGAACATGTATAAGTCATGAAGAAAGCAATAGCAGTAAAACTAAACGATCATAGTGCTAACCTAACGGATGGGTCTAGTCCATCACATCATTCTCCTAATGATGTGATCCCATTGATCAAATGACAACTCATGTCTATGGCTAGGAAACATAACCATCTTTGATCAATGAGCTAGTCTAGTAGAGGCATACTAGGGACACTCTGTTTTGTCTATGTATTCACATGTCAGAGATATTGACCATGGGTACCCTCAGAGACCACCCTTGGTATTTTTGAGACAAATGATAGCCGCCTGTTCCACCGCGGCCGTCTGCCCATCGAGCCGCCTCCTAGGGTAGCCTGCCCCTAGGAGCCGGCTGCCAGCAGGCGGCAGGGACCCAACAGGCGGCGACACCAACACCACCAGCCAGCAGACGGTCCCATATTCCTTCCCTAGGACACGTGCTGGGGGGACCCGCACACAGCAAGGGCGTGGCTATAGGTGAACATGTCCTTGGAAGATCTATAAGGGCGTGGCTACAGTGAACATGTATCTTATGAATATCTCCTGAGCGGCGGTTCACTGTAGCCACGCTGCTCGTGACCAAGCATCGGCCAGAGGAGGTCACGATCCCACTACCCGCAAACGGCGGGGCCAGCAGGCGGTTGGCCCCCTTGGTCAGCGGGTAGCTCATGAACAAGCCGCCCCTGGAAGACGGCCAGGGGAGACTGCCGCCTAGTAACGGACGGCAATTCTCACCCTAGAAGTCCGAGCCTCATCAAGATGATAGGACAGGGCGTGGCGGCACCGTACGGCAGGAGATGATGGCACTGTAGCCACTTCCCTCCCGACATGGTTGTCGTCAGTGAAGGCACATCTGCAGTGAAAGACAATCGCGTAGGGCCCGCAGGCAGCGGGCCCCAGCAGGCAGGCGGCAAAGCCGGCGCCAGAAGACACTGACGGCTGGGAGCCACACTGTCAAGATTACCATTGCACCCCTGGGGGGTAGGCCTATATAAACCCCCCAGGGTCCTCCATGAGGAGGGGTTGGAAGGTTACGAAGTCGAACCCTAGCAGAGAGAGATAGAAGGTGGGCTAGCCTTGTTCATCTTCTTCCTTTAAACCGCACAGCTCAAGGAGCAACCTTGTAGCTACCTTAGTGACATCAGTCATGACGCGGAGCCCCCGCAGAGCAGGACTAGGGGTGTTATCTCCTCGGAGAGCCCCGAACCTGGGTAAGATCCGTAGGCGTCCTAAGTTCCGCTTTATCCCACTTCCCAAGCCTGGCGACGTTCTTTTGACCACATGCATGATAAGCCATCCGTTGGCATATGTCGTTCCAAAACCCCGACATTTGGCGCCCACCGTGGGGCTATGTGCACCGTCGTCCAGAGACATGTTCTGGACGGGAACCTTGTTCCTTCCTGGAGAGAGTAGCCAGCCCGGCACGCCCGCTGGCATGGAAACCGGGATGCTTCACGGCGCTGAGGCCGCATGCGCCGTGAGCGGGCTCGCCGATCTGATCGGCGCCGTTCGCATCCACGATGAACCCTCTCCGGCGGCCGAGCCAGTGGCACCGGAGAGCTTCCTTGTCGAGCTCCTCGACAAGCTCCACATCGTCGACGAGCGCGCCTCTGACGTGGAGTCAGTGGGCTCCTCTGACCCACCGGTAGACATGATCGTCGACCTCGGCGCGGGGCCCGTCGACTCCTTCCCCGAGCACGTGGAGATCATCAACGACCCCCTCCCCGTTCTTCCAATCGGCTGCACCATCAGCACCGTCACGGAGGTGCTCGTCACCGACCACGGTGAACCATCTAACAGGACGGGCCCAGGCCCGCTCGAGGCCGCTCTGCAGCACCTCGCCGCTCCTGTCGCGGCGGGGGTAGACGGCGAGGCGTTGGAGGCGCTCCGTGTTTGGCTCCTCGACAGCGCCAACAAATTGGCTGCCTCCCGACGCCTCACCGAAGCTTACCGCCGCGAGATGGACCGCGCCATTTGTGGCACGCCGGCTGCTGGTGAGCCTAGCCGACCCAGCGCCGTCCGCGATCGCGGCGGGCTGCTAGCAGACATGCTGGGGGCCCCGCGGCCTGTGTACCTCACTCCGTCGGAGAACCTAAGGGCTGCCCAGGCGACAGTCGATGAGATGGGCCACTTAGAGGGAGACGAGCTTCGTTGCATGACTCAGCGCGCCCGCCAGCTCCTCGACGCTGCTGCCAAGTAGCAGGCGGCCCGTCGCCGGGTATCAGAGGCCGGCGCGCACACAGACAACCGCCCTTTTCGGCGGGAGCGAGGAGCCACGTCTCGCTCTCCAACAGTCGGCGCCACCAACCGACGAGACTCAGAGCCTGCTGCCAGCCGCAGCCGGCAGACTCGCGTCACCATCGAGCGCGACGAAGACGGCCGCCCAAGGGCCGTAGAACGGTGAGGGGAACATCCGCCTCCTCTCAGGCGGGAGAGGCGCGTGTCTCCTCCGCCTGTTGACCACCCCTCTCTGGCGGGCCGCTTGGGCCGCCGCGAGGGGGTTGGGGAGAACGACACCCACCACCGCCTGGATCGTCTGGCTCGATCCCAGGCGGTTGAAGAAGAAGATGACCTCAGTCCGGCCTGCTTCGGCCCTCGCATCTGCAATGAGCCTTTTCCCAAGGGCTTCTCGCTCCCTAGAGACACCCCCAAGTACAACGGATCAGTGAAACCAGAGGACTGGCTGGTGAATTACTCCACGGCCGTCAGCATAGCCACCAGCAACAGATGTGTCGCGGTGAAGTATGTGCCCCTCATGCTCCAGGGCACGGCTCGGACCTAGCTGAACAACATTAAGCCCAATAGCATCAACGGCTGGCTGGACTTCATCGACGCTTTCACCCGCAACTTCACCAGCACCTACAAGCGTCCTCCCAAGCCGCGTCAGCTTTCCCTGTGCGTCCAAGGCCCAGACGAGTCGGCCCGCGATTATCAGACGCGCTGGGCAGAGCTGCGAAACTCTTGTGAAGGAGTGCACGAGGTACAAGCCATCGAGTATTTCACGGCCGGGTGCAGAGAAGGCACCTTACTCAAACACCGGCTCCTTTGTGACGAGCCGGCCACGTTGGATGAACTGCTGAGCATAGCAGACAAGTACACCACCGCTGACTCCTCCATGAAGACCGAGATGCAAGTGGATGCTTCTGGCAAGATGACCCCTCCAACTTCCAAGACGCCGGCAGGAGAGTCCAGCCGGCGCCAGCAGACAAGCGACCAGAAGCGCAAGGCCCACGCGCCGGCTGCCAACAGCCGGCTGGTGGCAGCAGTCGACGGACAGCAGCCAGAAGCTCAAGCAGGACCCAAGCGCCAGAAGGGCGGCAAACCGGTATGGCAACCGGCCTTCTCCTTTGATCAAGCTCTGGACGCCCCCTGCAAGTTCCATAGTGGCGCAAAGCCTTCCAACCACACAAAGCGAAAGTGTCATTGGCTCACAAGAATTGCGAGGGGAGAAGCTCTGCCACCGCCGCCTGCTGGGCAGCCGGCCCCGCCTCCTAATCTGCCGGCTGCCCGTTCTGGCGGCCAGGTCCATGACGAATTCCCAGAAGAAAACGGAGCCTATGTTGTCTTCACCAGCCAGACGGACGATAGGCATAGCCGGCGCCAGCAGCGCAGAGAAGTCAACACTGTTGCTGTCAAGGACCCGGGATTCATGCATTGGTCTGAAAGGCCTGTCAGCTGGAGCCGAGAGGATCACCCAGGGGCCTATGCCTTGGTCCTGGACGCCACTCTCTCCACTGACAGGCAGGCCTGTCGTTTCTCCCGGGTGCTGGTAGACGGCGGCAGCAGCATCAACATCATGTACCGTGACACCATGGAGAAGTTGGGCATCAAAGAGAAGCAACTTCAGCCTACCAAGACCGTGTTCCATGGCATTGTGCCGGGCCTCTCTTGCTCACCAATTGGCAAGGCCAGGGTCGATGTCCTGTTTGGTGACAAGATGCACTTCCGGAGGGAGCCGGACTGGTTTGAAGTAGTGAACCTGGAAAGTCCCTATCACGTGATCTTGGGCCGGCCAGCTCTTGCAAAGTTCATGGCAGTCCCCCATTATGCTTACCTCAAGATGAAGATGCCGAGCCCCAAAGGAATAATCACCATAGCCGGGAACTACGAGAAGTCCATTGCATGCACAACAGCCAGCAGCCGCCTGGCAGAGTCCCTTGTCGTGGCTGAGGAAAAGCGTCGTCTGGAGCGGCTGGTGGTAATGGCTGGCGAGCAACCGGCATACCAGCTGATCCCAGGGAGGCGGAGCCGCAAGGCTCGTTCCAGCCGGCCAAGGACACAAAGAAGATTGCCTTGGAACCGTCTCACCCGGAGCGATTTGCTGCCATAGGGTCAAGCCTAGACAGCAAATAGGAAAGCGAGCTCGTCGATTTCCTCCGTGAGAATCGGGACATCTTTGCATGGTCCCCCAAAGACATGCCGGGTGTCCCGACGGATTTCGCCGAGCACAAACTACACGTGAGAGAAGATGCAAAGCCTGTCAGACAGCCGCTGTGCCGCTTGTCAGAAGAGAAGAGAAGAGTCGTTGGGGAAGAAGTTGCCCGCCTGCTAGCAGCCGGTTTCATCATGGAAGTCTTTTATCTCGAGTGGCTTGCGAATCCAGTCCTAGTGCTGAAGAAGAAGAACAAATGGCGCATGTGCATTGATTACACCAGCCTAAACAAAGCTTGCCCTAAAGATCCGTTTGCTCTGCCGCGAATAGATCAAGTGATCGACTCCACAGCCGTATGCGAGCTGCTGTCTTTCCTCGATGCTTATTCGGGGTACCACCAAATCAAGCTTGATCCAGCTGACCGACTGAAGAACGCCTTCCTCACGCCATTTGGGGCCTTCTACTACCTAACCATGATGTTCGGCTTGAGAAATGCCGGCGCCACCTTTCAGCGTTGCATGCAGAAGTGTCTCCTCAAGCAGCTTGGCAGGAACGCCCACGTTTACGTGGATGATATTGTGGTGAAGACGGAGAAGAGAGGAACCCTTTTGGAGGATCTCCAAGAAACATTTGAGAACCTGCGCTGCTTTCGGATTAAGCTAAACCCGGAGAAATGCGTCTTCGGGGTACCGGCCAGCTCCTTGGCTTCCTGGTATCCGAACGCGGCATCGAGTGCAATCCTGCGAAGATCAAGGCCATCGAGTGGATGGAGCGACCGACCCGTGTGCGGGATGTCCAGAGATTCACGGGGTGCCTGGCATCTCTCAGCCGTTTCATCAGCCGGCTGGGAGAAAAGGCACTCCCCCTGTACCAACTGATGAAGAAGACCACGTGCTTCGAGGGGAACGACCAGGCAGACGAAGCTTTCCTGCAGCTCAAGTGACTGTTGTCCACCCCGCCTGTCCTGGCGGCACCAGCAGACAAGGAACCCATGTTCCTTTACATAGCCGCCACCAGCCGGGTGGTCAGCACTGTCATTGTGGTCGAGCGCCCACAGGATGGCAGAGCCTTGCCCGTCCAGAGGCCCGTCTACTACTTGAGCGAAGTACTGTCAGTATCCAAGCAGAACTACCCCCATTACCAGAAGATGTGCTACGGCGTGTACTTCACCGCCAAAAAACTCAAGCAATACTTCCAAGAGCATTCTGTCACGGTCGTCTGCACGGCCCCGCTTGCCAAAATCATGGGCAACAGAGATGCCTCAGGAAGAGTGGCCAAGTGGGCCATTGAGCTGGCCCCCTTCACCATCTTCTACCAGCCACGCACCACCATCAAGTCGCAGGCATTGGCCGACTTCCTCGTCGATTGGGCCGAAACCCAGTACCTGCCGCCTGTGCCAGACTCAACCCATTGGCGGATGCACTTTGACAGGTCAAAGATGTGCACCGGCCTGGGAGCCGGTGTCGTCCTCACCTCCCCCAAAGGCGACAAGCTCAAGTATACCCTGCAGATCCACTTTGCCGCCTCCAACAATGTGGCCGAGTACGAGGCACTTATCCACGGGCTCCGGATGGCCAAGGAGATTGGCATCCGCCGAGTGCTGTGCTATGGTGACTCGGACTTGGTTGTCCAGCAATCGTCTGGGGACTGGGACGCCAAGGACGCAAACATGGCAAGCTATCGCTTCCTTGTCCAGCAGATCAGTGGACACTTTGATGGCTGCTAGTTCCTCCACATACCACGAGCTGATAACATGCAAGCCGACACCTTGGCACGAATCGGCTCCATCCGCCAAGCAATACCAGCCGACGTATCTCTCCAATGCATGCGCAAGCCGTCTATCAAGCCTTCACAAGAGTCGGAGTCAATCTTCATACCAGCTGACCCTGGGGCAGGCGGCCTCGCAGCTTCGGCAGCCCGCCCAGAGACTGCCCCAGCAGGCGGCCATGACACTCCAACTCCAACAGACGGACCACCTATAGCCGCGCCAGTTCCTGGCCCGGGGACTGCTCCAGCAGATGGCCAGGAGGCGACGGCTCCAGCAGACGGCTCGGGGGCTTCGGATACACAGCAGGCGGCTCAGCCCAGCCCTCCGCCTCCCAGCCCAACCGCCTTGGTCTCTCTGGCCGAGGCAACAGGAGTCTCAGCGCCGTCTTGGGCGCAGCCAATCCTCACATTCCTGCTCAAAGGAGAGCTGCCAGCAGAAGAAACTTTGGCACGACAAGTTCAACGCCGGGCCTCCGCATACACCATAGTCAACAAAGAGCTTGTCTGAAGAAGCACAATGGACGTCTTCTAGTGCTGTGTAGAAGCAACAAAGGGGCTGGCTATCCTGAAGGACATTCACCAAGGGGAATGCGGCCACCACGCGGCCTCCAGGTCCCTCGTCGCCAAAGCTTTCCGCCACGGCTTCTTCTGGCCGACTGCTTTGGACGATGCCAAGGAACTGGTGAGAAAGTGCAACGGCTGCCAGCGCTTCAGTTCCAAGCAACACTTGCCGGCTTCTGCACTCAAGACTATTCCGATCACTTGGCCATTTGCCGTCTGGGGCCTGGATATGACATCACAGTCCGGTATGGTATACCGCACAGCATCATCACCGACAACGGCACAAATGTTGCCAAAGGCGCACTTGCCCGTTTCTGTGCAACACAGGGCATCCGACTGGACCTAGCGTCTGTTGCCCACCCACAGTCTAACGGCCAAGTGGAGCGCGCCAACGGCCTCATCCTATCCGGCATCAAGCCCCAGCTGGTCGAACCTTTGGAGCGGTCAGCCGGTTGCTGGATCGAAGAACTGTCGTCTGTCCTGTGGATCCTCAGAACCACTCCGAACAAATCCACCGGCTTCACTCCTTTCTTCCTCGTGTATGGGGCCGAGGCCGTCATCCCAACGAATATTGAGTTTGACTCACCTCGCGTCACCATGTATACGGAAGCTGAAGCCAAAGAAGCACGCGAAAACGGCGTGGACCTGCTGGAGGAGGCTCGGCTGGTAGCACTCAGTCGCTCCATCATCTACCAGCAGGGTATCCGTCGCTGTCACAGCCGGCGAGTCAAGCCACGCTCCTTCCGTGAGGGAGACCTTGTGCTCCGGCAGATCCAGCGAACAGCCGGCCAACACAAGCTCTTGGCTCCTTGGGAAGGACCGTTCATCGTCATCAAGGTACTAGGCAACGATGCCTACTACCTCATTGATGCCCAGAAGCCAAGAGCGCGCAAGAGAGATGACTCAGGAAAGGAGTCGGAGCGCCCATGGAACGCAAACCTTCTTCGTCGCTTTTATAGCTGAAAGACAGTATGTGTCATGCTATCTAAAGTTATTTTGAGAACCAATGGGACCCCTGAGGAGTTCTCGGGGACTGCCCAACCCTTTATCTATACGATAAGAATGTTGGGGAACGTAGTATTTTAAAATATTCCAACGATCACGCAAGATCTATCTACCAGATGCATAGCAACAAGAGGGAAGAGTGTGTCTACGTACCCTCGTAGACCGGAAGCGGAAGCGTCAAGTGACGCGGTTGATGTAGTCGAACTTCTTCGCGATCCAAACGATCAAGCACCGAACGTACGGCACCTCCGCGTTCAGCACACGTTCAGCTTGATGACGTCCCACGAGCTCTTGATCCAGCTGAGCTTCACGGGAGAGTTTCGTCAGTACGACGGCGTGGTGACGGATATGATGTATTTACCGGCGCAGGGCTTCGCCTAAGCACTGCGACGGTATAACCGAGGTGTGTTTCTGTGGAGGGGGGCACCGCACACGGCTAGAACAATTCAACTCGTGTGTCTTTGGGTGCCCCCTGCCCCCGTATATAAAGGAGCAAGGGAGGGAGGCCAGCCGTCTCTCTATGGTGCGGCTAGGGCTGCAATACTACTAGGAATAGGATTGCAATCCTATTCCTAGTAGGAACTACCAAAGAAGGAAGAAGGGGGAAGGAAAGAGAGGGAGAGGGAGAGGGAAAGAGGGGCCGCGCCCCCCTCCCCTTGTCCTATTCGGACTCCTCCTAGGGAGGGGGCGCGCCACCTCCTGGCTGCTGCCCTCTCTCTTCCCTATGGCCCACCAGGGCCCATCATTCCCCCGGGGTTTCCGGTAACCCCTCCGGCACTCCGGTAAATTCCGAAACTTTCCAGAACACTTCCGGTGTCCGAATATAGTCGTCCAATATATCAATATTTATGTCTCGGACAATCCGAGACTCCTCGTCATGTCCGTGATCTCATACGGGACACCGAACTACCTTCGGTACATCAAAACTCATAAACTCATAATACCGATCGTCATCAAACGTTAAGCGTGCGGACCGTACGGGTTCAAGAACTATGTAGACATGACCGAGACTCATCTCCAGTCAATAACCAATAGCGGAACCTGGATGCTCATATTGGCTCCTACATATTCTACGAAGATCTTTATCGGTCAAACCGCATAACAACATACGTTGTTCCTTTTGTCATCGGTATGTTACTTGCCCGAGATTCGATCGTCGGTATCTCTATACCTAGTTCAATCTCGTTACCGGCAAGTCTCTTTACTCGTTCCGTAACACATCATCTCGTGACTAACTCATTAGTCTTTTGCTTGCAAGTCTTATTGTGATGTGTGTTATCGAGAGGGCCCAGAGATACCTCTCCGACATTTGGAGTGACAAATCCTAATCTTGATCTATGCCAACACCACGAATACTATCGGAGACACCTGTAGAGCATCTTTATGATCACCCAGTTACGTTGTGACGTTTGATAGCACACAAGGTGTTCCTACGGTATCCGGGAGTTGCATAATCTCATAGTCACAGGAACATGTATAAGTCATGAAGAAAGCAATAGTAGTAAAACTAAACGATCATAGTGCTATGCTAGCAGATGGGTCTAGTCCATCACATCATTCTCCTAATGATGTGATCTCGTTGATCAAATGACAACTCTTGTTTATGGCTAGGAAACATAGCCATCTTTGATCAATGAGCTAGTCTAGTAGAGGCATACTAGGGACATACTATTTTGTCTATGTATTCACACATGTATCAAGTTTCCGGTTAATACAATTCTAGCATGAATAAAAGACATTTATCATGATATAAGGAAATACAAATAACATCTTTATTATTGCCTCTAGGGCATATTTCCTTCAGTCTCCCACTTGCACTAGAGTCAATAATCTAGCTCACATCGCCATGTGATTTAATACCGATAGTTCACATCGTTATGTGAATAACACCCATAGTTCACATCGCCATGTGACCAACACCCAAAGGGTTTACTAGAGTCAATAATCTAGTTCACATCGCTATGTGATTAATACCCAAGAGTAATAAGGTGTGATCATGTTTTGCTTGTGAGAGAAGTTTAGTCAACGGGTCTGTCACATTCAGATTCGTATGTATTTTGCAAATTTCTATGTCTACAATGCTCTGCATAGAGCTACTCTAGCTAATTGCTCCCACTTTCAATACGCATCCAGATTGATACTTAGAGTCATCTGGATTTAGTGTCAAAGCTTGCATCGGCGTAACCCTTTACGACGAACTCTTTATCACCTCCATAATCGAGAAACATTTCCTTAGTCATCCAGTTACTAAGGATAATTTTGACCGCTGTACAGTGATCTACTCCTGGATCACTATTGTACCCCCTTGACAAACTCATGGCAAGGTACACAACATGTTTGGTACACAGCATGGCATACTTTATAGAACCTATGGCTGAGGCATAGGGAATGACTTTCATTCTCTCTATATTTTTTTGTCGTGGTCTGGCTTTGAGTCTTACTCAACTTCACACCTTACAAGTCAGGCAAGAACTCCTTCTTTGACTGATCCATTTTGAACTACTTCAAAATCTTATCAAGGTATGTACTTATCGAAAGTCTTATCAAGCGTCTTGATCTATCTCTATAGATCTTGATGCCCAATATGTAAGCAGCTTCACCAAGGTCTTTCTTTGAAAAACTCCTTTCAAACACTCCTTTATGCTTTCCAGAAAATTCTACATCATTTCCGATCGACAATATGTCATTCACATATACTTATCAGAAAGGTTGTAGTGCTCCCACTCACTTCTTGTAAATACAGGCTTCACCGTAAGTCTATATAAATCTATATGCTTTGATCAACTTATCAAAGCGTATATTCCAACTCCGAGATGCTTGCACCAGTCCATAGATGGATCGTTGGAGCTTGCACATTTTGTGAGCACCTTTAGGATTGACAAAACCTTCGGGTTGCATCATATACAATTTTTCTTTAATAAATCCATTAAAGAATGCAGTTTTGTTATCCATTTGCCAGATTTCATAAAATGCGGCAATTGCTAACATGATTCGGACAGACTTAAGCATCGCTACGGGTGAGAAAGTCTCATCGTAGTCAACTCCTTGAACTTGTCGAAAACCTTTCGCAATAAGTCGAGCTTTGTAAACAGTAACATTACCGTCAGCGTCGGTCTTCCTCTTGAAGATCCATTTATTTTCGATGGCTTGCCGATCATCGGGCAAGTCAACCAAAGTCCACACTTTGTTCTCATACATGGATCCCATCTCAGATTTCATGGCCTCAAGCCATTTTGCGGAATCTGGGCTCATCATCACTTCCTCATAGTTCGCAGGTTCATCATGGTCTAGTAACATGACTTCCAGAACTGGGTTGCCGTACCACTCTGGTGCGGAACATACTCTGGTTGATCTACGACGTTCAGCAGAAACTTGATTTGAAGTTTCATGATCATCATCATTAGCTTCCTCACTAATTGGTGTAGGAATCACTGGAACTAGTTTCTGTGATGTTCCACTTTCCAATTCGGGAGAAGGTACAATTACCTCATCAAGTTCTACTTTCCTCCCACTCACTTCTTTCGAGAGAAACTCCTTCTCTAGAAAGGATCCACTCTTAGCAACAAAGACCTTGCCTTCGGATCTGTGATAGAAGGTGTACCCAACAGTTTCTTTTGGGTATCCTATGAAGATTTAATTCTCCGATTTGGGTTCGAGCTTATCATGTTGAAACTTTTTCACATAAGCATCGCAGTCCCAAACTTAAAAAAAATTGACAGCTTAGGTTTCTCGTCAAACCACAGTTCATACGGTGTCATCTCCACGGATTTAGATGGTGCCCTATTTAACGTGAATGTAGCTGTCTCTAATGCATAACCCCAAAAGCAATAGTGGTAGATCGGTAAGAGACATCATCGATCGCACCATATCTAATAAAGTACGGTTATGACGTTCGGACACACCATTACACTGTGGTGTTCCAGGTGGTGTGAATAGTGAAACTATTTCACATTGTTTTTACTGAAGGCCAAACTCGCTAACTCAAATATTTTACCTCTACGATCATATCGTAGAAACTCTTATTTTCTTGTTACGATGATTCTCCACTTCACTCTGAAATTCTTTGAACTTTTCAAATGTTTCAGACTTGTGCTTCATTAAGTAGATATACCCATATCTGCTCAAATCATCAGTGAAGGTCAGAAAATAACGATTCCCGCCGTGAGCTTCAACACTCATTGGTCTGCATACATCAGTAAGTATGATTTCCAACAACTCTGTTGCTCGCTCCACAGTTCCGGAGAACGGAGTTTTAGTCATCTTGCCCATGAGGCATGGTTCGCAAGCACCAAGTGATTCATAATCAAGTGATTCCAAAAAGTCCATCACTATGGAGTTTCTTCATGCGCTTTACACCAATATGACCTAAACGGCAGTGCCACAAATAAGTTGCACTATCATTATTAACCTTGCATCTTTTGGCTTCAATATTATGAATATGTGTATCGCACGATCGAGATCCAACAAACTATTTTCATTGGGTGTATGACCATAGAAGGTTTTATTCATGTAAACAGAACAACAATTATTCTCTAACTTACATGAATAACCGTATTGCAATAAACATGATCAAATCATATTCATGCTCAGCACAAACACCAAATAACACTTATTTAGGTTCAACACTAATCCCGAAAGTATAGGGAGTGTGCGATGATGATCATATCAATCTTGGAACTGCTTCCAATACACATCGTCACTTCATCCTTTAACTAGTTTCTGTTCATTATGCAACTCCCATTTCGAGTTACTACTCTTTAGCAACTGAACCAGTATCAAATACCGAGGGGTTGCTATGAACACTAGTAAAATACACATCAATAATCTGTATATCAAATATACCTTTGTTCAC
The DNA here is from genome assembly GCA_902687465.1 of Secale cereale. Classification (NCBI taxonomy): domain Eukaryota; kingdom Viridiplantae; phylum Streptophyta; class Magnoliopsida; order Poales; family Poaceae; genus Secale; species Secale cereale. The sequence continues at coordinate 870,237,832 of LR738710.1, forward strand.
TTTGCCATCCTTCTTATCCGCCAAGTATCTAGGGCAGTTCCACTTCCGGTGACCATTTCCTTTGCAGTAGAAGCACTTAGTTTAAGGCTTGAGTTTAGCTTTGGGTTTCTTCATGGGAGTGACAACTTGCTTGTCATTCTTCTTGAAGTTCCCCTTCTATCCCTTTGCCCTTTACTTGAAACAAGCGGTCTTATTAACCATCAACACTTGATGTTCTTTCTTGATTTCTACCTTCGCCGATTTCAGCATTGCGAAGAGCTCGGGAATTACCTTCGTCATCCCTTGCATATTATAGTTCATCATGAAGTTCTACTAACTTGGTGATAGTGACTAGAGAACTTTGTCAATTACTATCTTATCTGGAAGATTAACTCCCACTTGATTCAAGTAATTGTAGTACCCAGACAATCTGAGCACATGCTCATTGGTTGAGCTATTCTCCTCCATCTTGTAGGCAAAGTACTGTCAGAAGTCTTATACCTCTCGACACGGGCATGAGTATGAAATACTAATTTCAACTCTTGGAACATCTCATATGCTCCGTGGCGTTCAAAACGTTTTTTGAAGTCCCGGTTATAAGCCATAAAGCATGGTGCACTAAACTATCAAGTAGTCATCATACCGAGCTTTTTTCAAAACATTCATAACGTCTACATCTGCTCCTGCAATAGGTCTGTCACCTAGCGGTGCATCAAGGACATATTTCTCTGTGCAGCAATGAGGATAATCCTCAGATCACGGAACAATTCCGCATCATTGCTACTAACATCTTTCAACTTAGTTTTCTCTAGGAACATATAAAAAATAAACGGGGAGCAACATCGTGAGCTATTGATCTACAACATAGATATGCTAATACTACGAGGACTAAGTTCATGATAAATTAAAGTTCAATTTAATCATATTACTTAAGAACTCACACTTAGATAGACATCCCTCTAGTCATCTAAATGATCACGTGATCCAAATCAACTAAACCATGTCTGATCATCACGTGAGATGGAGTAGTTTCAATGGTGAACATCTTATGTTGATCATATCTACTATATGATTCACGCTCGACCTTTCGGTTTCCATTGTTCCGAGGCCGTATCTGCATATGCTAGGCTCGTCAAGTTTAACCCGAGTATTCTGCGTGTGCAAAACTGGCTTACACCCGTTGTATTTGAACGTAGAGCTTATCACACCCGATCATCACGTGGTGTCTCGGCACGACGAACTTTCGCAATGGTGCATACTCAGGGAGAACACTTATACCTTGAAATTTAGTAAGGGATCATCTTATAATTCTACCGTCGTTCTAAGCAAAATAAGAAGCATAATAAGATAAACATCACATGCAAATCAAAATATGTGACATGATATGGCCATCATCATCTTGTGCTTTTGATCTCCATCTCCAAAGCACCGTCATGATCACCTTCGTCACCGGCGCGACACCTTGATCTCCATCGTAGCATCATTGTCGTCTCGCCAACTGTTGCTTCTACGACTATCGCTACCGCTTAGTGATAAAGTAAAGCAATTACATGGCGATTGCATTTCATACAATAAAGCGACAACCATATGGCTCCTGCCAGTTGCCGATAACATTACAAAACATGATCATCTCATACAAAACCGTATAACTCATCATGTCTTGACCATATCACATCACAACATGCCCTGCAAAAACAAGTTAGACGTCCTCTACTTTGTTGTTGCAAGTTTTACGTGGCTGCTACGGGCTTAGCAAGAACCGTTCTTACCTACGCATACAAAACCACAACGATGTTTCGTCAAGTATGTGATGTTTTAACCTTCACAAGGACCGGCCGTAGTCACACTTGAATCAGCTAAAGTGAGAGAGACAGACACCCGCCAGTCACCTTTAAGCAACGAGTGCTCGTAACGGTGAAACCAGTCTCGCGTAAGCGTACGCGTAATGTCGGTCCGGGCCGCTTCATCTCACAATACCGCCGAAGCAAAGTATGACATGCTGGTAAGCAGTATGACTAGTATCGCCCACAACTCATTGTGTTCTACTCGTGCATATCATCTACGAATAGAAATGGCTCTGATACCACTGTTGGGGAACGTAGTATTTTAAAATATTCCTACGATCACGCAAGATCTATCTACCAGATGCATAGCAACGAGAGGGAAGAGTGTGTCTACGTACCCTCGTAGACCGGAAGCGGAAGCGTCAAGTGACGCGGTTGATGTAGTCGAACTTCTTCGCGATCCAACCGATCAAGCACCGAACGTACGGCACCTCCGCGTTCAGCACACGTTCAGCTTGATGACGTCCCATGAGCTCTTGATCCAGCTGAGCTTCACGGGAGAGTTTCGTCAGCACGACGGCGTGGTGACGGATATGATGTATTTACCGGCGCAGGGCTTCGCCTAAGCACTGCGAAGGTATAACCGAGGTGTGTTTCTGTGGAGGGGGGCACCGCACACGGCTAGAACAATTCAACTTGTGTGTCTTTGGGTGCCCCCCTGCCCCCGTATATAAAGGAGCAAGGGAGGGAGGCCGGCCGTCTCTCTATGGTGCGGCTAGGGCTGCAATCCTACTAGGAATAGGATTGCAATCCTATTCCTAGTAGAAACTACCAAAGAAGGAAGAAGGGGGAAGGAAAGAGAGGGAGAGGGAGAGGGAAAGAGGGGCCGCGCCCCCCTCCCCTTGTACTATTCAGACTCCTCCTAGGGAGGGGGCGCGCCACCTCCTGGCTGCTGCCCTCTCTCTTCCCTATGGCCCACCAGGGCCCACCATTCCCCCGGGGTTTCCGGTAACCCCTCCGGCACTCCGGTAAATTCCGAAACTTTCCAGAACACTTCCGGTGTCCGAATATAGTCGTCCAATATATCAATCTTTATGTCTCGGACATTCCGAGACTCCTCGTCATGTCCGTGATCTCATACGGGACACCGAACTACCTTCGGTACATCAAAACTCATAAACTCATAATACCGATCATCATCAAACGTTAAGCGTGCGGACCCTACGGGTTCGAGAACTATGTAGACATGACCGAGACTCATCTCCGGTCAATAACCAATAGCGGAACCTGGATGCTCATATTGGCTCCTACATATTCTACGAAGATCTTTATCGGTCAAACCGCATAACAACATACGTTGTTCCTTTTGTCATCGGTATGTTACTTGCCCGAGATTCGATCGTCGGTATCTCTATACCTAGTTCAATCTCGTTACCGGCAAGTCTCTTTACTCATTCCGTAACACATCATCTCGTGACTAACTCATTAGTCTTTTGCTTGCAAGGCTTATTGTGATGTGTGTTACCGAGAGGGCCCAGAGATACCTCTCCGACATTTGGAGTGACAAATCCTATTCTTGATCTATGCCAACACCACGAATACTTTCGGAGACACCTGTAGAGCATCTTTATGATCACCCAGTTACGTTGTGACGTTTGATAGCACACAAGGTGTTCCTACGGTATTCGGGAGTTGCATAATCTCATAGTCACAGGAACATGTATAAGTCATGAAGAAAGCAATAGTAGGAAAACTAAACGATCATAGTGCTATGCTAACTGATGGGTCTAGTCCATCACATCATTCTCCTAATGATGTGATCCCGTTGATCAAATGACAACTCATGTCTATGGCTAGGAAACATAGCCATCTTTGATCAATGAGCTAGTCTAGTAGAGGCATACTAGGGACATACTATTTTGTCTATGTATTCACACATGTATCAAGTTTCCGGTTAATACAATTCTAGCATGAATAAAAGATATTTATCATGATATAAGTAAATACAAATAACATCTTTATTATTGCCTCTAGGGCATATTTCCTTCAAAGAATTATGGCTGTGAATGATTGTTGTTCACTCCTTTGTCCGGCACCGGAGCCTAGCAGACGGCCCGGGGACTGGCCGCCAAGCCCTATGTCTAAGAAATTCTCCTTAAAAAGTCAGACAAGTAATGTGATGGCATTCAAGCCCTCTCCCGCATCAAGTCACAGACTCGCAGAACGCGGCTGTCGGACTGGCAGGAGCTAAAGGCAAGAAATGGTGCCCACATGAAAAATGGCTAAGGAAAAAAGACATAGGGCCAGCCGGTTCTGGGCTTAGCCAAGCCGCCTTCCAGAGGGCGGAATACTTGCCCGCTTTGAAAAAAGCCAAGCCCCTGACCCAGCCACAGAACCACAGAGTGGCTGCCGGGCTGGCAGGGCGGCAATTCAAGGAGAGGGCAAGAAGAAAATCGCCACAAGGAAACTAGGGCAAGGCTAATCCTAGGATTCGGCACAATTGCATAAAGACCATGCATCATTAAAAAGAATATTTACATCCAAAAGGCCTCAAGGGCCGCCTTGCAGTAACAACTTACTGATACACCCAGCGGGTGGAATTGTTCGGATAAACCCTACAAGTCTTACAGGGAAGTAGAGGATACAAAAGAAAAAACTTAAGGTCCAGCAGGTGATGGCTTCTCGCCCCTCGTTGGTTACCCCAAGTGGAAGGTTTGAGATGCAGTGTAGCGGAAGTTTTCCCTTGGCAAAGATACCAAGGATCGATTTCCCCTGAGACTCCCAGTTTCAACAAGAAGGTGTCAACTGCTAACGGCGCCAGATATTAGCAATCAACGTGGACCTGCACACAGATACAAATAACTTTGCTCCCAACGAGTACAGAGAGGTTGTCAATCCCTTCGGCCTTGTAGTTTACAAAGGATCAAACACAAGTGATAATAGTGATAGGTATTGCTGCAAATAGTAAGTAAAAGCGGAAAGTAAATAGCGGATGTGATCAGTGATGGTAATATGGACCGGGGTCCCATGATGTTCACTAGTGATGTCTCTCTCCCAAAAGACGATAAAACAGCTATGTGAGGTAAACGAATTACAGCTGGGCAATTGACAGAATTATGTGCGCAAACCAATGCTAATTATATTGCAAGAAAGGTAGAGGTTCAAAGCATGGGCGGTACGCCAAGGCAAGTAGACCAAAATCCATCTGCATCTACTACTAGTCATCCACCTTGAGATATCTATCCAGAACATCTCGCTGGTATTAAGTTACGAGTCCCACCCATAGTGTAAACTCAAAGCAACAGACAACTGCATTAAAAGAACTTTGCGTAAAGTAAACAATCCTTGCACCCGCGGGCACAAGCACCGTTGTTTTCCCCCTTGTGGCACAGCACATCCCCTAGACTCATGTTTCTGTCACTCAAGCTAGTCATCGAGGGGCATGAACCCACAATCAAGCATAACGTTCCCTCTTGGAGTCACTACCTACTACTTGGCCAAAGCAATAAATAACAACGGAGAACATGCAAGAATTACTTACGAACATAAATATAAAAGAGGTAGATCAAATATATTAGTCAAACACAATCTGAACATAATCTCATAATCCATCGGATCCCAGCAAACTCAACATAGCAACAGCATAAGGATTACATATGTGCCTCGATCATGTAGGGCAGCTCACGAGGTCTAATTAGTGAAGCACAAGAAGGGGAGGAGAACATCACATAGCTACTGGTCATGGACCCATGGTCCAAGGGAGACTACTCACAACTCATCCGGGAGGCGTCCATGGTGGTGGAGAGGCTCCCGATGGTTATCCTCCCCTCCGGCAGGGTGCCGGGAAGAGTTCTCCTCGTGCTCCCGATCTTGGAAGCACGGCGGCGGCGGAACAGAGATGAGATCGCGAAAAAGGGTTCCCGTCTCGAGGGTTTCGAGACGCATCTTAAATATATGCCAAAGGGGGGCATCAGCGGAGGCCCGGGGGGCCCAGGAGCCCCCCGGCGCGGCCAGGGGGGCCGCGCCACCAGGGCGCCTGGAGCCCTGGTGCCCCCCCGGCTCTACTTTGGCTACCGGGAAGCTTCTGGAACGCTGATTTTTTATATAAATTTTCCGGGATTTTTCGGGCAGTTCTCGTAATGGGAAAACCTGAAATACAAAAACAGCAAAAAACAGAAACTGGCACTGGGGTGCACTGAGTTAATAGGTTAGTCCAAATATGATCAAAAGTGTATGGAAGTGTATAAATATCATAGCAATATCACCCAAAAGAGGCATGGAGCAAGCAGAAATTATAGATACGTTTTGGACGTATCAACATCCCCAAGCTTAATTCCTGCTCGTCCTCGAGTAGGTAAATGATAACAAGAATAATTTCTGTGGTGACATGCTATTACCCATATAGGACTTTTTCATGGTCATATGACAAAAGCTTACTGAGACAATGAATCTGTAGTAATTAAGTTGCCTCATGAGAAAATCACAAAGAACTGAAAGTTTTACAATATGATACTGAAACATCAAATAGATTTGTAATGAGCATGGTGTGCAAATATGATAAAGTGATATCTCGCTTGCCCCCTTTAGTGAAGCAAAACATAAATGCAGGGGCACCTCCAAGGTTTAAGTGATGACTAGATACAATGATTTCAAAATAAACGATATCGTAATCATGCAAAAGACAATGCTACTTTGGGACAATGCGCATTACACTCAGAATGACAATCATGCTCTCAGTAGTTGGTGCTTTTAAAAGAAGGTGGAGACTCTCGAACCGTGGCTTTTGTTGGCAAGGTTGAAAACCCGTGGTCGGAAACAAAGACAAAACATGTACCAAAACTCTTGGTTTTAAAAACAGAGGTAATAATTTTTTTTTAATATGCATGTTTCGTCAACGAATGCTAGCAGATAACTCAATTACTTTTTGACATGGACAAGTTTCGAGGAACGGCTCCCGAATGAGGACGATCACATCCTCTTAATCTCCTTTGTTTATCACTGCCAAAGTTTTCTGATTTCTCATGAACAAAGCGTGAAGGAGGGTTTGTTTGTTATATTAATTTTGAGTCGGGCGCACTCATTGCCAGTTCCTTCTCGTATTATGGGTTTGCACATTATACATGCAATCCCGGGGTGAAGCTTGTCCAACTTAAAAGATCATGAATTAACTACTACTTCCTCATGAGCTAAAACAGAGGCACAAAATAGAAATGCATTTTTTTTGAATAATTTCGAGATGGCACATGAAAGTCTTCGTTAGGAATGGCAGGTAAATACCATGTATAGGAAGGTATGGTGGACTCATATGGCATAACTGGTTTAAAGGATTTTGGATGCACAAGCAGTCAGTCCGCTTAGTACAGGTGGAGGTTAGCAAAAGACTGGGAGCGACCAACTAAGAGAGCAATGATGGTCATAATCATGCAGAGCGACAAAGCAACATTGAATCAGGCATGGAAGTTATATCGCTACTCAGAAATAAAAGATCATCAAGGCTTGACAGACTTTCTTTACAGTCTTAAATATGCGTGAGCATACGCCAAGTCAATAAAAATAAATTCTTGAAGGAAGATATTACTAAACCATACCACATCATAGGCAAACAAATCATGTTGGTACTCCAATAACACATTGGGAACCCCCCAGCTATTTGAGACTAACCATAATAAAACATGAACTACTAAGCGCCATTATGCACGTAGCATTTTTATCATAGACATATCGACCAATGCAACAGAAGCAAACTCTCTTAATAAGATAAGCATGATAACTAAAGAGAGTTCAAGCAACCAACTAAACAAAAGCTCTTTACAAAGATAAGCATGAAAACTAAAAGCTAAGCATGATAGTAGCTATTGAAAGACAAAGAACACACACAGCAAAGATAGACATGAAAATTCTATGTTAAGTTCTAGGTAGAAGTGGAGCGTGTTTCTCTCCCACACAAAGAAATGCTGAGTTCCGACTCGTTATGAAAAACTAAAGAAAACTAAAAAGGAAACTAAAAGCAAGACGCTCCAAGCATAGCACATAACACATGAAGTGATAAAAATATAGTGGAATGAAAGACGAACTGATAATGTTGATGGAGAAGGGGATGCACGGGGGCATCCCCAAGCTTGAGCGTTTGACACTCCTGAATCTTTTTATCATCTTCCCTCGCACACTTGAAAACTCCCTTCATACATAACTCATCATAAACTGATTAGCGAGGTTAGTACCCATAATAAAATAATTGTTCCTTGCTGGAAATAGGGATATTCTTGAAGGTCTACAGTTTCTCAAGATTGCCAAAAGGTTTTTGCAAAGAAAAAGCAAGCTCAAGGTTTGCAAAATGAAGGAAAGGCAGAACAGGACAGAATCTGTGAAAAACAGAATAGCAGGTAGTAAATGATTTTTTCGGGGCACTTCTGCAACTCTAATAAAAAAACTCAGAACAGACGCTCGAAACACAATTGTATAGAGCACGCTGTCGAAAAAATTCAGACCAAAAAGATGTTCTGGTGATTTTATACGAATTTTTCTATCCAAGGACAGAATCTGTTTCCTGGACAGCACGTCACAACTTTTGAACTTTCTTGCAATCAGAGGCTACACTTGGCACAAAGTTGAAAGTAAAGCTACAATGATGATGCTACTGTAGTAACAACATCAAGACACAACAAAAGCAAAATAAAATTTTATTCATGTGGGCTGCCTCCCAAAAGCGCTTTCTTTTATGCCTTTAAGCTAGGCATAATGCAAAGAGATCAAGTTTTATCAAGAGTAAAAGAATAGCTAGCCCGTATAACGGACTCAAAAGGTAACTTAATCTTATTTCTAGGGAAGTGTTCCATCCCTTTCTTGAGAGGAAATTGGAATCTTATACTCCCCTCTTTCATGTCAATGATGGCACCAACGGTGCATAGAAAAGGACGTCCCAAAATAATTGGACAAGAAGGTTCACACTCGATGTCCATAATAGTAAAATCAACGGGAACGTAATTGTCATTGACAATGATAAGCACATCGTCGATCCTCCTCAAAGGTTTCTTTATGGAAGAATCAACGAGACGAACACCAAAAGAACAAGAATCAAAAGGTTTCAATTTAAGCATATCATATATTCTTTTGGGCATAACAGAGGTACTAGCTCCAACATCACATAAAGCATAGCAAGAGAAGTTATTCAACTTAATTTTAATCATAGGATCCCAACCATACTCTAGCTTTCTAGGTATGGAGGCTTCTACTCTAAGTTTCTCCTCCCTAGCTTTCTTGAGAGCATTAGTGATATGCTCTGTGAAGGCAAGGTTAAGCGTGCTAGTGCGGGGATCTCTAGACATCTTGTGAAGGAAATCAATAACTTCGGTAAGAGTGCAATTATCAAAATCAAGGTCACTACTATCAAGTAAGGTGGCAGTGGTGTCCTTTAGGTTCACTTGTTTGGTAGTTTCTATAGTCATAGCATCACCATTAATAGGTCCATTGGGACTAGGAGTGCATTGGGTGCTAAGAGTTTGGATATCCTCAACAACTTGGATAGTAGCAACAGTGTGGTGGGTAGGAAGGTTCTTAATTCTATCTTCTTCCTCCTTTTCTCTAGCCCATCTCTCTTTAAGTTTAGCCAACATCCTAATGTTTTCATTAATTTGCACTTGAATAGCATTCATAGGAGTGACCTTCCTCTCCTCAAGAGGAGAAGTTCTAATTTTAAGCAATTCTACCTCATGGGCTAAATTGTCTACCTTCAAAGAGAGATCATCTAGTTTGTTTAGTTTTTCTTCTACACTCTTATTAAAGGCTTTTTGGGTAGTGATGAAATCTTTAAGCATAATCTCTAGTTCAGTAGTGGAGTTCTTGGTGCTAGGATAAGCATTGTTGTTCCCATAAGAATTAGAGGGGAACGGTCTAGGATTGCTACCAAAATTACTCCTATAAGCATTGTTGTTAAAATTGTTTCTAGAGATAAAGTTCACATCTACTTGTTCTTGAGCAATCAAAGAATTTAAAGGAACATTACGAGGATCAATAGAAGATTGCTTCGAAAGTAGAGACATGATCAAGTCAACTTTTTCATTTAGGGAGGAAATCTCCTCGACAGAGTTTACCTTCCTACCTGTTGGAGCGCGTTCGGTGTGCCATTGGGAATAGTTGGTCATCATCTCATCGAGAAGCTTCGTGGCAGCACCAAGTGTAGTTGACATAAAGGTTCCTCCCGCGGCCGAATCTAACAAGTTCCGCGAGGTAAAGTTCAAGCCTGCATAAAAAGTTTGGATAACCATCCAAGTAGTCAAACCATGAGTAGGGCGGTTCTTGACAAGAGATTTCATACGTTCCCAAGCTTGGGCAACGTGTTCATTATCCAATTGTTTAAAATTCATTATGTTACTTCTTAGTTGGATAATTTTAGCAGGTGGATAGTATTTTCCAATAAAAGCATCTTTGCACTTGTCCCATGAATCTATGCTATTTCTAGGCAAAGATTGAAACTTTTAGCTCCTCCTCTCAAGGAGAAAGGAAAAAGCTTAAGCTTAACAATATTACCATCTATTTCTTGGTACTTTTGCATATCACAAAGTTCAACAAAATTGTTTAAGTGTAAAGCAGCATCATCTCCAGCACCGGAGAATTGATCTTTCATAACTAGGTTCAGTAAAGCAGGTTTAATTTCATACGAAGGTGCTGAAGTGGCAGGTGTAGTGATAGACGTGCAGATAAAGTCATCGTTGTTATGACTAGTGAAGTCACACAACTTGGTGTTCTCGGTGGAACCCATAGTAGCAAGCAAGCAAGATAACTATTTTTGTGATTTTCGATAAAAGATACTAAAGCAAAAACTGAAAGGTAAACTAACAAGACTAAAAAGCAAAGGTAAAAGATAGCGTGCAACTCCCCTATCCTGAAGAGTGGAGTCCCCGGCAACGGCGCCAGAAAACTTTGCTTGATGGATTCTCGCCCCTCGTTGGTTACCCCAAGTGGAAGGTTTGAGATGCAGTGTAGCGGACGTTTTCCCTTGGCAAAGATACCAAGGATCGATTTCCCCTGAGACTCCCAGTTTCAACAAGAAGGTGTCAACTGCTAACGGCGCCAGATATTAGCAATCAATGTGGACCTGCACACTGATACAAATAACTTTGCTCCCAACGAGTACAGAGAGGTTGTCAATCCCTCCGGCCTTGTAGTTTACAAAGGATCAAACGCAAGTGATAATAGTGATAGGTATTGCTGCAAATAGTAAGTAAAAGCGGAAAGTAAATAGCGGATGTGATCAGTGATGGTAATATGGACCGGGGTCCCATGATGTTCACTAGTGATGTCTCTCTCCCAAAAGACGATAAAACAGCTATGTGAGGTAAACGAATTACAGCTGGGCAATTGACAGAATTATGTGCGCAAACCAATGCTAATTATATTGCAAGAAAGGTAGAGGTTCGAAGCATGGGCGGTACGCCAAGGCAAGTAGACCGAAATCCATCTGCATCTACTACTAATCATCCACCTTGAGATATCTATCCAGAACATCTCGCTGGTATTAAGTTGCGAGTCCCACCCATAGTGTAAACTCAAAGCAACAGACAACTGCATTAAAAGAACTTTGCGTAAAGTAAACAATCCTTGCACCCGCGGGCACAAGCACCGTTGTTTTCCCCCTTGTGGCAACAGCACATCCCCTAGACTCATGTTTCTGTCACTCAAGCTAGTCATCGAGGGGCATGAACCCACAATCAAGCATAACGTTCCCTCTTGGAGTCACTACCTACTACTTGGCCAAAGCAATAAATAACAACGGAGAACATGCAAGAATTACTTACGAACATAAATATAAAAGAGGTAGATCAAATATATTACTCAAACACAATCTGAACATAATCTCACAATCCATCGGATCCCAGCAAACTCATCATAGCAACAGCATAAGGATTACATATGTGCCTCGATCATGTAGGGCAGCTCACGAGGACTAATTAGTGAAGCACAAGAAGGGGAGGAGAACATCACATAGCTACTGGTCATGGACTCATGGTCCAAGGGAGACTACTCACAACTCATCCGGGAGGCGTCCATGGTGGTGGAGAAGCTCCCGGTGGTGATCCTCCCCTCCGGCAGGGTGCCGGGAAGAGTTCTCCTGGTGCTCCCGATCTTGGAAGCGGCGGCGGCGGCGGAACAGAGATGAGATCGCGAAAAAGAGTTCCCGTCTCGAGGGTTTCGGGAGACGCTTTAAATATATGCCAAAGGGGGGCGTCAGACGAGGCTCGGGGGGCCCAGGCGCCCCCCCCCCCCCGGCGCGGCCCAGGGGGGGGCGCGCCACCAGGGCGCCTGGGGCCCTGGTGGTCCCCCTCTGGCTGTGCTTCGGGTGCCTGGTAGTGATGGGCCTCGAACCCCTCGTTGGTTACCCCAAGTGGAAGGTGTAAGATGCAGTAAGTAGAAGTGTTTTCCCCTAGCAAAGATGCCAAGGATTGAATCCCCAGAGACTCCTAGGTTCAACAGGTAGGTGTCAACTGCTAACGGCGCAATTAGCAATCAACGTGGACCTGCACACAGATACAAATAACTTTGCTCCCAACGAGTACAGAGAGGTTGTCAATCTCTCCGGCCTTGTAGTTCACAAAGGGTTAAAAGCAATATGATAGTAGTGATAGATAGTGTTTTGCAATAGTAAGTAAATAGCGGAAAAGTAAATAGTGTATGTGATCAATGATGGTAATATGGACCGGAGTCTCATGATGTTCACTAGTGATGTCTCTCTCCCAAAAGACGATAAAACAGCTATGTGAGGTAAACAAATTACAGCTGGGCAATTGACAGGACCACGAACGCAAACCAATGCTGACTACATTGCAAGAAAGGTTGAGGTTCAAAGCATGGGCGGTACACCAAAGTAAGTAGACCAAAATCCATCAATATCTACTACTAATCATCCACCTTGAGATATCTATCCAGAACATCTCGCTGGTATTAAGTTGCGAGTCCCACCCATAGTGTAAACTCAATGCAACAGACAACTGCATTAAAAGAACTTTGCGTAAAGTAAACAATCCTTGCACCCGCGGGCACAAGCACCGTTGTTTTCCCCCTTGTGGCAACAGCACATCCCCTAGACTCATGTTTCTGTCACTCAAGTTAGTCATCGAGGGGCATGAACCCACAATCAAGCATAACGTTCCCTCTTGGAGTCACTACCTACTACTTGGCCAAAGCAATAAATAACAACGGAGAACATGCAAGAATTACTTACGAACATAAATATAAAAGAGGTAGATCAAATATATTACTCAAACACAATCTGAACATAATCTCACAATCCATCGGATCCCAGCAAACTCAACATAGCAACAGCATAAGGATTACATATGTGCCTCGATCATGTAGGGCAGCTCACGAGGTCTAATTAGTGAAGCACAAGAAGGGGAGGAGAACATCACATAGCTACTGGTCATGGACCCATGGTCCAAGGGAGACTACTCACAACTCATCCGGGAGGCGTCCATGGTGGTAGAGAGGCTCCCGGTGGTGATCCTCCCCTCCGGCAGGGTGCCGGGAAGAGTTCTCCTGGTGCTCCCGATCTTGGAAGCGCGGCGGCGGCGGAACAGAGATGAGATCGCGAAAAAGGGTTCCCGTCTCGAGGGTTTCGAGACGTGTCTTAAATATATGCGAAAGGGGGCATCAGCGGAGGCCCGGGGGGCCCAGGCGCCCCCCCGGCGCGGCCAGGGGGGCCGCGCCACCAGGGCGCCTGGAGCCCTGGTGCCCCCCCCCCGGCTCTACTTTGGCTACCGGGAAGCTTCTGGAACGCTGATTTTTTATATAATTTTTCCGGGATTTTTCGGGCAGTTCTCGTAATGGGAAAACCTGAAATACAAAAACAGCAGAAAACAAAAACTGGCACTGGGGTGCACTGAGTTAATAGGTTAGTCCAAATATGATCAAAAGTGTATGGAAGTGTATAAATATCATAGAAATATCACCCAAAAGAGGCATGGAGCAAGCAGAAATTATAGATACGTTTTGGACGTATCAGGAGGCTGGGCACGCGGCACGACGGAGCCGGCTTCCGGGGAGGCCGCCTGGTGGGTCTCGGTCTAGCCGTTTCTTGCGGCAGGCGGGGCCATCACTCCTGGTCCGCTTGTCGAGGATTGGTCAGGCTGGCGGCTGGCTGACGGGTCCGCCTCCTGGGAACTGGTCTCCTCGTCGCTGCCTTCCTCCTGTTCGTCACCTTCACTGGAGGCGATCTCCTCGTCCGGCTCCTCCGACGCCGCCAAGTTCGGCCCGAAGTTGCCAGGCGGCACCACATGGCCCCTGTCGTCCAACTCTGGGATGAAGACGGAGGTGTCGGCGTATTCGGCAAGGGCGGCGGCACGTTGGATGAGCTCCTTCTGCTCCACAGCCAGCTCAGGCTGGGCCTCCGCACGGAAGGTCTCCAGTTGTTCAAGGCTCAAGCCAGGATACCAGCTCTTGACAAACTCCAGGGCGGTCCGCGCGCCAGCCCTCGCTGCGGAGCCCTTCCAGGCCTCAAAGCGTTGGCCGGCCGCCTCCAGCCAGGCGGCCATCCGACTGGGAGTGCGGAGTACTGGCACACCTGGCCAGAGGGTGGCCAGGACCTGGGCGCCAGCACGCTGCAGACGGCGAAGCAGACGGCGGACCGGCAGGAGACGCACCCGAATGGCAAGAAGCTCCTCGGCCGGGGTCCTGGGCCCGTTGGGTGCGATCGCCCGGCCCGCCTGGCGCCTCGCAGCGCGCTCGGCTTCGATGGCCTGGGTGGCGGCCACAGAATAGCCCGGGAAGAACTCTGCCAAAACTAGAAGAAGGATCAGAAGAAAAGAAAGACATCTGTTACAAACGGCGAATACAAGATAAAAGGGTAGATGTCACACCGTCAATCATGTCTCCAATGGCTACGTAGCCGCCTTGGAGAGCCGCCTCCTTCTCGGCCCAATTCGAGCGCTCGGTCTCGAATTCGGCCTGCAGAAGTGACTCGACATCTGACATCTTGCCAAGCTCGACCTTGTGGGCCGCCGCCTGGTCCGCCAACTCCTTGGCCAGGCGGTCGCGGTCCTGAGCAACAAGACCACGATCCCGCTCCTTAGCGGCCAACTCCGTCTGGGCCTCGCCCAGCTGGTTGCGGAGGTCGGCTGCGACCGCTTGCAAGGGAGAAAGAAAAAGAACGAATATCAGCAGCAAAAAGATAACCTTGGAGTTCCAAGCCGCCTGCTCAGCAGCCGGCTCGGAACTCGGGGACTACACCCAGCGGGTGCGCTGACGCGCCCCCGCAAGGAGAAGAGGAGGCACTCACCTCGGCTGTCTGCCTAGGCAGCCTGCAGCTGCGCCAGCTCCTGGCGCTGAGCGTTGTAGGAGGCCATGCGGAGGTTGTGGTACTCCTGCAACAAGACGCAAGATCAGCTCATGACGTACACTTTGGAGTTCCAAGCCGCCTGCTCAGCAGCCGGCTCAGAACTCGGGGACTACACCCAGTGGGTGCGCTGATGCGCCCCCACAGAAGAAATTGAAGGAATAAAAACAGAAGAGCACGAGGCACACGTACCCGAACGAAGGACCGCGTGGCGACGAACTCCTGCACCACCGTCTGCACGACGTTGCCCAAGGAGTTGAAGTGGTCGAGGATGTCCCGCGACGCGACGATCCACGCGCCACCACCTCCGGGCCTCCAGCTTGACGGCGCCGCGCTGGTCGCCTCATTCTCCGGCGCGGAAAAGCTGGCCCCGCCGACCTTCACCTGCTGGGGCATAGAGACCGCCCTCGCAAGGCGCCGGCGGGCTGGGGCTCGGGGGGCGGTTGCGGGCCAGTCACCAGCACGCCCCCAACTGGCGGCGCCTCCGTCCCCGCTGGCCGGCTGCCTTGCTCCCCAGCAGGCGATGCGGGGGCCGGTGGCGGCGTCTCCAGAATGACGCAGTCGTCCCCCCTATCGCCTGGAGCCGGCTGCTCGTCAGCAGCCGTCACCTGGGCTGATTGCTCCAGAGACCCTGACTCCGGGCGAACGACGTGGCCCGCTGGCTGCTGAGGGCCCTTTCCCCGCTCTCGGACTCGGACGGCGTCTTCCTGGGCCTTCTTGGCGGCTTCGGCCTCCGCCTGGGCGGCGGCATCGGCCGCCGCTCGCTCACGATCCACGGCCTCGCGCTCCGCGCGCGCCTCGCGGGCATTCCTCTCTGTCACCTCCCGGAGCGCGGCGGCTGGATCCACGCGAGGGGGCGCAGGAGGGGCATCTGAGCCTCCCACAACAGAGCCCGCTAGCACCCGCGAGAGGGAAAGCGGTGCGCTGCGCGGATATCCCAAAGAAACGGGGAGTCAGTCAAGAAGGGATCAGCTGAGGAAGATGAGTATCACGCAAAGAAGGAATGCAGAACACTTACCCGGACACAATCGGCCTGGCCTTGGGCATCTTCGGCATGTTTGCCCTGGCGGCCGCCTCTCGACGCCTCATGGCGACGGTCGACAGCCGGAGATTCTTGGGTGGGGCACCAGTCGGCCCTGGTGAGGACCACCGTTTCCCGCTGACGGCTGTGCCAGATGGCCCGGCCTGCTGGCTGGGGCGGACGGGTGCCTCCTCCATCTCCTCGTCGTCATCCAGCCAGCTCTCAACGCCACCTTCCGGCAGGGCGCCCAATGGCTGGCCCCCGCCGCCCATCACCTCTTCCTCCTCCATGGCGGCCGCCCCAAGATCGGGGTCGCTTGTATCGCTCTGGGAGCGATCCAGCTCCAGGGGGCGGCCCAGTTGGCCAGAGCCCGGCGCCGGCTGGCCAGGGAAAATCTGAGCAAAATATCAGGACCAGACGGCTACAGCAGCCGAACGAAAAAGAAAGAAGACAGAAGGATGAAAAGCTTACTACGGGCGGCTGGTGGCTGCGGCTATACGACGGCTTGCCGAAGGCCTAGCCGGAGTCGGAGACCCTGCAGCTGGAGATGTGGTTCACCAGATGGGCCACCTCCCCGTATGGCACGGCTTGGTGCATGTCCGTCTGGGGTCCCGGCGCACGCTCATGTCGCAGATCGGGTGAGGGCGGCGCTGCAGCGGCAGCACCCGACGCTCAGCAAACGTGAGCAGCAGATCCGCGAAGACCAAGCCCTCGCTGTCTCTCAGCTCCCGGAGACGGCGCAGCGCGATGGAAGCGCCTTCAGTGAGGGTGGCAGGCCGGGTCCTCCAGGAGTCCCGAGGCTCAGCAGGCGGCCCCGGCACCCACTCTGGCAGGCAGACGAAATCCTGCTCGGGGTCGACGTTGGAGACGTAGAAGTACGTTTTCTGCCATTTCTTCACCGACCCCACAAGCTTCGGTGCCGGAAATAAGTTCCTCATCCCGCTGCGCTTCACCGCAATGCACCCCCCGCACTGGGCGGGCACGCTCTGGACGGCGGTGCCGAGCTTCACGTAGAAGAGCTCAGTCCAGAGCTCTATGGTGGAGAGGATGGCGAGGTAGGCTTCGCAGAGGACGACGAAGGACGAGAGCGTCATCACCGTGTTCGACGTGAGGTGGTGAGGTTGGATGTGGAAGAAGTCCAGGAACGAGCTGAAGAAACCGCTCGCCGGGAGGCCAAATCCGCACGGAAAGTGTGAGCGGAAGATGACCCGCTCGCCTTGCCGTGGGGCCGGCCTGATCTCCGCCACCGGCGCCAGGCACACGGCGACCCTGTCGGCCCGGGGCAGCTTCCGCGACCGCCGGAGGATGTCAACGTGCTCCTGCAGGACCTCGCTGCCGTCCCACTGGCCGTGGTGTCGGGGAGGTGCCGGAACGGACATGGTTTGGGCGGCGGCTCGCTGCGGCGACGACGAGAAGGGCGAGGAAGAAGAAGGAGGATGGGGGGAGTGAGCACGAGAACGGTGCCAGCCCTCTCCCCCGACCTATATATAGGCCCGGGCGGAGAAGACGAGGGGGCGGGCGTGGGATTAACCGCTCCACGCCCCGCACGACCCCCGCTTTTTTCGCATCTAATCCGCACGCATTAACTACGCGTGGGAGGGTAATCGATTACCCCTGCCACTGTGGATCCGCACGGGGACCGAGGCCCTATAGTGGCGGGCCCCGGCCCACTGTTACGTCCTGTCACGCGCGTGGGCTGACAGGCCGACGCAACAGGGCGGTGACACGTGGGAGCTGCCAACGGTCTGCGGGCCTGCTCGATTGCCTGCCGACCAGGCGGTGCCTTCCCACCAAAGATTCCAGGACGACGTTTCGGCTGCTGGAGGCCGGCTCCATCAGCGCAGGGCCGGCTGCCAGCAGACGGATATCCACAGAAGACAAAGTGAAGGACATTGGGCCTGCCTAAGAGGGGAAGCTGCTAGAACCCCTCGGCACCTCCAGCGCCCGCCGCGGAGTTCCACCAGCTTCGGGGACTACTGTCAGAGATATTGACCATGGGTACCCTCAAAGACCACCCTTGGTATTTTTGAGACAAATGACAGCCGCCTGGTCCACCGCGGCCGTCTGCCCATCGCGCCGCCTCCTAGGGTAGCCTGCCCTAGGAGCCGGCTACCAACAGGCGGCAGGGACCCAACAGGCGGCGACACCAACACCACCAGCCAGCAGACGGTCCCATATTCCTTACCCAGGACACGTGATGGGGGGACCCGCGCGCAGCAAGGGCGTGGCTACATGTGAACATGTCCTTGGAAGATCTATAAGGGCGTGGCTACAGTGAACGTGTATCTTATGAATATCTCCTGAGCGGCGGTTCACTGTAGCCACGCTGCTCGTGACCAAGCATCGGTTAGAGAAGGTCACGATCCCACTACCCGTAGATGGCGGGGCCAGCAGGCGGTTGGCCCCCTTGGTCAGCGGGTAGCTCATGAACAAGTTGCCCCTGGCAGACGGCCAGGGGAGACGGCCGCCTGGTAACAAACGGCAATTCTCACCCTAGAAGTCCGAGCCTCATCAAGATGACAGGACAAGGCGTGGTGTTAGCGTACGGCGGGGGACGATGGCACTGTAGCCACTTCCCTCCCGACAAGGCTGTCGTCAGGGAAGGCACATCTACAATGAAAGACAATCGCGTAGGGCCCGCAGGCAGCGGGCCCCAGCCGGCAGGCGGCAAAGCCGGCGCTAGAAGACACTGACGGCTGGGAGCCACACTGTTAAGATTACCATTGCACCCCTGGGGTGTAGGCCTATATAAACCCCCCAGGGTCCTCCATGAGGAGGGGTTGGAAGGTTACGAAGTCGAACCCTAGCAGAGAGAGATAGAAGGTGGGCTAGCCTTGTTCATCTTCTTCCTTTAAACCGCACAACTCAAGGAGCAACCTTGTAGCTACCTTAGTGACATCAGTCATGACGCGGAGCCCCCGCAGAGCAGGACTAGGGGTGTTATCTCCTCGGAGAGCCCCGAACCTGGGTAAGATCCGTAGGCGTCCTAAGTTCTGCTTTATCCCGCTTCCCGAGCCCGGCGACGTTCTTTTGACCCCATGCATGATAAGCCATCCGTTGGCATATGTTGTTCCAAAACCCCGACATCACACATGTACTAAGTTTCCGGTTAATACAATTCTAGCATGAATAATAAACATGTATCATGATATAAGAAAATAAATAATAACTATATTATTGCCTCTAGGGCATATTTCCTTCAGTCTCCCACTTGCACTAGAGTCAATAATCTAGATCACATCACCATGTGATTAACACCAATAGTTCACATCACCATGTGACTAACACCCATAGTTCTCATCACCATGTGACCAATACCCAAAGGGTTTACTAGAGCCAACAATCTAGTTCACATCAACATGTGATTAACACCCAAAGAGTACTAAGGTGTGATCATGTTTTGCTTCGTGAGAGAAGTTTAGTCAGCGGGTCTGTTACATTCAGATTCGTATGTATTTTTGCAAATTTCTATGTCTACAATGCTCTGCATGGAGCTACTCTAGCTAATTGCTCCCACTTCCAATATGCATCCAGATTGATACTTAGAGTCATCTGGAATAGTGTAAAGCTTGCATCGGTGTAACTCTTTACGACGAACTCTTTATCACCTCCTTAATTGAGAAAACATTTCCTTAGTCATCCAGTAACTAAGGATAATTTTGACCGCTGTCCAGTGATCTACTCCTAGATCACTTTTGTACCTCCTTGCCAAACTCATGGCAAGGTACACAACAGGTTTGGTACACAGCATGGCATACTTTAAAGAGCCTATGGCTGAGGCATAGGCAATGACTTTCATTCTTTCTCTATCTTCTGCCGTGGTCGGGTTTTGAGTCTTTACTCAACTTCACACCTTACAAATCAGGCAAGAACTCCTTCTTTGACCGATCCATTTTGAACTACTTCAAAATCTTATCAAGGTATGTACTCATTGAAAAAACTTATCAAGTGTCTTGATCTATCTCTATAGATCTTGATGCTCAATATGTAAGCAGCTTCACCGAGGTCTTTCTTTGAAAAAACTCCTTTCAAACACTCCTTTATGCTTTCCAGAAAATTCTACATCATTTCTGATCGATATTATGTCATTCACATATACTTATCAGAAATGTTGTAGTGTTCCCACTCACATTCTTGTAAATACATGCTTCATCGCAAGTCTGTATAAAACTATATGCTTTGATCAACTTATCAAAGCGTATATTCCAACTCTGAGATGCTTGCACCAGTCCATAGATGGATCGCTGGAGCTTCCATACTTTGTTAGCACCTTTAGGATCGACAAAACCTTCTGGTTGCATCATATACAACTCTTCTTTGAGATATCCATTCAGGAATGCAGTTTTGACATCCATTTGCCATATTTCATAATCATAAAATGCGGCAATTGCTAACATGATTCGGACAGACTTAAGCATCGCTACAGGTGAGAAAGTCTCATCGTAGTCAACTCCTTGAACTTGTTGAAACCCTTTCGCAACAAGTCGAGCTTTGTAAACAGTAACATTACCGTCTGCGTCGGTCTTCCTCTTGAAGATCCATTTATTTTCGATGGCTTGCCGATCATCTGGCAAGTCAACCAAAGTCCATACTTTGTTCTCATACATGGACCCCATCTCAGATTTCATGGCCTCAAGCCATTTTGCGGAATCTGGGCTCATCATCGCTTCCTCATAGTTTGTAGGTTCATCATGGTCTAGTAACATGACTTCCAGAACTGGGTTACTGTACCACTCTGGTGTGGAACGTACTCTGGTTGATCAACGACGTTCAGCAGAAACTTGGTCTGAATTTTCATGATCATCATCGTTAGCTTCCTCACTAATTGGTGTAGGAATCACTCGAACTAGTTTCTGTGATGTTCCACTTTCCAATTCGGGAGAAGGTACAATTACCTCATCAAGTTCTACTTTCCTCCCACTCACTTCTTTCGAGAGAAACTCCTTCTCTAGAAAGGATCCATTCTTAGCAACGAATATCTTGCCTTCGGATCTGTGATAGAAGGTGTACCCAACAGTCTCTTTTGGGTATCCTATGAAGACACATTTCTCCGACTTGGGTTCGAGCTTATCAGGTTGAAGCTTTTTCACATAAGCATCGCAGCCCCAAACTTTAAGAAACGACAACTTTGGTTTCTTGCCAAACCATAGTTCATAAGGTGTCGTCTCAACGGATTTAGATGGTGCCCTATTTAATGTGAATGTAGCTGTCTCTAAAGCATAACCCCAAAACGATAGTGGTAAATCGGTAAGAGACATCATAGATCGCACCATATCCAATAAAGTACGGTTACGACGTTCGTACACACCATTACGATGTGGTGTTCCGGGTGGCGTGAGTTGTGAAACTATTCCACATTGTTTCAAATGAAGACCAAACTCGTAACTCAAATATTCTCCTCCACGATCAGATCGCAGAAACTTTATTTTCTTGTTACGATGATTCTCTACTTCACTCTGAAATTCTTTGAACTTTTCAAATGTTTCAGACTTGTGCTTCATTAAGTAGATATACCCATATCTGCTCAAATCATCAGTGAAAGTCAGAAAATAACGATACCCGCCGCGAGCTTCAACACTCATTGGCCCACGTGCATCAGTATGTATGATTTCCAACAAATCTATTGCTCGCTCCACAGTTCCGGAGAACGGAGTTTTTGTCATCTTGCCCATGAGGCATGGTTCGCAAGCACCAAGTGATTCATACTCAAGTGATTCCAAAAGTCCATCACTATGGAGTTTCTTCATGCGCTTTACACCAATATGACCTAAACGGCAGTGCCACCAATAAGTTGCACTATCATTATTAACCTTGCATCTTTTGGCTTCAATATTATGAATATATGTATCACTACAATCGAGATCCAACAAGAATAGACCACTCTTCAAGGGTGCATGACCATAAAAGATATTATTCATAAAAATAGAACAACCATTATTCTCTGATTTAAATGAATAACCGTCTCGCAACAAACAAGATCCAGATATAATGTTCATGCTCAACGCTGGCACCAAATAACAATTATTTAGGTCTAAAACTAATCCCTAAGGTAGATGTAGAGCTAGTGTGGCGACGGCGATCACATCGACTTTGGAACCATTTCCCACGCGCATCGTCACCTCGTCCTTAGCCAATCTTTGTTTAATCCGTAGTCCCTGTTTCGAGTTACAAATATTAGCAACCGAACCGGTATCAAATACCCAGGTACTATTACGAGCATTAATAAGGTACACATCAATAACATGTATATCACATATACCTTTGTTCACCTTGCCATCCTTCTTATCCGCCAAATACTTGGGGCAGTTCCGCTTCCAGTGTCCAGTCCCTTTGCAGTAGAAGCACTCTGTTTCAGGCTTGGCTCCAGACTTGGGTTTCTTCGTGGGAGTAGCAACTGTCTTGCTATTCTTCTTGAAGTTCCCCTTATTTGCTTTGCCCTTTTTCTTAAAACTAGTGGTCTTGTTAACCATCAACACTTGATGCTCCTTTTTGATTTCTACCTTCGCAGCTTTGAGCATAGCGAAGAGCTCAGGAATTGTCTTCTGCATCCCTTGCATATTATAGTTCATCACGAAGCATTTATAGCTTGGTGGCAGTGATTGAAGAACTCTATCAATAACACTATCCTCGTCAACTTTGCAACCAAGTTGAGTCATATGATTGTAGTACCCAGACATTCTGAGCAAGTGTTCACTGATATTCTCTTCCATCTTGTAGTTGTAGAACTTATTGGAAATCTCATATTTCTCAATTCGGGCATTTGCTTGAAATATTAACTTCAACTCCTGGAACATCTCATATGGTCCATGACGTTCAAAACGTCGTTGAAGTCCCGGTTCTAAGCCGTAGAGCATGGCACACTGAACTATCGTGTAGTCATCAGACCGCGTCTTCCAGACGTTCAAAGCGTCTACATTAGCGGGAGGGGGCTTGTCACCTAGCGGTGCTTCAAGGACATAATTCTTCTGTGCAGCAATGAGGATAATCCTCAAGTTACGGACCCAGTCCGTGTAATTGCTACCATCATCTTTCAACTTAGCTTTCTCTAGGAATGCATTAAAATTCAAAGGAACGGTAGCACGGGCCATTGATCTACAACAACATTGATATGCAAAAACTATCAGGACTAAGTTCATGATAAATTAAAGTTCAATTAATCATATTACTTAAAGAACTCCCACTTAGATAGACATCCCTCCGGTCATCTAAATGATCACGTGATCCAAATCAACTAAACCATGTCCGATCATCACGTGAGATGGAGTAGTTTCAATGGTGAACATCTTATGTTGATCATATCTACTATATGATTCACGCTCGACCTTTCGGTCTCTAGTGTTCCGAGGCCATATCTGCATATGCTAGGCTCGTCAAGTTTAACCCGAGTATTCTGCGTGTGCAAATCTGGCTTACACCCGTTGTATTTGAACGTAGAGCTTATCACACCCGATCATCACGTGGTGTCTCGGCACGACGAACTTTCGCAACGGTGCATACTCAAGGAGAACACTCATACCTTGAAATTTTGTAAGGGGTCATCTTATAATGCTACCGTCGTACTATGCAAAATAAGAAGCATAATAAGATAAACATCACATGCAATCAAAATATGTGACATGATATGGCCATCATCATCTTGTGCTTTTGATCTCCATCTCCAAAGCACCGTCATGATCGCCTTCGTCATAGGCGCGACACCTTGATCTCCATCGTAGCATCGTTGTTGTCTCGCCAACTATTGCTTCTACGACTATCGCTACCGCTTAGTGATTAAGTAAAGCAATTACATGGCGATTGCATTTCATACAATAAAGCGACAACCATATGGCTCCTGCCAGTTGCCGATAACATTACAAAACATGATCATCTCATACAAAACCGTATATCTCATCATGTCTTGACCATATCACATCACAACATGCCCTGCAAAAACAAGTTAGACGTCCTCTACTTTGTTGTTGAAAGTTTTACGTGGCTGGTACGGGCTTAGCAAGAACCGTTCTTACCTACGCATACAAAAACCACAACGATGTTTCGTCAAGTATGTGCTGTTTTAACCTTCACAAGGACCGGGCGTAGCCACACTTGATTCAGCTAAAGTGAGAGAGACAGACACCCGCCAGTCACCTTTAAGCAACGAGTGCTCATAACGGTAAAACCAGTCTCGCGTAAGCGTACGCGTAATGTCGGTCCGGGCCGCTTCATCTCACAATACCGCCGAAGCAAAGTATGACATGCTGGTAAGCAGTATGACTAGTATCGCCCACAACTCATTGTGTTCTACTCGTGCATATCATCTACGCATAGACCTGGCTCATGATGCCACTGTTGGAGAACGTAGTATTTTCAAAATTTTCCTACGATCACGCAAGATCTATCTACCAGATGCATAGCAACGAGGGGGAGAGTGTGTCTACGTACCCTCATAGACCGGGAGCGGAAGCGTCAAGTGACGCGGTTGATGTAGTCGAACTTCTTTACGGTCCAACTGATCAAGCACCGAACGTACGGCACCTCCGCGTTCAGTACACGTTCAGCTTGATGACGTCCCACGAGCTCTTGATCCAGTTGAACTTCACGGGTGAGTTTCGTCAGCACAACGGCGTGGTGACGGATATGATGTATCTACCGGTGCAGGGCTTCGCCTAAGCACTGCAACCGTATGACCGAGGTGTGTTTCTGTGGAGGGGGGCACCGCACACGGCTAAAACAATTCAACTTATGTCTTTGGGTGACCCCTGCCCCGTATATAAAGGAGCAAGGGGGGAGGCCGGCCGGCCCTCTATGGTGCGCCATAAGAGGCAATCCTACTAGGAATAGGATTGCAATCCTATTCCTAGTAGGAATCATCAAGAGGGGAAGGAAAGAGAGGGAGAGAAGGGGAAGGAAAGAGGGGGCCGCGCCCCCCTCCCCTAGTCCAATTCGGACTGCCCTTGGGAGGGGGCGCGCCACCTCCTGGCTGCTGCCCTCTTTATCCCCTATGGCCCACTAAGGCCCATCTTTCCCCCGGGGGGTTCCGGTAACACCCCCCCCCCCCTCCCGACACTCCGGTAAATTCCGAAACTTTCCAGAACACTTCCGGTGTCCGAATATAGTCGTCCAATATATCAATCTTTATGTCTCGGACATTCCGAGACTCCTCATCATGTCCGTGATCTCATCCGGGACTCCGAACTACCTTCAGTACATCAAAACTCATAAACTCATAATATCGATCGTCATCAAACGTTAAGCGTGCGGACCCTACAGGTTCGAGAACTATGTAGACATGACCGAGACTCATCTCCGGTCAATAACCAATAGCGTAACCTGGATGCTCATATTGGTTCCTACATATTCTACGAAGATCTTTATCAGTCAAACCGCATAACAACATACGTTGTTCCTTTTGTCATCGGTATGTTATTTGCCCGAGATTCGATCGCCGGTATCTCAATACCTAGTTCAATCTCGTTACCGGCAAGTCTCTTTACTTGTTCCGTAATACATCATCTCGTGACTAACTCATTAGTCATTTGCTTGCAAGGCTTATTATGATGTGCATTACCGAGAGGGCCCAGAGATACCTCTCCGACACTCGGAGTGACAAATCCTATTTTTGATCTATGCCAACACCACGAATACTTTCGGAGACACCTGTAGAGCATCTTTATGATCACCCAGTTACGTTGTGACGTTTGATAGCACACAAGGTGTTCCTACGGTATTCGGGAGTTGCACAATCTCATAGTCATAGGAACATGTATACGTCATGAAGAAAGCAATAGCAGTAAAACTAAACGATCATAGTGCTAAGCTAACGGATGGGTCTAGTCCATCACATCATTCTCCTAATGATGTGATCCCATTGATCAAATGACAACTCATGTCTATGGCTAGGAAACATAGCCATCTTTGATCAATGAGCTAGTCTAGTAGAGGCATACTAGGGACACTCTGTTTTGTCTATGTATTCACACATGTACTAAGTTTCCGGTTAATACAGTTCTAGCATGAATATTAAACATTTATCATGATATAAGGAAATAAATAATAACTTTATTATTGCCTCTAGGGCATATTTCCTTCACCCCTTGCATCATGCATGCCGCCGATGTTCCCATCAGCTCCTCGCTGGATGCAGCTCCAAAACACCCCACGGCCGGTTGCAGCTCCCACCGATGCCGGTTCCAGCATCCGTAAACACTGGTTCCAGCAAAAATGCCACACACAACAACTCCCTGTCAAAATCGATTGTAGCAAAAAACACAGCCGGTTCCAGCAATAATTTACTATGGTTCCAGCAAAAATGTTACAACATCAAAACTCCAACAAATTTGATTGTAGCAAAAAAAAGCAGCCGGTGCCAGCAACAAATTACTATGGTTCCAGAAAAAATCCACAAAATAGCAAACTCCAAACAAATTGATTGTAGCAAAACAATACGCGGTTCCATCAACAAAAAACTCTGGTTCCAGCAAAAATAAAAACACGCTGCCCGCGGTCGCAGCTCTATGGTTGTCGGTTGCATCTTCCCCTTGAAGTAGTGGCCTGCTCTCCATGTGTGCGGCGCAGGAGGAAGTCGATGTAGCATGCATGGAGCTCGTCGCGGGGGGGGG
>LR738710.1:870264692-870361851 GCA_902687465.1 Secale cereale
GAAAAGGCGGGGGAGGACGACCGGCCGGAGCTCGCCATATTTTGTGGAGCAAGGTAGGTGAAGAGAAGGATTTGAGACCTCCATGGCCGCTGGTCACGAGCTCCATGGGAACTGGAGGAAAAGGGGATCGGGGCTGAGCAGATAGATAGCGATGGGATCCAAGCGGTGGGTGAGGTGCGAAGCGGGGCCCACCAAAAATGGTGCATGCGTGTGTGAGGCTGGGCTGTGACTCGTGGATGCACGATTAGATTAGATTAATCACACGGTGCGCATGTAGCCGGCAGAATCTTAGGCCGGTCCGCCGTTCATAAACGTTTCCCTTTCCTTTATCTCTCATGTGGTACCAGTTGACCGATGACCTGCTGTTACTGCTGTTAAGCTCTGTATTGAACTGATTCTGTTGTTTTCCTCCTACTTAATATATGGGCAGCACAACTGGCAATTCCTCAAAATATATTTAAAAAAATGCACCATAGCATGTCTAGTCGATCAACAACGAATATCCTTCCTCTACTTATATTGTTTTTCACTAAAACAAGATGTTTCTATGAAGTGATGATATTGAGCTAGCATAGATCTTGATATAAAAATAGATGACACAGATAATAATACTATTTGGAAACAACATTTGAAATATTTGCAAACATATAAGAAGGTATAAATAATAATACTGTTGTGGATACATATAATCGAAGAAAATCTAATGAGATGTCATTTTCACTTGACGGATCGAAATTATAAACTGCTGGAAATCCCTCGCCGCCGTTGCACTCACGCAAGCAAGCAACAACTAGCTAAGCTAATGACAATTTGAGATTTTCTTGCTTAAGGTCCGCAGTGCATATCTACTTACTTTTGACATCCGGTGCGGCCACACTCAAGTAGTACGAAAATAGCTACGCTGAGAGTGTAAACATTTCGTCTGGTGGTTACTCTTTACATCCAGATTTTCCGATAGCCCAGGAAGACCCGTTACTGCTAAAGGCAAATCAGAGATGCATTGTTTCTACATGAAAAGGGCTAAATAATCTGCCGAAGAGTGCATGCGGTCACTTGCACCTGAGCAAGGTCTGCAGAAAGACGATGCTGGCTTCATCTACTCCTTCCATAAAATCTAAGATCGCCGCCATGATTGCACCACTGACGCTTCACCTCATAGCGGCCACAACACTAGCCGCCGCGCCGCCGGTAGCCTTGCTGCGTTTTGATTTTCGGCCGAAAAAACTAAATTTCGGCCGAATTTCGGCCATCTCGCCTGGGCCCGGCATATGGGCCTTTCGGCCGAATTATTTGGCCCAGTTTGAATTTATTTGCCCGGCCCAGCTTCTAGGGCCTTCATGTTATGCTTCTGCTCATATAAAAGCACGAACGCAAATGTCCTAACCCTAGAATCGTTGTTTTTCCTCTCACTCCTCCTGTGGGCGGCGCCGCCGCTGCGCACAGAACACATCCTCGCCAGCGTAGCTTCTCCGGCGTCCGGCCAACGCGCTCACTAGCCTCCCGCCTTCCTCCACATCTCCTCGCCTCCACCCCATCCAGTTCGTGCCATTCGCTGCTCCAAGACAAGGGCATGGCGCTCGGCGGCTGCGGCAACGAAGCTGATGGTGCACGAGCCAACCAGTTGAATGGAGGCAGTAGCACGGGGCAGCGACAGCAGCATGGAGGGCGTCCTCTTGTTTGGGAAGGTACAAGCTTTCTTGATGCGTATACATCTCAGTCAAGTACGATAGATGCAGTTTCAGTTTCAGTACGTAGATGCAGTTTTAGTTTCAGTACGTAGATGCAGTTTCAGTACTTGTGCTTCTTTAGATGAATGAGAGGCTGCAATATCATACAGGGGTAAGAAAAACTCAGTCTTGATGATTTCAACAGAGTAGTGGCATCATTAATCTGAAATACACATGCATCTTGTAGTCACCAAGGATTCTGACAATGTTTTGACTTGGTATATAATCTGAAACGTACATGCATTTGGTAGTCAGAAAGGTTGCCCACAATCTGGTAATAGAAAAGTGGTTACAACCAGTGGCTTGTGCACAAAATTAAAGCTTTTATTATCACATCCAACCACTGGCTTGTATATTTGCAGAAGCATCCCATCTTTGAATCGATCATTTATTTAGATCTACAACGCGTCCAATATAAACTTCAGTTGTGTTTGTGTATTTAACTAAGTAGTTGTTGACCACTGATTAATTTCAATGTCCAGCGGTACTAGAGCATCAGCTTGTATATAAATTATTTATTCCTTAGTATCTAAACTAGATAATCTGTCTGTACGGTTTTTGTTCCTCATTCATATCAGGACACCCTAGTAAGAAAGGTTTGCTTTCTTAGCTGTCTACTCTTTATAACTGACCGTCGTTCTTTTGTCATGTGATTTTCAGGTAATGGAACTGCAAATAGGAGTGGCAGCGGCGACCAGGATGCAAATGGAAGTGGTTCCCAAAGACCTTGGAAAGGTATTACTATGCTTTGCTTGGTCACACGATGCAATTGGAACCATGATCTTTATTTGCTAGGTTCAATTAAACTGATGTTTGTAACCTTGCAATGCAGGACTTAAAGACAATAACTTATATGATCCTTGGAACCATGCATGGCCGTATTATGGGGGTTTTGATTGCACGTACTGCAGCCTAAAGCACAAAGGTGGAGGTGCAACCCGTGTCGCGAAGCACCTTGGTGGTATTGTAGGTAATGTGAGGAGCTGCCCCAATGTGCCAAGAAATGTGAGAGATGCAATGAGAGAGTGCTGGGATGAATCAAGGAGGAAGAAAAGAGATAAACAAAATAGCAGGCTGAGAATTGAAAGAAATATTATGGAAGGGTTGTATCAAAAAGGAGGGGTTATTAACGTACTAGATGATGATGAAGAAGAAATTCAGATGAATATTAGAGAAGCATTGCGTGACCCGAATGTCTCTCGCAGAATTGAAAGGAGAATTGGCAAGGGGGGTGTGGGTGATGTGCATGTTTCTGTTGGTAAAAGGAGTATCAGCGCCTATTTTGACAGGCAATTATCTAGCAACAAAGTATCTATGCAGCCCAAGATCAGTAGTGCTTTGGATCCTAATTCAAGAGATGCACTTGGTCTAGCTTGGTCCAAGTCTTTTCATGCCAATGATATTGCTGGACGTAAAGCTGATTGCCCATACTTTCGAGCTGCTGTGAAGATCACTCAACAATTAGGGCCATGAGGTATGCTGATACACAAAAACAATGCACACTTTCTGGCTTCAAAAAAAGCATGATGCTTGCTATACAAAGGATGGAAGCCCATCTTGGCCCTACATCAAGGTACCTTTCGTTCATGCGCAAGGTGGGCAAGAGGATAGATGCAATGGAAGAAGATACATTTATGGTTGCAGGTAGTGATAAATGATTCGACCTTCGCAATTTATGTTTCTCTTTTTTCTGTTCTTTAACTCATGTGGCTCTATTGTTTTTCAGCTGCTGTCCTTGACCCATATACACATTACAAGCTGAACCTTTGCAACCACACAGATTATGCCACTTCACTAACAGATGCGATAGCGAAGATATTAGACCCAGTGAGTGCTCTTTCAGCCATTGATGAAGTGAGCAAGTTCAGGGAGTGCCAAGGGAGGTTTGGGACCAGATTGGCAGAAGAAGCTGCGGCGAGAATGGAGCCAAGTAAGTTATGGTGTTTTAGTTTTAGAATTTCCATTTCCTTTTGGTTTGCATTCCTGAAAATTTCATTGGTGTTATCTTGCAGCCCAATGGTGGTTTTAGTTTGGAGGGGATGTTCCTGCATTGCAGAAATGTGCAATGAGAATTTGCTCACAATGTGTCTCCTCTAGTGGGTGTGAGAGAAATTGGAGCGCTTTTGCTTTGGTGCACACAAAGCAAAGAAATCGTCTTCTATATGACAAGCTCCACAAGCTAGTTTCTGTACGCTACAACTTAAAGGTATAAACCATCACTTTTACTTTCTACTTTGTGTTGTCCTTGCATGTCATATAATTTACTTGTTTGCTATTCAAACCTTGAAGATACGTGCTGAAGAAGATCAAGAGAAAGAGAGAGATATAGATAAAGAAATTGATCCAAGTGCATTGCTAATGGATACCACAATGTTTGATGAAACAAACCCAATAATGGAGTGGCTGAATGAGGATGTAGAGGATCCGATTGTGGATGGAGCTGATGCAGCTAGTGCTGTTTTTGAGCAAATAAGGCGCCTCAACTCAAGCAGGAAGGCGTCTTATGTTGGTTCAAAGGGTAATAACAAGAAAAGAAAGAGGAATGATGATGATGAGAATGAGTTTCTTGAAACTGAGAGTGAGGATGATGAAGAAGAGAATGAATATGTTGATAATGACATTGAGGATGATGATGGGGTGAGTGAGGATGATGAGGATGGTGAACAAGATCAGCTAGAGACACAAATGCAACTTGAAGAAGAGACACAAGTACAAGTTGAAAAGGAGGCACCAACAAGCACTGGCCATTTGGAGACTAGATCTGGACGACTTATTAGGAAGAAGACCAAGAACGTCAACAGCCTCTACTCGTAAATTTGGTAAGTCTCTTCTTTTTGGTGTTTCTGATTCAGGTTTGTTACTTAGAAAAATCTAGCTTGATGTATATGTTCAAAGCGGCTGATCTTTAAATAGCTTGATGTATATTGCTTTCTTCAAGTAGGTTGATCTTTAATTGTTCTCGTGCTCTAATGTTTATGCTCACTGTGTATGATTAGTACTGCTGTTCTAATTGCTCACCTAGTAGTGTTGCTGTAATTGATACTTATCTTCTTGTATTGTTGCTATAATTGCTACTTATCACATACCAGTGATGTTCTAGTTGCTACCAATCACTTAGTAGTGTTGTTCTAATTGCTACTTAACACAGTATTTTAGTTGCTACTCCATCCGTCCGAAAAAACTTGTCATCAAAATGGACAAAAAGGGGTGTATCTAGAACTAAAATACATCTAGATACATCCCCTTTTATTCATTTTGATGACAAGTATTTCCGGACGGAGGGAGTACTTGGAACTGCTAGTTACTTAGATGTATGCACTCTGTATCGTGACCCTTCCTCTGTTTTCTCCAAACCAGAAATGGCACGTGAGCAAAGGATATCAAGAAGCTTTTGGATGTTGGGAAGCTTGGAGCTGATGCTTCAAATAAGCTGATGGTTGTCTTTTGGAGATGTTTCTATGTTTAATGCTTTAAAGTCTTTTGGCTGTACTGGACTATTTAAACTTTGAACTACGCTGTGATGGTTGAACTGATGCTGGACGGTTAAGGGTTTATGTCAGAGGCAACTTTATAACTAATGTGTGCCTGTTATGTTGGACTCTTAAGGGTTATGTTGGAGGCAATTTTATAACTAATGTGTGTCTGCTATGTTGGATTGTTAACTGTTATGTTGGAGGCAACATTATAGCTAATGTGTGCCTGTTATGTTGGGCAGATTCAATTTTCTTAATCCCTAGAGCTTATTTGCTAAAGTTTATAAGTTCTCTCCTGATGGTTGTTGTGCTGATATGTTTTGCTCTATTTTATTTAAAGTTTTGTTCAAATTTCGGCCGAATTTCGGCCAAATTTCTGTCAAATTTTGGCCAAATTTTCAAATTTTGATTTTGCAATTTCGTCCGAGATTTTGCCGAATTTTTTGAAATTCCCGAAATTCGGCCATTTCGGCCAAGGACGAAAAAAAACACAAACCGAAAATCAAAAAACTGTAGCCTTGCCTGGCTGCCCCGAGGCCTGCGGCAACGTGGCCGTCCCGTACCCTTTCGGCATCGGGCAAGGATGCTTCCGCGAGGGCTTCAACCTCACCTGCGACGACACGACCCAGCCACCGAGGCTGTTCGCGGGCGACGAAGCTGCATGGGTGCAAGTGGTCAACGTCTCTCTGGACGGCACCCTGCGGATCAACACCAAGATGATCAACTTCTCGCTGAGCGAGAACCCCGAGAAGTTCAACCGCACCTGGTCCACCGGAGGCCTGAGCGCCGCCGGCCGCCTGACGGTGTCCGCCAAGCGCAACCGGTTCGTGGCCTTGGGGTGCAACCTCGTGGCCAGTCTCGTCGACGACGCGGGCCGCTTCGTCAGCGTCTGCGCCGCGTACTGCTCGGAGGCGCACGGCCCTGGGCGGGTGAGCGACGCCTCCTGCTCCGGCGTCGGCTGCTGCCAGACGCCCGTCCCGCGGCCGGGATTCTCGTCCTACGGCATCCAGATCAATGATCTGGCCCAGATCAGAGTGAGACCCAACGATTCCTCCAGGTACGGAGCGGTGTTCGTCGCCGACCTGGACTGGTTCGGCGAGAAGGGGCTCGCGCTGCAGCTGGATTACTCGACGGAGCCTCAGAGGATTGCTGATTCCACGGTGGTTCCGACGGTGTTAGAATGGTCTCTGGATATGAACCGTGACAAAGACATGTTCCGGCTGCCCGGGAGATGCATAAGCGCGAGCAGCATCGTGGTCTACAACGACGACGATTACCAGCGGCCGCGGTGCAATTGCTCGAAAGGATACGAGGGCAATCCCTACATCGCCGATGGATGCCAAGGTACTTACAAAACCTAACATGCAACATATTTTTATACTGAGAGAGTACTCTATTCTACTTCCTCCGATTCTAAATATAAGTGAACTACAACATACGGATGTATGTAAATATATATTAAAGTGTAGATTCACTCGTTTTGCTCCGTATGTAGTCATTTGTTGGAATCTCTAGAAACACATATATTTGAGAACGGAGGGAGTATATACGCATATAGTGTGTATTGAGCTTTTTGAATGCTGTGCTTCCTAGGTTTATAGAAGAAAAAAAAAATCTTTGAGTAAATAAAGGAACTAAATAGCTAGTGGACGTCAGATTTTCAGTCATGGCCGCGAGAATTTTCTCCCTTGAACGAAGATCGAAAGCACAATCTCTTTGTTGGTATCCATGTGTACGTATTCACCGACCCAAAAGCACTTTGTTGTCCAGATGTTGGAGAACTATGGATGGAGCGGCCTTGTGGCATAACGGAACAAGTTACAGTGGAGAGAGAGGGGGGTAACCTTATGCCTGGAATTGTGTGCGAAAGAGGGGCCGCCCCTCCGCTATTTATAGGGGGAGGGGGAGGGAGGAGACTTGGACACCTTGTTTGGTTTCGTCGAATCCCATCGGGATCCCCGTCTAATCCCTGGGGAGGGAACCCACAAGCAAAAGCTGCCCCGGACAGGCCGGCTACGCATTTGGTTGTCCCCGTCGACAGGGTTTTTCAGCCCTAACCCCCTCACTTTCCTGGGCGTCAAATCCACACCTCCCGACGTCGGGGAGGAATCCCGCGTCTCCCTCGTGACGCCGAAGCCTCGCGACCGAGCATCTCACTGGCGATCTCCTCCGCTCTACCTCACGACTTCCTTCACCTCCCTCCGGCGCGAGCACATCCTCTCCTTCTTGCAACCTCCCTCATGAGTAGCGACGGGCTCAGCCTCATCACGGTCGCCTCTTCTTCTCTCGCACTAGCAGCGACGCCTCGCTCCTCCTGCAGCCTTTCCCGAGCAGATCCGGTGGCTTCTCTCTAAGTAATTGGTTGATTTGATGTCTCACTAGTTCCTATGATTTATGATGGGAGTCCCACATATAGTGGAGCTGATGTCTGGTGCTCAGACGAGCTCCAGATCTACCATGTGATCACAACGACTCGGGGCGTGGTGGATGTAGAACTGCAGACCAGCAGCTCGATATGGGTGTGTGTTCACCTCTCCACCAGTGGTGGCTGCACCAACACATGAGAAGGATGCATCGAGTAGCTAGTATCCTTGTCTCTTCCAAAGGTTCACATGAATTTTCCACGAGATTTTTGTTTGTCAAGAATATTCCGCCCAGGTTGCCTTTTCCCTGAAAATTGCTACACCCGCATCCAAACAAGGCCGGAAGAGGGGTCACCCTCCCCCTAGGGGCAACTCACCAAGGGGTGAGCCCCACCTCACCCTAGTCACACCCCCTTGGCTTGGGAGCTAAGCCTAGGGGTGGCACCCACCTCATCGGCCCCTAACGCCCATCCGGCCAGCCAGCCTATAGGCATTGCCTATAGGGCTTAATGCGTATAGGCATGGACGATGGTGCCTTAGCCCTTCTAGAACACCCTAGAAAAATCCTAGAGTCCTCATATGCTTCTTGGGGTTAAGTTATTCCCCTCCAGAACTTTTCGTACCCTGCTTTTATTCGGCTTTCTCAGAAACACTTTTGCTCTCTCCGAAACACTTCCGATTATCTCTCAAAAACATTTTTAACATATTAGAAACTATTTCAAAAACATTTTTAATATCTTCGAAACTATTTCGGTGAATTCTCCGATGCTCCTGAAACATCTAGTACTCAAAAGAACGATGGCTCTTAAGCCAGAGCCAGTGACTCCACAGGTTCGTTAAAGTATAGACATGACCAGATTTACTTTCGTTCGATGATCAACCACATAACCGTGGACATCCATATTGAACCTTATTCCCACATCAATGAATATTGAGTGAACATATAGTTACCATGTGATATTCCTTTTGCTTCGCAATATTTACAAAACCCAAGGTGAGATTTATCGTCATTCCCCTGGCCTACATTTTGATCACTCTGCGAGTTTCCCGGTTATCGGTTTTGTTCTCTTTTCTCGTTCTCATGTTTCGACATCCCCATGATAACTTTGAATATACGAAAATTATTTGAATATGCGAAAATGTTTTCCATGTGAAAACTTTGAAAGCATGCACCATCCACTGTGAAAATGTCAATATCAAGTTGATATAATGTAAACCATTTTTAGTAATATCTAATGTCGCTTAATTACACCACAAACTTTATTTCATATCCATGGAAATTGTCTTTTTCCATGCTTAAAACATAAATTTTTCTTTCCCTCTTTGATAAAAAAAAACATGTTTGACTCTTTGCTATCGAAATGTGCATGTTACCTGGAATTTTTGTCAATTTTTTTTCAATATATCCTGAAATCTAGTCAGCTTAGCAATCTGCAAAGGAAATTTTGATTTACATGCTCTAAATGGGCCCTGGGCTTTCAAAAGTTGCTAAAGACCACCTGGGAATTATTATCAAAAGACCACCTCGAAGTTATTATAAAACAACATGTTTGTGTCTTTGCTATCGATATGCGCCGGTTAGGAGTTCTGGCGCACACTAGTCCACTGCCATTGGTCAGCCCATCTACACGTGTGACACAGTCGCTTCGCCAAATCACATTTGGTTCTATGGTAAATGGTTAACTTGTCAACTGTTGACTTTTGTAAAAACATGAAAAAATATATGTAAGAAAAAAAGTATGCGAATTCAAAAAAAGTCATGGATTTGAAATAAGGTTCGCAAAGTTTTTAAAAGTTCATGAACTTCGAAAAAAGACAGTGATTTTGAAAAGAAGCTCATGAATGTTAGACAAGCACATAGATTTAAAAAAAAAATTATCGTTATTGAAATAAATCAGTATTTTGAAGGAAAAATAATCACGGAATTGAAAACAGTTCATCAATTTTCAAAGAAAATCATGTAGTTGGAAAAAGTTCCCAATTGAAAATTTTGGTAATTTTATTTTTATTCGCAAAAATGGTAAAATGTTGACCACTTTACAAAAATGTAAAAAAATCATAAATTTTGTAAAATAATCAAGATTTTGAGAGAAGTTCACGGATTATAAAATAAATCACAGAAATTTGGAAATCTTCGCGGATTTGTGAAAAGTTCACGAATTTGATAAAAATGAAAAATATATAAAAGAATAAAACCGAAAATAAAAAATGATTAATGAAAAACAAAATGGGAAAACCGGCAAAAAGCATGCTAAGGAAAAGGAAGAAAAACCGTCAGTACAAATCGCTGCATTTTTTAGGTGTACAAATCATTGGAAATGGTTCCTCAAAAAACTGTGGAAAATGACCTAAATGAGTCGGTCCTTTTTAGTTTTAAAATGCATAGGGTGTGCGCGGATAGCTTAAGGCGTGGAATAGGAACCTGAAGAAAGAGCAGCGCCCGGCAGAGAAAAATGCATAGGGTGGTTAGCAGAACGTCCTATGCTAGCGCGGCAGTTGGCCGGCTGCGCTGGTCGTCGGCCCGGGGATCTGCACCACAGCACGGCGCCTGGCGGCCGGCGGCGGCCAGGATGTGGGTACACAGGAGACCGGCAGCCAGGCGGTCGTGCACTCTTGCAGTCCACCTCTTGCAATTTCTTCCCGGGCGATTGGTGGCTTGTTGCTCGCTGCTGATTGAGTCGATGGGATCGGAATCAACGGTGAGAAACTCGTTAAAGAAGTATTCCCTTCGTCTGAAAATAGTTGTCACCAAAATGGACAAAAAATGATGTATCTAGAACTAAAATACATCTAGATACATCCTCTTTTATTCATTTTGATGACAAGTATTTCCAGACGGAGGGAGTATATTTCCGATGATTAGAGATTGCAGTCGCGAGTTCCTTGGCTCGATGTTGAGTTCCCGAACGTGCAGGCGACATGCATGTTCGATGAAATGCTAAGTGCGTTCCGGCCGGGCGGGGGTAGATGGTGCTGAGTAAATAGGAAATTTTCCGATTAATTTAATCCACGAATTAACTACTAGCATGGCATTGACACAAATAATAGCATACTGATATTCAATCATGTGAGCACATACTACGCTAATTGTAGACAGATCTACGTATAACGCTAGCATGCCTAAAATAGAAAACAGTAGGAGCGGGATAAACGAGTTATACCCTCCAGTAGGCCATGTAGAGGCCGCGGCGGCGGTGACGGCAGCAGCGTCCTCGGCTGCCTTCTTGTCGGCTTCGATCTTCTGGGCGGCGGCACGTTCGGCGTCGGTGGCCATGGTGATGACGAGGACGACGCAGACGTAGAGGAACGGCGAGCAGTCGCGTAGTCGCTTCCCAAAAACCTATTCGCCCCTCTCCCGTACAGGATCCAGAGAGGCGAGGCTTCGGAGACCTGCTCTCCCGTCGACCGTGTACGCGGCGGACGGGATGGAGTCACCGGCGGCAGCAGCAGCAAAGGGACGACGGCGGACGTGGAGGTAGATGCGTTCTGTGTTGCGGCCGCTAGGGTTGGCAGCGCCCCACATATATATGTGCGGCCGCGCTTGGAGAAACGTGGGCCGAACCCACGTCCAAGTCGGTAGCCCACGATCCGACGTCTCAGATCGTGGCCCTACCTGTCAAAGACTCTCCGTTCCTGACCGGCAAAAAGAAGCGCATAGGAGTGAGCTCGGCTCGGCTCAATCCCGCAACCCGCGGCGCGGCGCGGCGCGTCGTGACGAGGCGTGGCGTGGCGAGGCGAGCGGAGGAGGAGGAGTGCGCGAGGGCCTCATCTCTTCTCAAGCTCCAATAGCATGAGGGAGAGAATCCCTTATAAACCACTCCAACTCTCCTTCCACTAGCATGGTGGGACTAAACTTCCCACCACTTTGTCATGCCACCTACATGGGCCCTTAGAGATCAAATCTGAAATTGTCATATAGGCTCTAGGCCCATCTCAGATTTCAACAATCCCCCACCAGATCTCGAGGGCCCATTGTGTGCTCTTGTCCCAATTACTGTTTCGATATACCAGTGTTTCAGCGAAGACCTGTTAAGGTTGAGCTTCACCTAGAGCAAGTAGCTACACTCCTTCACAACTGAACAATGAACTAAGCCTTGAATTGTCAGTTTGGCGTAAAGAAGTTTCACCACATGTCTTACTGATACTAGGCTGCCGAAGGCTGACCCCTCGGGTGGAGCATATAAGTCACACTCCTGGCCTGTTCATGAGCTTACTAGAGATCACCCCAATCTCATAGACTGTGACCAGCAGTCGGGCTCATATAGGTGTGTTCCTCCAAAGATCGCTCTGTAGGATAGCATCTTGCTTATACATATAAGCCTTGGAACACATTAAGACAGTAGTCATCCTTCCATACAGTATTGAGAGTATTGCATCTCCAGCGGAGTGGGTTAGTATAGTTACTCTCCTCAGTTCACCACTGGCTTGTTTTCCCAGGTCCTACTTCACGGGATCTCCGATCACATAGGTTGGGTTACCACCATGGCAACTCATGTGGGTCTCATGCCCATCTCCCTCGATGCATTATCTATCACAACACGTGATAGCCCTTTTGTAAAGGGATCTGCCAGATTCTTAGCCGTATGGACATATTCCAACGCTATCACTCCGGAGTTTCTCAATTTTCTGACAGCTTTTAATCTCATTCTTATGTGTTTGTTGGACTTCATGTTGTCCTTTGAACTCTTCACCTTGGTGATGACGGTCTGATTGTCACAGTTCATAAGGATAGCCGGAACCGGTTTATCAACCAATGGCAAGTCCATCAAGAGATCTCGAAGCCATCCCGCTTCGACACCAGAAGTGTCTAATGCTGTTAATTCTGCTTCCATTGTCGATCTCGTTAAGATCGTTTGCTTGCAAGACTTCCAGGAAACAGCGCCACCGCCAAGAGTAAACATATACCCAGTTGTGGCCTTCATCTCATCAGCATCAGAGATCCAATTCGTATCACTATACCCTTCAAGTACCGACGGGTATCCGGTATAGTGAAGTCCATAGTTCATAGTACCCTTCAGATAACGCATAACTCTTTCAACAGCATGCCAATGTACATCACCCGGTTTTGATACAAACCGACTCAGTTTGCTCACAGCAAAAGCGATGTCAGGCCTCGTAGCGCTAGCTAGGTACATCAGTGAACCAATTATTTGAGAGTATCTCAATTGATCTATAGCCGTGCCTTTGGATTTTCAAATCAACACGCTAGGATCATATGGTGTTTGAGATGGTGTGCAGTCCGAGTATCCAAAACGACTCAACACCTTCTCAACATAATGGGATTGCAAAAGTGTAATCCCACCAGCATTATCTCTCAGTAGCTTGATGTTCAAGATAACATCAGCCACACCAAGGTCTTTCATCTCAAAGTTCTGAGATAGAAACGACTTGACCTCCTCAATTACTTTGAGGTTGGTTCCGAATATCAGTATGTCATCAACATACAAGCACAGTATAACTCCTTCGCCCCCACCATGGCGATAGTATACACATTTGTCAGCTTCATTAACGACGAAGCCAACAGATGTCAGTGTTGTATTAAACTTATCATGCCATTGCTTAGGTGCTTGTTTCAGGCCATATAAAGATTTTATCAACCTACACACTTTTCCTTCCTGGCCATCTATCACAAAGCCATCTGGCTGTTGCATGTAGATTTCCTCGTTTAGCTCTCCATTCAGGAAAGCTGTCTTAACATCCATCTGGTGGACGAGAATACCATGCGAGGCCGCCAACGAGAGTAATACTCGAATGGTGGTCAGTCTGGCCACAGGTGAATAAGTGTCAAAGAAATCTTCCTCTTCCTTTTGGTCATAGCCCTTGGCCACAAGCCTAGCCTTGTACTTTTCAATCGTACCATCGGGCCTAAGCTTCTTTTTGAACACCCACTTACATCCCAATGGTTTGCAACCATAGGGACGCTCTGTAATCTCCCATGTCCCGTTAGCCATGATGGAATCCATCTCGCTACGGACCGCTTCCTT
Source organism: Secale cereale (assembly GCA_902687465.1). Lineage (NCBI taxonomy): Eukaryota > Viridiplantae > Streptophyta > Magnoliopsida > Poales > Poaceae > Secale > Secale cereale. The sequence continues at coordinate 870,278,240 of LR738710.1, forward strand.
CCAGTAGTCAGATTCTGGAGAGGCATATGCTTCTGAAATAGAAGTGGGAGCATCATCCACGAGGTACACGAAGAAATCATCACCAAAGGTCTTTGCAGTCCTTTGTCTCTTTCCCCTACCAAGGGTTTCCTCGTCATCCTCCTCAGGATTTTCATCATGTGTTCGTTCATAGTATTCCATAGGAATGGCAGGCTCAGGAGTCTCCTTAGATTCCTGTCTAGAAGTGCTTTGCCTATCTCTCATAGGAAATATATCCTCGAAGAATGTAGCATCCTTAGACTCCATAATTGTACCAACCTTTTGGTCAGGTACCTCAGATTTCACTACTAGAAATCTATAGCCAACGCTATTCTTAGCGTAGCCCAAATTAACGCAGTCCACGGTCTTCGGTCCAAGCTTGCGCTTTTTGGGGATCGGCACATTGACTTTCGCCAAACAGCCCCAAGTACGCAAGTACGAGAGTGTTGTCCTTCTCTTCGCCCATTTCTCATAGGGAGTGATCTCATTGTCCTTTGTCGGAACTTTATTCAGGACATGACATGCCGTCAATATAGCCTCCCCCCACCATGCCTTGGATAAACCCGACGTATCTAACATGGCGTTAACCAAATCAGTTAGAGTACGGTTTTTCCGCTCGGCAACCCCGTTTGACTGGGGTGAATAGGGAGGCGTCCTCTCATGAATAATGCCGTGTTCCGCACAAAAGGAGTCAAACTCACTCGAGAAGTACTCTCCACCATGATCTGACCGAACTCGTTTAATTTGTTTTTCAAGTTGTTTCTCAACTTCTGCCTTATAGATTTTAAAGTAGTATGGAGCCTCATCTTTAGTGTTTAATAGATAAACATAGCAATATCTAGTGGAATCATCTATCAATGTCATGAAGTATTTCTTTCCACCTTTAGTCAACACACCATTCATCTCACAAAGATCAGAATGTATGAGTTCTAATGGTGCCAAGTGTCTCTCCTCCGCGGCCTTGTGAGGCTTGCGAGGTTGCTTAGCTTACACACATGAAAGGCACTTAGAACCTTTGGCTAAAGTGAAACTCGGGATTAAATCCAACTTAGCTAGCCGTGTCATAACACCGAAACTAATGTGACAAAGACGTGAATACCAAACTTCTGATTCATTAACATTCGAATGAATATGGTTCACGACTTTATTACAAAAATCTGCGAGGGAAAGGCGGAACATTCCTCCGCTCTCATAACCTTTTCCAACAAAGAGTCCATATTTCGTAACAACTAATTTATTAGACTCGAAAACCAACTTAAACCCTTCTCTACATAGAAGGGAGCCACTAACGAGGTTCTTCTTGATGGCGGGGACATGCTGCACGTTCTTCAGCTGCACGATCCTTCCCGAAGTAAACTTCAGATCGACCGTGCCAACACCATGAACAGAAGCACTCGCGCCATTCCCCATCAATACGGACCCGTGGCCTGTGACCTGGTAAGAAGTGAACAATGAAATGTCAGCACACACATGAACTCCTGCACCCATGTCCACCCACCAATCGTTGGGCTGAAACACTGAAAAAACAGTAAATAAATTACCGTACCCAGATGCACCATTGTCATTGTTGCCCACAATCATGTTGACAGACTTGGAGTCCTGTCCTGGCTTCTTGTACTTGTTTGGGCACTTGTTGGCCCAATGTTCAGCCGAACCACAAGTAAAGCAGCCCTCATCCTTCTTGTTCTTCTTGAAGGTCTTCTTACCCTTCTTCTTAAAGTCGGCATTGTGTTGGACACCGTTCTTTCCCTTGGGCTTGTGGGAGTTGGAGTTCCTCTGGTTCACCATGTTGGCGACAGAAGTCCCCTCAACTGCTTTCCCGTTCGAGTCCTTTGCCCTTGAGTTCTGCTCAACACTCAGATGGCCAATGACATCCTCCACTGAGAATTCACGCCTCTGATGTTTCAGAGTAGTGGCAAAGTTCCTCCAGGAATTAGGGAGCTTAGCGATTATGCAGCCCGCGACAAACTTGCCCGGTAACTCGCACTTCAGAAGCTCAAGCTCCTTAACAATACATATTATCTCATGAGCCTGCTCCAACACAGGATGGTTTTCAACCATCTTGTAATCGTGGAACTGCTCTATAATATACATCTCACTCCCAGCATCGGTGTCCCCGAATTTAGATTCGAGCGCCTCCCACAAGTCCTTGGCGACATGCACATGTAAATATGCGTCGACCAGTTTATCTCTGATCACGCTAAGAAGTGCTCCGAGAAATACGACGGTGGCCTCCCTGAACGCCTTCTCCTGTTCAGGAGCAATCGTTCCCGTGGGCACACCGGCGACCCAGAACACGTTCATAGCCGTGAGCCATAAAGTGGTCTTAGTCTGCCAACGCTTAAAATATGTACCGGTAAACTTATCCGGTTTCAGTGCAGCGGCAAAGCCACTTGTCGAAAAATTCCTACACATAATAGGTTTTTGGATTGCTGAGTAAATAGGAAATTTTCCGATTAATTTAATCCACGAATTAACTACTAGCATGGCATTGACACAAATAATAGCATACTGATATTCAATCATGTGAGCACATACTACGCTAATTGTAGACAGATCTACGTATAACGCTAGCATGTCTAAAATAGAAAACAGTAGGAGCGGGATAAACGAGTTATACCCTCCAGTAGGCCATGTAGAGGCCGCGGCGGCGGTGACGGCAGCAGCGTCCTCGGCTGCCTTCTTGTCGGCTTCGATCTTCTGGGCGGCGGCACGTTCGGCGTCGGTGGCCATGGTGATGACGAGGGCGACGCGGACGTAGAGGAACGGCGAGCAGTCGCGTAGTCGCTTCCCAAAAACCTATTCGCCCCTCTCTCGTACAGGATCCAGAGAGGCGAGGCTTCGGAGACCTGCTCTCCCGTCGACCGGGTACGCGGCGGACGGGATGGAGTCACCGGCGGCAGCAGCAGCAAAGGGACGACGGCGGGCGTTGAGGCAGATGCGTTCTGTGTTGCGGCCGCTAGGGTTGGCAGCGCCCCACATATATATGTGCGGCCGCGCTTGGAGAAACCCACGTCCAAGTCGGTAGCCCACGATCCGACGTCTCAGATCGTGGCCCTACCTGTCAAAGACTCTCCGTTCCTGACCGGCAAAAAGAAGCGCATAGGAGTGAGCTCGGCTCGGTTCAATCGCACGATCCGACGTCTCAGATCGTGTCCCTACCTGTCAAAGACTCTCCGTTCCTGACCGGCAAAAAGAAGCGCATAGGAGTGAGCTCGGCTCAATCCCACAACCCGCGGCGCGGCGCGGCGAGCGGAGGAGGAGGAGTGCGCGAGGGCCTCATCTTTTCTCAAGCTCCAATAGCATGAGGGAAAGAATCCCTTATAAACCACTCCAACTCTCCTTCCACTAGCATGGTGGGACTAAACTTTCCACCACTTTATCATGCCACCTACATGGGCACTTAGAGATCAAATCTGAAATTGTCATATGGGCTCTAGGCCCATCTCAGATTTCAACAGATGGCGCCTAAGGCGGGGCCGAGCTCACTAAAATCGCCATTGCCTGGTTGCCTGGGGATGTTCGTGGAGGATGCTTCCGAGAGGGTAAGGCTTCAACCTGTCATCCCCATCCGCGGGTTGGGTGGATAGAGTGTGTTCATGGCACGGTGTGACCACTGACCAACAGTAGCCAAGTTGGACACGAATTTGAGTTTTTCCGCATAAGACCGAAAATTGTCACATCACCGATTGTACGTATGCCTCACCCATTTCCGCTTCCTTTCGGCGTCATGGACTTTTCCTTGCAGCACCAGAGAGAGACATGTTTCTGTTTGAGCTCAAGTTTAGTGAGATACTCCCTCTGCAAACTAATATAAGAGCGTTTAGATAATTAAAGTAGTGATCTAAACACTGTTATATTAGTTTACGGAGGGAGTAATACTGTAGGGTGAGTGGACGAGGACCGTACTAATAACTCAGCTAATACAGAGCAACATGCTTAGTACCGTGGTTGGGAACTAGGAATATGGAAGAGATGGATTACTAGTACGATCGAGTATCAGCACTGTCTAGCTACTCCTAGTTCCCAAGCCAAGGTAGCCCAACAGCATGCTCATGCAACCTTCGCGCGGTAAGCCTGTATCTCGCATGCCAACACTAGTAGTGGTACTGATGGCACTTGAGCTCCTCCTCGTGGGAGTGGGAATAGCCGTCGCCGGTGGCCCAGTAGCCTTGCCTGGCTGCCCGGAGGCCTGCGGCAGCATCACCGTCCCCTACCCTTTTGGCTTCCGGCAAGGCTGCTTTCACAAGGGCTTCAACCTCACCTGCGACGAGACACGCCATCCGCCGAAGCTGCTCCTGGGAGACGGCGGCGTGGAGGTGGACGCCATCTCCCTTGCGGACGGCACGATGCGTGTCCAGAGCAAGACCGTGAACGGCGCATTCACATTCGCCGGTAACAGAAAGCCATCTCTCAACTCCAACGGCTCATGGTCCAGCGCCCTAACGGGTGCTGGCGGTGGCGGGCAGCGGCTCGCGGTGTCGACCGAGCGCAACGTCTTCGTGGCTTACGGATGCAACTTCATCGCCTACCTCGTTGCCGATCCTGGCCCGGCAGGCAGCACTCGGTACGTCAGCGCATGCACCCCGCTGTGTGACAGTAATTTCACCGACCCGCTCCCGGAGACCAGCTCCTGCTCGGGCATCAATTGCTGCCAGACGACCATCGCGCGGGGCCTACCCACGTATGGGGTGCAGTTCAGGGATTTGGACCAGACGGATGTCCAAGAGCGCCGCCCGTCTGGGGCCGCGTTCATAGTCGACCGCCAGTGGTTTACCGGGATTAAGGCAACCATCACGCAGATGAAACTTGCGACGGATTCGGTGTTTTATGAAAATCGTCGGCATGGGCATACCAGCCCCGGCGTGATCAGCGTACCCACGGTGCTGGAATGGTGGCTAGATGTAGAAGGTGACCGTGACTTGGTTGTGCCGGATATCTATTCTGAACCTGGATGGAGATGCATAAGCCTCAACAGCTTCGCTTCCGCCGTTGGCACAGGGCTCACAGCCCTGTACACAGGGCCCACAGTAGTGTACGCAGCAGCCAACAAAGTAAGGTGCAACTGCTCGGATGGATACCAAGGCAACCCTTACATCCTGCACGGGTGCCAAGGTACGCCTACCTTCCTCTGGTTTTTTATCCAGCTGCCATTTGGTTAAACTCTTTGCTTACATCCTCAGGGATTTAGGTGAATCAGTTCTTGTATACAGTTTTCTACGTACTACTCCTATATAGTACTCCCTTCGTTTCGATTTACTCGTTGCGGTTTTAGTTCAAATTTGAGGCTTGATTCTTTTGAGGCTTCAACTATACTTTGAACTTACCAGATAAACAATATTGCGATTTTATTTATGATATCTCTCTGCTTTTGATCTCTCCTCGTTTTCTCCCTTTCAGATATCGACGAGTGCCAATCCCCAGGTGTTTATCCATGTCCACCGGGAACCTGCATAAATATGCCAGGAACATACCGATGCTCATCAACAAAGAAAAGTATCGGCAGGCTCCCAGGTACAAATACATTTCATTCATTTGGTGTAAGGCTGTTTGGTGATAACTGAGGAACATAAAAATACGAGTAATTATTTTTTATTCTTCTTCCTCTGTCCCAAATTAAGTGGCCAAGAAATAATTCTACTGCATATTTTGGTTTTAAAACCAGTTGTCGTAATATTTGTACTCTGGAATCATTAGTCGGTGTACCATTCAGAAATGGAAGACAAACGAAAGGAAAATAAATAAAAATGAAATATTATGTCCTCCATAAACCAATAAACGTAAACCGCGTGATCACTGACCTGATATTTTGTTTTACTCCAATATGATAGCTCTAATCAATATTCCAAGAGACCATTATCATGCTATAGTTGAGTAGTTTCTAAATTTGAGTTCAAATTGTTGAAATGCTTGTGGCATAAATTTTACAAACGGTCTTTATTTTTATTATTCTCTGCAGGCTTAATTTCTGGAATTGCAATTAGTGCTGGTTTTGGGTTATTATTTTCACTTCTGGGTGTTGCCAAAATCTCCAATAAAATCAAGCAACGAAGAGCCAAAAAGTTGAGACAAAAGTTCTTCAAGAAAAATCATGGGCTGCTTCTACAACAGTTAATCTCGTCAAACAAAGATATAGCAGAAAGAACAAGGATTTTTAGCTTGGAAGAGTTGGAGCAAGCTACCAACAAATTTGACCATAATCGTATCCTTGGTGGCGGTGGCCATGGCACGGTGTACAAAGGCATCTTATCTGATCAAAGTATCGTGGCCATCAAGAAGTCTAAAATTGTTGTTCAACGGGAAATCAATCAGTTCATCAATGAGGTTGTCATACTTTCACAAACAAACCATAGGAATGTGGTGAAGCTCTTTGGCTGCTGCCTCGAGACTGAAGTTCCTCTACTTGTTTACGAGTTCATATCAAATGGAACTCTCTCGTTTCATCTCCATGGCCAAAGTGATAACCATTTGTCATGGAAAGATAGGCTGAGGATTGCACTGGAGACAGCACGGGCCATTGCATATCTACACTCTGCTGCTTCCATATCAGTATATCATAGAGATATCAAATGTGCAAATATACTACTTACTGATGCCTTAACATCAAAAGTATCAGATTTTGGAGCTTCAAGGTCAATTGGAATTGATGAGACGGGAATACTTACGGTTGTCCAAGGAACCTATGGTTACCTTGATCCTGAATACTACTACACTAGTCGGCTCACGGAGAAAAGCGATGTTTACAGCTTTGGTGTCATCCTAGCAGAGCTGCTGACAAGGGTGACACCAGTTTTCTCTTCTCATTCATCACAAGGGACAAGCCTAGCATCACATTTTGTATCACATATAAGAGGCAATCGATTCTCAGATATTCTAGATGCACAAATTGTTGAGGAGGGAGGGGCTGAAGATGCTGAGGTGGTTGCAAGACTCACAGAAGCATGCTTAAGTTTAAAAGGTGAAGAAAGGCCTACAATGAGACAAGTGGAGACGGTACTTGAAGATGTTCAGAACTCGAGAGTCAATCTTAGTTCTCAGATCACAAGAGTGAACCGAAATGCTATAAATGATCAGGCGCCATACAAGGGAAGTAAAGGCGGAGAAGGAACTAGACTGTACAGCTTGGAAAAGGAGTTCATAGAGTCGTCGGAAATTCCAAGATGATTTTACTTACATGGTGAGTGTTGCATCTGCTACACGAGGCACGGAGGCATAGGCGGAGAAGGAACTAGACTGTAAATTTTGGCTTGATTTGTTCTGTGCATCTGCGATTTGTAGAATTGATGCTTATTTATGTTGAATGAAACAAATCAATGCTTATTTCTGTTGTCATTGTAGAATTGAACATGAAGAGGAATGGCACAGTCCCTTTTCCAGAAACATGATTCTGAAGCAAACATGATGCATCCTCTTCATTAGTGTTTCTACGCTGGCCATAAAGTATAAAAATGTATAACATATACTCCCTCCGTCCGAAAATACTTGTCATCAAAATGAATAAAAGAAGATGTATCTAGATGTATTTTAGTTCTAGATACATCCCTTTTTGTCCATTTTGATGACAAGTATTTCCAGACGGAGGGAGTATTTATTTCTTACATGTATCTAAGCATCACAGTCAACGGGAGGCAGAGGTGGCGCTAATGTGCCTTCTCAGCTTCTCTATGTTTGCTTGTTCAATATGCACTTGTGTTTGTTCAGTCTGCACTTTTGGCCTTTTTTTCAGTTAAAAAACGTCTCAACCGTGACACGGGCGCACGATCAGCAGCTCGACGGGACGCAGCGGCGGCAGCTCGTCGGGACTCGGGACGCGGCTAAACTTGCAGCTCCGTTCGACGACTTTTTTTTTCCTTTTTTGAGGGAATCTCGTTGGATTTTTGTTCGAAAGGGAAAGTTGGCAAAAGCCCACTCATGACTATAAGCCCAGACATTTCAGCCCATTGCCCACGTCTGCCTCTCCCGTCGTCCAGGTCGCCCTGTCTCTTGCCAGATACTGCTCGAGCTCAAAGCCGCCGCCGCCGCCGCCGCTGAATGCCTGAATCCCAATTCCTTCCGAGCCAGACTGCTCCGGAGCTGCCGCGCCCACCTTTCCGGAAAGCGCCTCCACCTCCAGCGACTGGCGCCGATGCGGCATCTCCCTGACTCCCTCCCCGCACCGTCTGCTCCAGCGCGGCAGCGCCTGGCAAGCTCTTCCACGCTGGCGTCGGTGGAGCTGATACACGAGGCCCGGAGGTCTAAGCGAGAGGACTCAGAGAGCGTGCGTGGACTTCGTTCGGAGAGGTGGTCGGCTGACGCTCGGCAGCTCGAGCAAGGTACTGAGCATTGCAATTCTTGCCTTTGATGTGTTCAGTTCATCCGTAATCTGTAGAATGGATGCTTATTTCTGCTGAATGGAACACATTATTTTCTATTCTGTTGTAATTTTAGAATTGAGCATGAAGAGTGGAATGGGACAGTCCCTTTTCCGGAAAAAATGAGTCTGAAGCAAACATGACTGTGTCTTCTTCATGAGTCTGAAGCAGGATTTTATTCTTCACATATAGTATATCTAAGCATCGCGGCGTAGCTGGTAGAACCATGAACCCCATGTTCCATTTCTAATAGCGCAGCGCAGAGTATGCGTATATGCCAATAATATGTAGGACAGGTGATCAATTGCAATTTACGAACTTGCAGCGGAAAACATTCTTTCTCAGGATTGCAGTTCTCCTGAATCAAGAACTGCAACTGTGACCAAAGAGGTTTCACTCGCTATGATCTGCCAGGTTTTTGGCAGGAATCAGGACTGTTGGATCTCCTCGATCTGCTGCACGACATCGGACATTGTAGGCCTCAAGCCGGGATCTTGACTGCAACAGTTTATGCCGAGCTGCAGAAGTTGCACCATGCACTCCTCTTCGCCATCCTTCTGCTCCTGTTCTCGGAGCTCCACGTCGAAGATCTCTGCCGCCCACTCCTCAGGTATAATGGAACACACCCACCGTGGAAAATCTACTCGCTCCTCATCCTGTAATCTCTTTGCCACTGGAGACTTACGAGTGAGAAGCTCCAGCAATAGGATGCCGAAGCTGTAGACGTCGGATTTCTGGGAGACCCACCTGTTGCGGGTGACCTCAGGTGCACGGTAGCCGGAGGCATTGGAATAAATGCCAAGTGTTATCAGGCCATGCTCCGACACACATGCGTCGTGGGTTCCGGTGAGCAGGATGTTGGAAGACTTGATGTTGCCATGGCAGCTCGATGGTCCAACTAAATGGATAGCCTGCACACCGCGCGCAGCAGCTAGTGAGATAGCCAACCGCTGCTCCCAGTCCAGTGGAGCTGGGCCAGAACCTTGGTCGCCTAGATAGATTCAAACATCATGAAATTAGCGATGCCTCAAAAACATTAGAAATTGTAAAAGGCAAGCATATTATAGCATTGTACGCTTTAGATATTACCGTGGAGTGCTTTTGCTAGGCTACCCAAGGGGATGACATTATATACGAGCAGCTTCTCATCCTTGCTGTAGTAATACCACAGCAGTGGCGCTACGTGTTTGTTCTTGATGGTGCCAAGCAGCATGACAAGCCGCCCAAAGATGGCCTCCCCCAAGTCCACATCTTTCAACCTCTTGACCACCAGCTCATATCCACTATCAAGTGTTGCTCTGTATGTTGTCCCGACTGTACCCTTGCCAAGAACTTCAGTCGATGCCCCAAGCAGTTCTTTCAGGTCGAACCATTGGCCTGTCATTGTCGACCAAACGATAGAAGTTCCCACATTTTGTATAATTAAATGTGATAGCGCTTTAGCTGGAGCCACAATTCTCGTTTTTGGGGTGCTGCCACTGCTTTCTTGTGAAGACGTGCTTAAATGTGATAGCGGTTTGGCTGGAGCCACAATTCCCGTTTTGGGGGTACTGCTACTGCTTTCCAGAGATGGTGTTTTGGCTGGAGCTAGTTTACTTTCTCTTCTGATCTCTTCGATCTGCTGCACAACTTCAGGCATTGTAGGCCGCGAGTTGGCATCTTGACTGCAACAGTTTAAGGCAAGCCACATAAGTCTCACCATGCATTCTTGTTTCCTGTCCTTCTGCCCCTGTCCTCGGAGCTCCACGTCGAACACCAACACCGTCCAGTTCGCATGAACAAGGGCACGCACCCACTGTGCCAAATGAACTCCCTCCATATCCCTTATGCTATTTGCCGGAGCCTTGCGGGTCAGAAGCTCCAGCAGTAGGATGCCAAAGCTGTACACGTCGGCTGTCTGAGAAACCCGCCTATCGCTAGTGAGCTCAGGTGCGCGGTAGCCCGAGGCATTAGAATACATGTCAAGTAGTGTTATCAGGTCGTGCTCCGACACACATGCATCGTGGGTGCCAGTGAGCAGGATGTTGGAAGACCTGATGTTGCCATGGCAGCTCGATGGTCCCGATAAATGGATAGCCGCCATACCACGCGCAACAGAAAGTGAGATGGCTGACCGCTGCTCCCAGTCCAGTGGAGCTGGGCCAGAGACTCCGTCACCTAGATTCACAGATCATGAATTAGTGATGCATCAAAAACATTACGAATTGTTAAGGCAGGCATATACAGTAAAATATACATTACCGTGGAGCGCTTTTGCTAAGCTACCCATGGGGATGAAACTGTACGCTAGGATCTTATCGGGCTCGCTATGGTAATGCCACAGCAGTGGCACAATGTGTTTGTTTTGGATGGCGCCAGTCCTTGTGGCATGCAGCTCAAACTCCATCTTGGGCATGTTCACATCCTTCAGCCACTTGACCACCAGCTCATATCCACTGTCAAGTGTTACTTTGTATGTTGTCCCGACTGTACCCTTGCCAAGAACTTCAGTCGATGCCCCAAGCAGGTCTTTCAGGTCGAACAATTGGCCTGTCAGTGTCGGCCTAATGATAGAAGTTCCCACATTTTGTATACTATCACGGCTTACCTGTGATAGTGCCGCTTTGTCTGGAGCCACAATTCCCGTTTTGGGGATACTGCCACTGCTTTCTTGTGATGGCGTCTTTTCAGTTGGAGCTACAGTTCTCACGTTTTGGCTACTGCTGCTGCTTTCTAGAGATGGTGTTTTGGCTGGAGCTAGTTTACTTTCTCTTCCGATCTGTTCGATCTGCTGCACAACTTTAGGCATTGTAGGCCGCGAGTTGGCATCTTGACTGCAACAGTTTATGGCCAGCTGTAGAAGTCGCACCATGCACTCCTCTTCCCCGTCCTTCTGCTCCCGCCTGATGAGCTCGACATCAAACACCTCCGCCGTCCACTCCTCACGTGCAACAGAACACACCCACTGTAGCAAATCAACTCCCTCCAGATACCTTCTGCTATTTGTTGGAGCCTTGCAGGTGAGAAGCTCCAGCAGTAGGATGCCGAAGCTGTACACGTCGGCTTTCTGCGAGACCGACCTATTGTCGGTGACCTCAGGCGCGCAGTAGCCGGAGGCATTGGAATACACGCCAAGTGTTATCAGACCATGCTCCGACACACATGCATCATGGGTGCCGGTGAGCAGGATGTTGGAAGACTTGATGTTGCCATGGCAGCTCGTTGGTCCAGCTAAGTGGATAGCTGCCACACCGCGTGCAGCAGCTAGTGAGATGGCAGACCGCTGCTCCCAGTCCAGTGGAGCTCGGCCAGAACCTCGCTTACCTAGATTTACACTTCATAAATTAGCGATGCATCAAGCACTTCAGAAATTGTAAAGGCAAGCATATGTTATCATTGTACAGTATATACATTACCGTGGAGTGCTTTTGCTAGGCTACCCATGGGGATGATATCGTACACTAGCATCTTCTCATCTGTGCTGTAGTAATACCACCGCAGTGGCACAATGTGCTTGCTCTCATTGATGCCAATCAATGTGACATGCTGCTCAAAGTCCGCCTTCGGCAAATCCACACCCCTCAGCCTCTTGACCACCAGCTCATAACCACCTTCAAGCGTTGTTTTGTATGTTGTCCCAACTGTACCCTTGCCCAGAACTTCAGCCGAGCCCTGAAGCAGGTCCTCGAGCTCGAACGATTGGCCTGCCACTGTCGATCTAACAATAAAAGTTCCCCGTTCTTGGGTACGGCTGATTTTCTGTGGTTGTGCTACTTTGGCTTGAGCCACAATTCTCGATTTGGGGGTAATGCCACTGCTTTCTTGTGATGGCGTCTTTTCAGCTGGAGCTACAGTTCTCCCGTTTTGGCTACTGCTACTGCTTTCCAGAGATGGTGTTTTGGCTAGAGCTAGTTTATTTTTCCTTCCCCAAGGAAACAGAGTTGGCTTTTCTTGTACCTGATGTGCAGCCTTTCTAAGTTTGCGAAGACGTTCTGCAACTTCTAACATCTCAGGGCGTTTGTCGTGTTGCATCCTCAAGCATTTACCTGCCAACTTAGCAATCTCTTCGATAGTCTTCATGTCGCTCGATGTTACAATTTCAGGATCAAACATCTCCCTCACCTTCCTAAGCCCTTTTGAAAGAGACTGAATAAAACTTTCAACCAGGCCAATCTCCCCATCCTCTGTTCTTGCTTTTTTTCTAGTGATCAGTTCTAGGAGTACAACTCCAAAACTATAAACATCACTCTTCGCTGTGAGGCGTCCATTCTGAGCAAACAGAGGGTCCATGTAGCCTATACTTCCTATCACATTTAGAGTGTATAGAGTATTTTCAGTGTTGACTAGTCTTGATATTCCAAAGTCTGATATTTTTGCTCTGAGTTCATCATCCAGAAGTATATTAGCAGGCTTGATGTCACCATGAATGACCTGAGTATACATTTGTGAATGCATATAGCCCAACGCTTCTGCACATTCAATGGCAATTCTTAGCCGTGAATCCAAAGCGATGGGAGTAATGTCCTGGTGAAGGATGTTACTCAGATTTCCTTTAGGAATATACTCTGTGATCACCATCAGTGCATTTTCATCTACACAGTAGCCAACTAATCTGACTACATTCTTGTGATTGATCTCACGGTGGACGATCAACTCTTTGGCGAAATTTTCCTTTACATTGCAGATAAACCTCTTGACTGCAACCATACTTTTGTCCTCCAGGACCCCCTCATAAACTTCACCAAAGGCACCTTTACCGATTACAGATTTATAGTTCTTGGTAAATCTTCTTATCTCATGTTCTGTAAAACATTTCACATTATGATTGCTCCGCGCAATCCATTTCAACCTATGCTCTTCTTGGATAAGTTGTGTTACCATATTTTCTGGATGATCCATCTTCGGAAGTAGCAGGGAACCTATTCAATGTTGGAAGAACATTTGACCTACAAAATAGTTTCGGTGGTGCTAAAAGTCAAATGAACCCGTAGGGATTTCAGATGCCCATTGGGAAAACTCTATTAGAGTTCATTTAGGAAAACTCTAGATAACCAATCTAGGAGAGAGTATAACCAATATTTATTTTTCAGTTCTGGTGTGGATTTTGAATAACAGCTTCATCGTGCGATATGGGTAATTCTGCAAAATTGCTTCCTTGCAGGGAAAATGGAGGAACGTCTAGAACATGGATAAAGCAGGTTGGAAACGACTAAACAAAGAAGTGAAGATTTAAGACCCAAAGTGCTAGTATTTCAGGAGAAGACTAATAAATGGGGTAAAAACATGAAGATGAGCAAGTTGAACCAAACATACCACTTAAGAATGGGCGCCGTAACATAACACGATCAATGGAGCCTTCTTTTGTTGATGGTTGCACAGAACGCCATGGAATGGATCTACAAGGAAGGGCAGATAGCATATACTCGTACTAGCCATTTCATGAGCTGCTATCATCGATGGTCAACTCGCTGAACATGAACGTGGTGGCCTTGTCGTTGGGCGGTTGGCATCCCTAATGACAACTGCTACCGAATTAAATAAAGATGATCATGCCAAGTAAGGGCATCTCTAACAAGCCGGTACTAACACCATTTCAAAGGTAATAGAAATGTGACAATTTTACACAAAGTAACTTCTCTAACAGTTCTGTTACTAGAGCCGCCAACACTATTTACTTGTGCCATTTGTGCTCGGTCTGTGATGATCTATATGGACTTAAGCTTGGTGACCGGTATATGTGTTTACTGTACTATATACTTCCTCCGTCTCAAAATAAGTGTCGCAAGCTAAACACATACACTTACACAGACTGAATATGTACATGCAATCTGGAAGTGAAAGCAATATGTTGATTTTGAAAGTGTATTTCCACGGTTCAGGCTGTAGCATAACTACAGAGCATCACTACTGCTACATGTTCCAACGGGACAACATACATGTACTGCCACTGAAGCTTCTAACTGAACTTTTGCACTGTATATGAATAATCGAATTCAGTTGCCTCAGGGGGGTCACTCCGCGTATCCAAGACACTCCATTGCAGTCAGCAGAAGGTAGAGGTGGCGCTAAGGGTGCCACAGGTACAGGTGACTTGTGGCAGAGGAGGTGGCGTCCGTCTCCCCAGCGATGCTTTTATGGTGCCCACTTCTTCCTCCTCCGAGCTGCGAGCCATGGATAGTTCCGGGGGAAGGACGCTCCCCGTAAGGAGAGGTTCTTGAAGAAATAAATCAGGTTTCCTTTAAGCACCGATGCTTATTTGTACAGGGCAGACGCTTAATTAGGCGTCTCTCCTGTAGAAATAGGCATCGGTGCTTCAGAAAAACCCGATTTATTTTTCTAAGCACCTGTCTAAGCACCTAACATTGTACAAGGCCTAAAGGGCCCCTGAGTCGCATCTCTCGAATTGCAGTGAGGACTTGGAGAATTTTTCGGACCGTGCCACAAAACCTCTGCTCCGGCTATATATGGTGTATTATTATTTTGGAAAAAAATCTTTGTTTACTCAGTTTCGAATAATCAATTTCTAAAATACAAAGTTATAGACCTCACAAAATATATTTTCCTATATTTTATTTGGCATTGTATGCATTGATATTTATTTTATAGGAAGAATTGGTCAACTGTGGACATATTTGACTTTTGAAATATCATTATACATCTTATAGTTTGAAACGTTGGTCGACCACTCCTAGGTTTTCTTAAGTTTTTGGTTAAACGGACGAAATATTGTATGTTTTATGTAAATTATGTTTGAACTTTAGTGCATTCCATCGTGTTCGATGAAATTTGTCCAGATTGTTGAAATTTGTTTCCAAATGGATGCCGGCACGATTGAATGTCCGGCTCCTGCATCGCTGTCCGTAGACTGGTCCAGACTAGACCACCAACGAATATTGTGTCCGTTTTAGGGTCAGCGTTGGAAATGCCTGGACAAATCCATGGACAGATACCGTGTCTGTTTCGAGGTTATCATTGAAAATGCCCTAAACACGCTTCACTAGGTTGTACTGTATGCTCGATCAAAAGACCACATTGGTCTTAGGGCAACTCCAACGCATGACCTTAAACAGATGTCTGTTTCGTTCGGATTGTGTCCGTTTGAGGCGGCAAAACGACGTCCATGTCCGTTTGGACCGACCGCCGGGCGCACAACCCGGCCGCATCCTAAACATTGTTGGTGTTGGAAAAATAAACTCCCAAAAAAGGCATTGCAACTTTTTTTTAAAAGGCATTGCAAAATAGTTTAAAACATAATACAACAAACTAAATTAAACATCCACGTCCTCGTGATGACCCGCACATAGTACAGTTCAATTTTTTTTTGAAAAAAACTTAAAACGGTAGATCCATCGCTCGCGTCGCCGTTTTCAGGCGCCACCGTCCTCTCAGTCGTCGTCTTTGGTCAGATCGATATAGGGAGGCGGCGACCCCCAAAATGTCTCCACGTCCTGTGCAAGCTACGGTGGTGGAGGCGGCGATGGTTGTGACCATGGCGCCCACGCCGCCCGCGGTGCTGGTGGCGACGACGACGACGGGCTACATGGCATCGTGGTCATCCATGACCACCACTTCCCGTACAACGGCTCGTTCCACACTGGGGAGGGCCCGGAGGGCGACTGGTCTTCCATCGCCTCCTCCTTCACCTCCTGCTTGATGTCCAACTCCGACACGTAGACGTCCCCGGCGGCCGAGAGCGTCGGCATCTCCTCCAGACCCACGAACCGTCCCTCCTGGCTCCGCTTGTACTCTCTCTCTCGGAGTCCTCCATGACGGCCCGCACCAGCCGCTCCTCCTCCTTGGCCATCATGGTGGGAGTTGTCGATGGCGAAGGCGACAAGAAGGGAGAGGGCTTCGGCGTCAGGCCGCGCACACACGATGCGCGGGGCGGGCTATGTGCACAGCCGACAAAGTATGTTTGCCGGTGCATGTCGTGCTTGTCCTGGAACCAAGTGCCCCATAGCGGCGAGTCGACGTCGTACCATCGGTCGGCGAGGTACTTGCGCAGGTTGGGGGCGCACCGGCGGGCTGGGGGTATCGACAACCGATCCAAGCACAGATGCCACCCATTGGGGAAGTGGGCATCGTACCACGGCAACAGGGTGCCAGTGTGCCAGTACCAGCGACAGACGTCCACCTTGACGTATGGCCGGAAGTGCGCCGGAGCCGCCGGAGGGGAGATGGAGAATGTGGCCAGCGAGGTGGAGTGAGTGATCACACTTCCTGACGAGGCGGACAACGAGTCCGCCTCGTGGTCGTGCTTGCCCTTCTTGCCCGACACTCAATTCTGTGCATTTTGAAACCAAACCGAAAAACCATACCGAAAATAAACCGAACCGAACCAATTTTATGGTTTTTTATGGTTTATGGTTTTGGTATGGTATGGAATTTTCATACCGATTTGAACTTTGGTTTTTATGGTATATACCGAAAAACCGAACGGTTAACCGAATAAACCGAAGTAAAAAATAAATTTATATTTCTTGAGACAAACAACCATACAAGTTGTCATTTTTCTTGTACATGAGTCAAATTCACTACTAAGCATGTACATTTTTCTTGTAACATAGTTATTTTTCTATTTAAAAGATGCTAAGCACGTCCATAATCATTAAGAGATGAATATATGCATGCATATATACTTATATATATAGTTATATACTATTTATGTAAAATAGTATGTGTTTTGATTGGTTTTGAGTCATAAATTTGTAAATTATTATTACGTCATTTTCAAATTCGCGTCAACTTTGGTTTTTATGGTATATACCGAAACCATACCGAAATAATTTGGTATATACCGAAACCGAACCGTATTTTCATTTTATACCGTATTTACCGAAGTATTAATACCGTACAAACCGAAAACCGTATAAACCGAACCATGTAAACCGAATAAACCGAACGCACAGAGTGAGCGGCGCGGCTAGGGTTTGGTGTCGGGCACGGAGGGAGCAATGGTGTAGGGACGGTGTGGGGAAGTGGAAGTGAACTGGCTAGTCCACGGCTTCGTCATAAAACATGACGCGGCTAGGATGACTAGGTGGCTGACCGGCGGGCCCATCCACTCGTGTGAATTAAATGGGTTGATGGGAGGTAGTCGGATGGCCGATATGTGGGCCCGAGGTGACCGGCAATAGGGCATTGTACACATCTATTTTGTGTGTGTTTGACCGCAAAGCCGAATAAAATTTGCGTTTAAGATGGGTCACACGTTGGGTCGCGTCGTCTGTTCTTTTGGGCCAAAACGGACAACGGCAACGTGGACCTGCTCAAGTGAGAACAGGGGTATCTACGTTTGTACTGGGAGCCGCATGCCGCCGCTGAATGCCTGAATCCCTAATTCCCCTCTCCTTCTGAGCTCCGACTCCACTCCGGCGGCGCCGCGCGACCGCGTCCACCGGAAATCTCCTCCACCTCCAGGGACCGGCGCCCGCTTGCCGCCGATATGCGTCATTTCCCTGACTCCCTCCCCACACCCTGCACCATCTGCTCCAGCGCGGCAGCGCCTGGCAATCTCTTCCACGACGGCATCGGTGGAGCCGCCACACGAAGCACGGAGGCATAGGCGAGAGGACTGAGAGAGCGTGCGTGGATTTCGTTTGGAGAGGTGGTCGCCTGGCACAGCTCCTGCTCGACATCGGAGCAAAGGTAATTCTTGGCTTGATGTGCTCTATTCATCTCTGTAGTCTGTAGAACTGCAGCTTACCCGGTAGAGCAGTTTTTCATTCTTTACATATATCTAAGCACTGCAGCGTACCTGGTAGAAGCATGTGCCCAACGTTTCATTTGGATTAGTGCATAGTATATATAATATGCCAATAAAATGTACGACAGATAATCGATTACAAACTTACAATGAAAAGCACTCTTTTTCAGAGTAGCAGTTTTACAGGATAACCAGCTGAAAGGGTGTGTCCTGAAAATTTATGACATTTGAATGCAACTGTGACCAAGCAACTTTCACTCACTGTGATGTGTGAGGTTCTTGGTCAGGAGTCAAGGACTGTTGAATCTCCTCGATCTGCTGCACGACTTCAGACATTGTAGGCCGTGAGTCGGCATCTTGACTGCAACAGTTTATGGCCATCTGCAGAAGTCGCGCCATGCACTCCTCCTCCCCGTCCTTCTGCTCCCGTCCGATGAGCTCCACGTCGAACACCTCCGCCGCCCACTCCTCGCGTACAACGGAACGCACCCACCGTGGCAAATCAACTCCCTCCTGATCCTTTCTGCTATTTGTTGGAGCCTTGCGGGTGAGAAGCTCCAGCAGTAGGATGCCGAAGCTGTACACGTCGGCTTTCTGAGAGACCCGCCTATTGTCGACGAGCTCAGGCGCGCGGTAGCCGGAGACACTAGGATAAATGCCAAGTGCTATGAGGCCATGCTCCGACACACATGCATCGTGGGTGCCGGTGAGCAGGATGTTGGAAGACTTGATGTTGCCATGACAGCTTGATGGTCCAGCTAAATGGATATACTCCACACCGCGCGCAGCAGCAAGTGAGATGGCTGACCGCTGCTCCCAGTCCAGCGGAGACGGGTCGGAGCCTCTGTCACCTAGATTAACACATCATGAATCAGTGATGCATCAAAAACATTAGAAATTGTGAAGGCAAGCACTTGATAGCACTGTAACATTACCGTGGAGCACTTTTGCTAGGCTACCCATGGGGATGAATTCATACACTAGCAATCTCTCATCCATTCTACAGTAATACCACCGCAGTGGCACAATGTGTTTGTTCTGGATGGCGCTAATCATCATGACATGCTGCTCAAACTCTTCATTCGGCAGTTTCACGTCCTTGAGCCTCTTGGCCACTATCTCATATCCACTTTCAAGTGTCGCTATGTATGTTGTCCCGACTGTACCCTTGCCCAGAACTTCAGCTGATGCCCCAAGCAGGTCCTCCACCTTGAACAATAGGCCTGTCACTGTCAACCTAACAAGAAAACCATCCAGATTTCTGCTATCCTGTGATAGTGCTGCTTTGGCTGGAGCCACAATTTCTGATTTGGGGGTACTGTCACTGCTTTCTTGTGATGGCATGTTTTCAGCTGGAGCTACAGTTGTCAACTTTTGGTTACTGCTGCTGCTTTCTTGTGATGGTATTCCGGCTGGAGCTAGTTTATTTTTCCTTCCCCAAGAAAACAGAGCTAGTCTTTCTTGTACCTGCTGTGGAGCCTTTCTAAGTTTGCGAAGACGTTCTGCAACTTCTAACATCTCAGGACGTTTGTTGAGTTCCATCTTCAAGCATTTACCAGCCAACTTAGCAATCTCATCGATAGTCTTCATGTCGCTCGATGTTACAATTTCAGGATCAAACATCTCCCTCACCCTCCTAAGCCCTTTTGAAAGAGACTGAATAAAACTTTCAACCAGGCCAATCTCCCCATCCTCTGTTCTTGCTTTTTTTCTAGTGATCAGTTCTAGGAGTACAACTCCAAAACTATAAACATCACTCTTCGCTGTGAGGCGTCCATTCTGAGCAAACAGAGGGTCCATGTAGCCTATACTTCCTATCACATTTAGAGTATATAGAGTATTTTCAGTGTTGACTAGTCTTGATATTCCAAAGTCTGATATTTTTGCTCTGAGTTCATCATCCAGAAGTATATTAGCAGGCTTGATGTCACCATGAATGACTTGAGTATACATTTGTGAATGCATGTAGGCCAATGCCTCTGCACATTCAATGGCAATTCTTAGCCGTGTATCCAGAGCGATGGGTATACTACCCTGGTGAAGGATGTCACTCAGATTTCCTTTAGGAATGTACTCCGTGACCACCATTAGGGCATTTTCATCTACACAGTAGCCGACTAATCTGACTACATTCTTGTGATTGATCTCACGGTGGACAATTAACTCTTTGGCAAAATTTTCTTTAACATTGCAGATAAATTTCTTGACTGCAACCATACTTTTGTCCTCGAGGACCCCTTCATAAACTTCTCCAAAGCCACCTCTACCGAGTACAGTTTTATAGTTGTTTGTAAATCTTCTTATCTCATCTTCTGTAAAACATTTCACATTATGATTGCTGTGTGCAATCCATTTTGATCTATGCTCTTCCTGGATAAGCTGTGCTACTATATTTTCTGGATGATCCATCTTTGCAAGTAGCAGGGAACTTATTCAACGTTGGAAGACTGTTTGACCTAGAAAACAGTTTTGGTAGTGCTAAAAGTCAAATTTAATCCAACGTATAAATGAGGAAACAAATAAACAAAGTATGTAAGAGCGCTTAATTTCGTTGGATTGATCATCACTGGATTGGTGGGGCTTTCAGACGCCCATTGGGCATTGGGCAACATATATTCTGTTTATACTCCATTAGAATTCACTTAGAAACAAAAGTACCTCCCCTAGCTGCGGAAGATAACCATTCTAGACTGCTATTTTACTGTTTTAGATATTCACACAGCTCTGCAGAGAATCATTTGTGTTTCTTCATGAACTACGCCACTAGAGGAAGTACTGCATACCAGGGAGTATAGTTAATATTTATTATTCAGTTCTGCTCTGGATTTTGAATGGTAGCTTCATGGTACTATCTGAGTAGTTCTACATAATTGCTTGCTTACAGGGGAAACGAAATGTTTCGAACATGAAGAAAACAGGTTGGCTTCGGCTAAACAAAGAAGTGAATGATTTATGATACATAGTGCTAATATCTCGGGAAAAAGGCCCAGAGAAAATCTAAGGAATGTGGTAAAGACATGGACATGGGGCAAGGTTGAACCAAACATACCACTTGAGAATGGAAGCCGTAACATAGCACAATCAATGAAGCCTTCTCTTGTTAGTGGTTGCACAGATCGCCATGGAATGGATCTACAAGAAGAACAGGTATAGCAAATATAACCTACTCGTATATTACTCTATTCATGGACCGTCGATGGTCAACTCTCAGAACATGGAATGAGGTGGCCTTTTCCTTGGGGGTTGGGGGTCCTTATTGACAAGTGGTACCGAATTGAAAAAAGATGATCATGCCAAGTAAGGGCATCTCCAGCAAGCCGGTAGAGAACTTTCTCTCCAACAGACTGTTTTGATAAGGCTGTCTTGTTACTAGAGCCGCCAACACTAGTAGTATTTGATTGTGGCATGTGTAATTGATTCGTGCTGATTTATAATACGGACTTCATCTTTGTGCCTGCATGCGTGATTACTGTACTACTCCCTCCGTTCCTAAATATAAGTCTTTGGAGAGATTCCACTAAGAATCACATACGGATGTACATAGATGCATTTTAGAGCGTAAATTCATTCATTTTGCTTTGTATGTGGTTCATAAAGAAATCTCTCCAAAGACTTATATTTAGGAACGGAGGAAGTATATATAAAAAACCTCAACTACTCTTTTGTACTCCCTCCGTTCCTAAATATTTGTCTTTCTAGAGATTTCAACAAGTGACTACATACGAAACAAAATAAGTGAATCTACACTATAAAATATGTCTACATACATCCGTATGTGTAGTCCATTTGAAATGTCTAGAAAAACAAATATTTAGGAACGGAGGGAGTATCATCTAGCAACCCAAGTTGAACCCATACAAAAACTAGATATGTATCAGGATAATCATGCAATGTGAAAAAGAGAAGCAATATGATGATTTTGAGAGTGAATCTCCAGGGTTCAGGCTGCTGCATAACTACAGTGGAGTCCATACAGTAGCTGCAGTTCTTTGAAATACACTTGTGTCGTGTGGCTTCAGTGTTTGGGCCTTTTGAGATTTAGAGTTGTACTGATTGTATTTGGAGAGTGCCCGTTCATTCTGTTGAGCCGAAACATGTCCTGATTGACCAGGAGTCAGTATGCACATCCTTGGTCCCTTTTATGAGAACAATATTCTTCAGGCGGATGAATGAGACTGGCCTGAAAAAGGAGCAGATGCATTACGAGACGCAGCTGCCAAGTACCATGGCCTTCTACGTTTGGTTCGTTCCTCCGTGACTGCCAGGTGCTCGATCACGATGCAGCGGCGGTCAGCAAGATGTTTGCACTCCCTTTTATCGCTGAGAAGTACTCCCTCCGTTCGGAATTAATTACTTGTCTCGAAAATGGATGTATCTAGAACTAAAATACATCTAGATACATCTATTTCTGCGACAAGTAATTCCGAATGCGACAAGTAATTCCGAACAGAGGGAGTAGTAGACCTTGATTGGACGAGTTTTTTTTTTTTGAGGGAATCTCGTTGGATTTTTATTTATTTTTAGAGAAAGGGAATCTCGTTGGATAAGCTAGGCAGTGTCATAATAAGTTCAAAAAGAAAAAACTAGGCAGTATCATAAAGTTGGCAAAAGCCCACTGATGACTAAGCCCAGACATTCCAGCCCATTGCCCACTGATGACTAAGCCCAGACATTCCAGCCCATTGCCCACTTCTGCCTCTCTCGTCGTCCAGGTCGTCCTGTATACTTCTCGAGCTCGAAGCCACCGCCGCCACATGCCTGAATCCCAATCCCTAATTCCTTCCGAGCTCCGACTGCTCACGGCTCCATTCCCACCTTGCCAGCAAGCTCCCGCACCTCCAGCGACTGGCGCCCCTGCAGTGCCAGCGCGGCAGCGCCTGGCAAGCTCTTCCACGCCGGCGTCGGTGGAGCTGATACACGAGGCACGGAGGCGGAGGCGGAGGCGAGAGGACTGGGAGAGCGTGCGTGGACTTCGTTCGGAGAGGTGATCGGCTGACGCTGCTCCTGCTCCTGCTCGAGCAAGGTACTGAACACTCTAATTCTTGGCTTGATGTGTTCTGTTTATCTGTAATCTGTACAATTTAGGCTTTATTTATGTTGAATGAATGAAACAATTCGATGCTTATTTTATTGTAATTGTAATTAGACACGAGGAAGAATGGGACAGTCTCTTTTCTGGAAATATATGAGTCTAAAAGCAAACATGATTGCATCTTTTCATTAGTTTTTCTTCGTTAGCCATATAATTTTGTAAAGAAAACATATACTCCCTCGGTTCACTTTTATAAGTCGTTTCAGACAACTGAAAATAGGCTGCTTTGCATGCTATCTGAAATGTTTTCAGGGCCTTATAAAAGTGAACAGAGGGAGTAACAGGTTTTTAGTCTTCACACACACACATATATATATATCGAAACGAAAATTAATAAAACTGTCAGTTTAATATGTGATGGACAAAAAAAAGGAAATGGCAGATATGGATGAATAAAATTAATGGCTGTAATGATAAAATCTGACCTGTTCTACGCTCCACTTCTGACAATACTAGTTCCTGAATCATATGTAAGCATTGCAGCTTAGCTGGTAGAGATCATGAACCCAACGTTTAATTTGGAAAAGTGCAGAGTATATATGCCAATAACATGTAGGACAGGTGATCGATTACAATTTACAAACTTGCAGTGAAAAAGAGTCTTTTCCAGGATAGAGTTCTCTCGGATAACCAGTTGAAAGGGGGTCCTGAAATTCTATGACATTTGACTGTAACTGTGGGTCTGTGGCCAAGCAACTTCCACTCGCTATGATGTGGGAGGCTCTTGGTCAGGAGTCAGGATTGTCGGATCTCCTCGATCTGCTGCACAACATCAGACATTGTAGGCCTCGAGTTGGAATCTTGACTGCAGCAGTGTATGGCGAGCTGCAGAAGTCGCACCATGCACTCTTGTTCCCCGTCCTTCTGCTCCCGTCCTCGGAGCTCCACGTCGAATACCTCCGCCGTCCATTCCGCACGCATAACGGAATACACCCACCGTGACAAATCTACTCCTTGCTCATTATTTATGCTATTTGCGGGAGCCTTGCGGGTGAGAAGCTCCAGCAGTAGGATTCCGAAGCTGTACACATCAGCTTTCTGGGAGACCCACCTATTGCTGGTGACCTCGGGCGCTCGGTAGCCGGAGGCATTCATATACATGCCAAGTGTTATCAGGCCATGCTCCGACACACATGCATCGTGGGTGCCGGTGAGCAGGATGTTGGAAGACTTGATATTTCCATGGCAGCTGGATGGTCCAGCTAAGTGGATAGCCGCCACACCGCGCGCAGCAGCAAGTGAGATGGCTGACCGCTGATCCCAGTTCAGCGGAGCTGGGCGAGAATCTTCATCACCTAGATTAACACATCATGAATTAGTGCTACATCAAAAACATTAGAAATTGTGAAGGCAAGCATATGGTAGTATTGTAACATTACCGTGGAGCACTTTTGCTAGGCTACCCATGGGGATGAAATTGTACACTAGCAACTTCTCATCCGCGGTATAGCTATGCAACCGCAGTGGCACAATGTGTTTGGTCTGGAATGCGCCAATCAGTGCGAAATGCTGCTCAAAGTCCAGCTCCGTCACTTCCACAAATTTCATCCTCTTCACCACCAGCTCATATCCACTATCAAGCGTCACTTTGTAAGTTGTCCCGACTGTACCCTTTCCCAGAACTTCAGCTGCTGACCGAAGCAAGTCGTCCAGCTCAAACAATTGGCCTATCACTGTCGGCCTAACGATAGAAGTCCCCACATTTTGGGTACTACTGCTGATTTCTGGCAATGGTGTTTCGGCTGGAGCAAGTTTATTTTTCCTTACCCAAGAAAACAGAGCTAGTCTTTCTTGTACCTGATGCGGAGCTTTTTTAAGTTTGCGAAGGCGTTCTGCAACTTCTAACATCTCAGGACGTTTGGCGAGTTCCATCTTCAAGCATCTACCTGCCAACTTAGCAATCTCTTCAATAGTCTTCATGTCGCTCGATGTCACAATTTCAGGATCAAACATCTCCCTCACCCTCCTAATCCCTTTTGAAAGAGATTGACTAAAACTTTGAACCAGGCCAATCTCTCCATCGTCTGTCCTTGCTTTTTTTCTTGTTATCAGTTCCAGTAGCACAACTCCGAAACTATAAACATCACTCTTTGCTACGAGACGACCATTCTGAGCAAACAGAGGGTCCATGTAGCCTATACTTCCTATCACATTTAGAGTATATAGAGTATTTTCAGTGTTGACTAGTCTTGATATTCCAAAGTCTGATATTTTTGCTCTGAGTTCATCATCCAGAAGTATATTAGCAGGCTTGATGTCACCATGAATGACTTGAGTATACATTTGTGAATGCATATAGCCCAACGCTTCTGCACATTCAATGGCAATTCTTAGCCGTGTATCCAAAGCGATAGGAGTACTATCCTGGTGAAGGATGTTACTCAGGTTTCCTTTAGGAATATACTCCGTGATCACCATCAGGGCATTTTCATCTACACAGTAGCCAACTAATCTGACTACATTCTTGTGATTGATCTCACGGTGGACGATCAACTCTTTGGCGAAATTTTCTTTTACATTGCAGATAAACCTCTTGACTGCAATCATACTTTTGTCCTCCAGGACCCCTTCATAAACTTCACCAAAGGCACCTTTACCGATTACAGATTTATAGTTGTTGGTAAATCTTCTTATCTCATGTTCTGTAAAACATTTCAGATTATGGTTGCTACATGCAGTCCATTTTGATCTATGCTCTTGTTGGATAAGTTGGGTTACCATATTTTCTGGATGATCCATCTTCGGAAGTAGCAGGTAACTTGCTCAATGTTGGAAGACAGTTTGACCTAGAAGACAGTTTCGGTAGTGTTAAAGTCAAATGAATAGGTAGGGATTTCAGATGCCCATGGCCGACATGTATAGATGTTGTTTAAACTCTATTAGAGTTCATCTAGAAAAAACATCTCCTCTGGCTGCCAAAAATAACCAATCTAGGAGAGAGCATAACCAATATATTTTTTTCAGTTCTGGTGTGGATTTTGAATAACAGCTTCATCGTGTGGTATGGGTAATTCTGCAAAATTGCTTCCTTGCAGGGAAAATGGAGCAACGTCTAGAACACGGATAAAGCAGGTTGGAAACGACTAAACAAAGAAGTGGAGATTTAAGACCCAAAGTGCTAATATTTCAGGAGAAGTCTAATAAATGGGGGTAAAAACATGAAGATGAGCAAGTTGAACCAAACATACCACTTAAGAATGGGTGCCGTAACATAGCACAATCAATGGAGCCTTCTTTTGTTGATGGTCGCACAGAACGCCATGGAATGGATCTACAAGAAAGGGCAGATATAGCACATTACACCATTTCATGAGCTGCCATCATCGATGGTCAACTCGCAGAACATGAACGTGGTGGCCTTGTCGTTGGGCGGTTGGCATCCCTAATGACAACTGCTACCGAATTAAATAAAGATGATCATGCCAAGTAAGGGCATCTCTAACAAGCCGGTACTAACATTATTTTAAAGGTAATAGAAATGTGACTGTTTTACACAAAGTAACTACTCTAACAATGCTGTTACTAGAGCCGCTAGCACTTTTTACTTGTGGCATGTGTGCTCGGTTTGTGATGATGGACTTTACGCTTTCTGACCTGTATATACTCCCCCCGTTCCAAAACAAGTGTCTTAACTTGTACTAATGTTAGTGCAAAGTTGACACACTTATTTTGGGACGGAGGGAGTACATGAACACTGAAAACTACGCACTTGTATCATCTAGCAACACAAGCTGACCACATACACATACACAGACTGAATATGTATCAGGATAACCATGCAATATTCTGGAAATGAAAGCAATATGTTGATTTTGACAGTGAATTTCCACGGTTCAGGCTGTAGCATAACTACAGAGCACCACTACTGCTACATGTTCCAATGGGACAACATACATGTAGTGCTACTGAAGCTTCTAACTGAACTTTTGCAGTGTATATGAGTAATCGAATTCAGTTGCCTCAAGAGGTCACTACTCACTCCATTGTAGCGTATTCAAGGCACTCCATTGCAGTCAGCAGAAGGTAGAGGTGGCGCTAAGCGTGTCGCAGGTGACCTGTGGCAGAGGAGGTGGCGTCCGTCTCCCCAGCGATGCTTTTCTGGTGCCCACTTCGTCCTCCTCCGAGCTGCGAGCCATGGATAGTTCTGGGGAAGGACGCCGTACCTGGCAGCAGGATCAGGAATGAGAGGAGGCGACGATGAGAAAAGGCGAAGACAGCAGAGGGAGGAAGCAACATGAAGGAATTGCAGTGAGGACTTCGAGAATTTTTCGGACGGTGCCACAAAACCTCTGCTCCGGCTCGATAATTATGGTGTATTGTTAATTTGGGGAAAAAAATTCTTTGTTTACTAAGTTTTGGAAAATCAATTTCTAGAATACCAAGTTATAGCCCTCACAAAATATATTTTCGTAATTTTTTATTTGGCACTGTATGCATTGATATTTATTTTATAGAATTGGTCAACTGTAGACATATTTGACTTTTGAAATATATCATTATACATCTTATATAGTTTCAAACGGTGGGTGATCACGCGTATGAGGTCAACTCCTAGGTTTTCTCAAGTTTTTAGTTAAACGGACTAAATATTGTATGCTTTATGCAAATTATGTTTGAACTTTAGTGCATCATCGTGTTAGATGAAATTTGTCCACATTGTTGAAATTTGTTTCCAAACGGATGCCGGCACGGTTGAATGTCCGGCTCCCGCATCACTGTCCGTAGACTGGTCAGGACCAGTCCATGGACAAATATTGTGTCCGTTTTAGGGTCATCGTTGGAAATGCCCGGACAAGTCCACGGCGTGTCTGTTTCGAGGTTATGGTTGGAAATGCCCTAAACACGCTTTACTAGGTTGTACTGTATGCTCGATCAAAAGACCATGTTGGTCTTATGGCAACTGCAACGCATGACCCTAAAGAGATGTACGTTTCGCTCGGATTGTGTCCGTTTGAGGCGGCAAAACGGACGGCCATGTCCGTTTGGACCGTCCGTCGGGCCGTGCACCCAATGCGCAGCCGCATCCTAAACATTGTCCGTGTTGGAGATACAAAACTCCAAAAAAAGGCATTGCAACTTGAAAGAACCAAAAAGGCATTGCAAAATAGTTTAAAACATAATATACAACAAACTAAATTAAACAGTTCATGTCTTCGTGACGACCCGCACATAGTACTTAAGTTCAATTTTTTTTAAAAAGACGGTAGATATGCCGCTCGCGTCACGGTCTTCAGGCACCACCGTCCTCGCGGTCGTTGTCCTTGGTCAGGTCGATATAGGGAGGCGGCGACCCCCAAAATGGCCCGACGTCTTGTGCAGGTTGCGGTGGTGATGACCAGGCGCCCACGCCGCCCGCTGTGCTGGTGGCCGCGACGACGACAGGCTACATGGCACTGTGGACATCCATGAACACCACTTCCCGTACAACGCCTCGTTCCACACCGGAGTGGGAGACCGATCTTCCATCGCCTCCTCCTTCACCTCATGTTTGATGTCCAGCTCCGACACGTAGACGTCCCTGACAGCCGAGAGCGCCATCATCTCCTCTAGACCCACCCACTGTGCCTCCTGGCTCCACTTGTACTCTCTCTCGGAGTCCTTCATGGCGGCCCACACTAGCCGCTCCTCCTCCTTGGCCTTCATGGTGGGAGCTGCTGGTGGCGACAACGGCATGAAGGGAGAGGGTGTCGGCGTCTGGCCGCACACACACGATGCGCGGGCGGACTATGTGCACAGTCGACAAAGTAGATTTGCCGGCGCATGCCGCGCTTGTCCTGAAACCAAGTGCCCCATAACGGCGAGTCGACATTGTACCACCGGTCGGTGAGGTACTGGCACAGGATGTGGGCACGCTGGCGGGTGATATCCTCCAGGTGGGCGTGGCCGCTCGCCGGCGCCAGGGTCGACACCCGATCCGAGCACATATGCCACCCATTGGGGAGGTGGGCGTCGGACCACGCAACGGGGTGACAGTCTGCCAGTACCGACGACAGATTTCCACCTTGACGTATGGCTGGAAGCGCGGCGGAGCCGCTGAAGGGGAGATGGAGAATGTGGCTGGCAAGGTGGAGTGGGTGGTCGCGCTTCCTGACAAGGCGGACAATGATCCCGCCTCGTAGTCGTGCTTGCCCTTCTTGCCCGGCACCCACTTCCAAAAGCTCATCACGACAGTCGGTGGTGAGCAAGGTGGGGCGGCACGGCTAGGGTTTGGTGTCTGTCATGGAGGGAGCAATGGTGTGGGGATGGTGTGGGGAAGTGGAAGTGAAGTGGCCAATCCACGGCTTCGCCATAAAACAGGACGCGACTAGGGCAGCTGGGTGGCTGACTGGCAGGCCCATCCACTCGTGTGAATTAAATGGGCCAGTGGGAGGTTGTTGGACGACTGACACGCGGGTCCGAGGTGGCCAGTTAGAGGATGTGTGCACATACGTTCTGTGTCCGTTTAACCGCAAAGTCGAATCAAATTTGCATTGAAGATGGGTCGAGACGGATAAAAAATGAACATTTTTTAAAATGGGGTCACAAGTTGGGTCATCTCAAACGGCAATGTGGACCTGCTCAAGTGGAGTATTTGACAAAAAAAACTACCACATTAAGGGTTACCGTCCCACAGAACTACCACTTTTAAAAAAGTGACTGATAACTACCGAAAAATTCAATTTTTGTGACAAAAAACTACCAAGTCGTGTTGATCTTCGATTTAGCCAGTTTAACGGCTTACCTGACAGGTATGGCCCACATGGCAGGCCGACGGGTGCCCTAATGGCTAACGGCGCCCTACTCGCGGCTGTTAGTGGCCCGGCCCGGTCGGAAGCCAGCCAGGTCAAAGCGGCCGACCGACAGGCTCACTCACTCCTCTCCATCTCACTCACTCCTCTCCCCCGAGCTCTCTTCTTCCTCTCTTTCTCAGCTTCGGCGACTGCGACGCGGCGACGCGAGGATGCCTTCTTGGCCCAACAACAACGAGTCATCCGACGCCGACGATGACGAGTACATGGACGAGTACAACAGCATGTAGATGGAGTATTTTATATGTCAGCTCACTATGTTCTCTCCTATGCTAGGGTTAGGGTTAGGGTTTGAAGATGCTCTTCATTTCTTCCATGTTAGTTCTTATGTGTAAGGTGTTGTGGCTGATATATATGGGGTTGGTACTGCAGCAAAATCCTGACACGGGCATAGATCCAAGTTTCTGTGGGCTTGTGGTTGAATCTGATCATAAGTGCATCCTGCATAGGCAGAGACCAAGCAGGTTTGTGGCATTTGAAGGGAGTGACTGGAAGGAGATTCATTGGATGTTCTACTACGGTAAGAGCAAACAATAGTGTTGTTCATGTGAAGACTTATTTGGTGGTACATAGTGCAAACAACATTGATATTCTTGTTGTTTCAGTATCCGATAACTGAAAACTGAAGTACAGAGCTGGTGTGCTGTTCATGTGTTAGCTAAATCTCTGATAGGAACTGAATCTAGGAAGCACCTAAAATTGGTCTAACTGAATTTTTTTGTTACTGCATTCAGACAAACATTGATATGTATGTATGAATTATGTAACTGAATTTTACTGGATTTAGTTAGCATTGATATTTCACTGAATTTTCAGGATGGTGTGAACTGTGGTGTTCTGAAGTGGGTAGATGCCCCTTGGCCAGTAATTCTGCAAAGGTGTTTAACCAAGCTGTGAGATATGTATCATGAGGAGAACCTTGGTAGAGTCCGAGACAAAGAGGCTCATGAGATAGAGGTTGCAAAACTAAAGGAGCTGGATTGTCTTGCCAATCAGTACAGTCAGCTTGTGGATGATGTATCCAAGCTGTTTGATTACTAGGATGGGCAGAAATCCCATGACATGGATTACACAAGCCAGGCAATCAATGAACTTAAGGAGAAGAAGCATCAGCTTGAGGAGCAGGCAAAGGTTGAGGTTCAAATGGAGAAGCTTAAGCTCAAGAAAGAACAGAGGTGCATCCTACAGAGTCAAGCTGATATCATTCAAAACACCAGGAAGGCCATGAAGAAGATACAAGTGGAGCGAGAACTCCTTAAAGAAGAGAAGAAGAAGCTGGAGCAAGTCATTTGTGAGCTACTGATGGCTGGTCATGGGTGCAAGGAAAATTTGAACAAGATCAAAGAAGTTGTCATGAAGGAGTGAAGTTTTTAGCCATGGTAGGTAAGTAAATATGAGACCTATATATATAACTGGCCTAGAAATGAAGGAGTCTGATGCAAATATGCATCTCAGTACTAATATTAGCTATGAACTATCTAAGAACTGTCTATGGTTTCAGATCATTTTGGTTGTGGTGTGGGGTGTTGTAATGGCCCTGATCTGTAATGCTCTAAGATGATGTTATGTTTAATGCCCCTGCTACTAAGTTAAGAACCTTATTGTCTAAGCTCGCTGAAGTTTATATCTGTCTTTTTTATTCTAAGTGGTTGTATCCCCTACCTGCAATATGGCCCCGAGAAGTTAGTTGTAACATTACACAGATTGCACAAACTTGGTAACACTGAACAAATGTAGGTAGTTCACATAGGAGTCACCATAGGTAGCATTACATAGATAGCACATTACTGTCTCAGAATAACTAAAACTTGCTAACACTGAAGATAAGTGACACTGGGGATAACCGACGAAACTAAGGTGTCTGTCCTGCTAAGCGTCCTAGTCATCGTACCTCTTGCTTCAGTTGGGTGGGATTTGGCTGCACCTCCACCTCCTCTTCCTCTTCGTCTTCATCGATGACGATGACGGGAGGAGGATGGTAGCAAGCCTGCACTGCTGGCGGTGCGACGAGTCATCATCGTCTTCGTGCACCTCTGTTGTCTTTGCATATGATGTAGCTTGTGCTGGAGCGACATAGCGGTGGTCTGCTGATGTCTGCTAGAACTACGTCGGTATTTACCTAAAGAGGAAGGGATGATGCAGTATATCAGCGGTAAGTATTTCCCTCAGTGATGAGACCAAGGTTATCAAACCAGTAGGAGAACCAAGCAACACAACGTAAACATCACCTGCACACAAATAACAAATACTCGCAACCGGGCGTGTAAAAGGGGTTGTCAATCCCTTTTGGGTAACGGACGTGATAGGGTTGTAAATATTGATACATCGAACGCCAAATAAGATAAATTGCAGCAAGGTATTTTTTGGTTTTTGGTTTAATAGATCTGAAAACAAAATCAAAGGAAAATAGATCGCAAAGGCAAATAATATGAGAAAGAGACCCGGGGGCCGTAGATTTCCCTAGTGGCTTCTCTCGAGAAAATAGCAAACGGTGGGAAAACAATTACTGTTGTGCAATTGATAGAACTTCAAATAATCATGACGATATCTAGGCAATGATCTATATAGGCATCACGTCCAAGATTAGTAGACTGACTCCTGCCTGCATCTACTACTATTACTCAACACATCGACCGCTATCCAACATGCATCTAGTGTATTGAGTTCATTGAGAAACGGCGCAATGCAATAAGAACGATGAAATGATGTAGACAAGATCTATTTATGTAGAAATAGAACCCATCGTTTTATCCTTAGTAGCAATGATACATATGTGTCGGTTCCCTTTCTGTCATTGGGACCAAGCACCGTAAGATCGAACGCACTACAAAGCACCTCTTCCCATTGCAAGATAAATAGATCAAGTTGGCCAAACAAAACCCAAATATTGGAGAAGAAATACGAGGCTATAAGAAATCATGCATATAAGAGATGAAAGAAGACTCAAATAACTTTCATGGATATAAAAAGATAGATCTGATCATAGACTCAAAGTTCATCGGATCCCAACAAACACACCGCAAAAGAGTTGCATCATATGGATCTCCAAGAGACCATTATATTGATAATCAAAAGAGAGAGAGAGAGGAAGCCTTCTAGCTACTAACTACGGACCCGTAGGTCTACAAGGAACTACTCACACATCATCGGAGAGGCACCAATGGAGATGGTGAACCCCTCCGTGATGGTGTCTAGATTGGATCTGGTGGTTATAGACTTTGCGATGGCTGGAATAGAATTTCGTCAACTCCTCTAGTGTTTCTAGAATTTCTGAGTATTTATAGAGTAAAGAGGCGGTGCGGGAGGCCACCGAGGTGGGCACAACCCACCATGGCGCGCCCTAGTGGGTTGTGCCCCCCTTGGGGCACCCCCAGGTGCAGCTCTCGCCCATTGGGTGTATTCTAGCCCATAAAAAAATCTCCAAAAAGTTTCGCGGTGTTTGGACTTCGTTTGATATTGATTTCCTGCGATGTAAAAAACATGCAGAAAACATCAAGTGGCACTTGGCACTATGTTAATAGGTTAGTACCAAAAATGATATAAAATGAATATAAAGTGATTGTAAAACATCCAATAATGATAATATAACAACATGGAACAATCGAAAATTATAGATACGTTGGAGACGTATTAGCATCCCCAAACTTAATTCCTGCTCGTCCTCGAGTAGGTAAATGATAAAAATATAATTTTTGATGTGGAATGCTGCCTATCATGTCATATCATATTCTTTTCTTTGTAGCATGGACATGAGATTTAATTACTCAAGCATATCAACAAGCAACCATGTCTTTCAAAATATCAATGCTAAAATAAGTTATCCCTAGCCCATCATGCTCAACCATTGATCCATTCATGAAACACATTCGTGTATTAGTTACACCCAATGCTCAAGTACGATCATAGTGTTTCCTAGTTGGTGCTTTATAAGAGAAGATGGAGACTCAAATTAAAAAAATAAAAATTGCATAAGTAAAAGAAAGGCCCTTCACAGAGGGGAGTAGGGATTTGTAGAGGTGCCATACCTCAAAGCTTAAATTGGGAGATAAAATTATTTTGGGAGGTATACTTTTCCCACCAACGAAAACGACTCAAGGTTCCCAACACTTTCCATGCTAGATATATCATAGGCGGTTCCCAAACATAAAATAAAGTCTATTCCTTTTCCACCAAACTTTCACAAGACATGGCTAGCCGAATCCACGGTTGCCTTCCATACTAACACTTTCCAAGGAATTTATTATTTGACAACATAAAGTAAATTTGTTTTTCATTTCGGGACTGGGCATCCCTAATACCTTTGCCTTACTCTCGTGCAATTACAAGTGAATAAACACTCATCGTGAGAATAACACATCTAGCATGGAAAATATTGGCCACCCCTCACTGCCTTGCGAGTGGTACGAGCACATAAAAGGGACATTTATTATGAAAATTAGATATGGCACATACAAATTTGCTTAGAACGACAAGGGAATGCCGCATATAGGTAGGTATGGTGGACTCATGTGGCAAAACCGGGATAAAGGATTTTGGATGCACAAGCAGTGATCATACTTAGTGGAAAATGAAGGCTAGCAAAAGACTGCGAAGCGACCAACCATGAAACAAATAATCTCATAAGCGAGCATTGAGCATAAATAACACCGAATAATGCACCACAAGTAGGATGTAATTTCATTGCATGATTATTGACTTTCGTGCTTGCATAAGGAATCACAAACTTTAACACTAATATTCTTACTAAAGCATAATTACTCATTAACATGACTCACATGTCACATCATCATGTCTCAAAACTATTACAAGGAATCAAGTTTATTTTGTCCAATGATCTTCATGAAAGTTTTTATTATATCCTTCTAGGATATTTATCACTTTGGAACTAATTTTCATGTATTGCTTTTGATAAGCTCAAACAAATATAAGTGAGGATCATGAGCGCAATTTTTTTCTTTCTCTCAAAATAATTTAAGTGAAGCAAGCGAGAATTTCTTAAAAATTTACTAACTCTCAAATAAATCTAAGTGAAGCAAGAGAGTATTTCTTCAAAAATACTAAATCACACCGTGCTCAAAAAGATATAAGTGAAGCACTAGAGCAAATCCATAGCTCATAAAAATTTAAGTGAAGCAAAGAGAGCTATTCTAACAAGTTATGGCATAATTTTGGCTCTCTCTAATAGGTGTGTACAACAAGGATTGATAACTTAAAAAGCTAAACAAAACAAGCAAAGACTTGTATCATACAAGATGCTCCAAGCAAAACACATATCATGTGACGAATAAAAATATAGTTTCGAGTAAAATACCGATGGTCGTTAGAAGAAAGAGGGGATGCCACTCGGGGGCATCCCAAGCTTAGTAGTTGCTGGCTTCTCTTTTAGATAATGGCTTGGGATGCCGGGGCATCTCCAAGCTTAGTCTCTTCTTACTCCTTATTCCTTCATCCATCGTAAGATAACCCAAAACTTGAAAACTTCAATCACACAAAACACAACAAAACTTTCATGAGATCCGTTAGTATAAGAAAACAAATCACTAATATAAGTGCTGTATCAAACCAATTCATATTTTGTATTTGTATTATATCTACTGTATTCCAACTTTTCTATGGCAAAAGCTCATCAAAGAAAATCATAGAATCATCAAAACAAGCACATAACACAATAAAAAAAGAATATGTCAAAAACAGAACATTGTGTAGTAATCTGGAAGTTTCGAACACTTCTGTTACTCTAAAAATCTTGAAAAAAATAGTCCCACGTGGGAAATTTGTATATTAATCTTCTGCAAAAAATAATTAACCTAAAAGCACTCTTTTGTTAAAAATGAGAATTTTTCTCGTGAGTGCAAAAGTTTCTGTTTTTCAGCAAGATCAAATCTACTAACACCCAACATGATACTAAGGCTTCGCTTGGCATAAACCTTTATTCAAACCACAAAAACACATCTAAACAGAGGTATTAAAGGGTATTTTATTGAAAACAGCAAGGAAATCAAAAAGCAAAAAGATATAAGTTGGGTTGCCTCCCAACAAGCGCTATCATTTTACGCCCTTAGCTAGGCATGATACCAAGATTTCAAGTGTTGTCATCCTTGTTGGATGTTCCATAAGTTGCCCTCATTATAGATTCATAAGGCAATTTGATCTTGGTTCTAGGGAAGTGTTCCATGCCCATTCTCAAAGGGAATTGGAATTTAATATTCCCTTCTTTCATGTCAATCACCACGCCAATAGTGCGCAAAAACGGTCTACCAAGTATAATAGGGCAACACGGATTGCAGTCGATGTCAAGAACAATAAAGTCTATGGGTACATAGTTTCTATTTGGAAGAACAAGAACATCATTGATCCTTCCCAAAGGTTTTTTAATAGTGGAATCCGCCAAATGCAAATTAAGATAGCACTCTTCAATATTGGTAAGACTAAGAACATCGCAACGAGATTTCGGAATCGTGGAAACACTAGCACCCAAATCACACAAAGAAAAACACTCATAATTTTTAATTTAGATTTTGATAGTAGGTTCCCATTCATCATGCAACTTTCTAGGAATTGATACTTCTAATTCCAACTTATCATCTAAAGCTTTCATCATAGCATCAACAATATGTTTAGTAAATGTTTTATTTTGTTCATAGACATGTGGTGAATTAATCATGGTTTCCAACAAAGAAATACAATCAATCAAAGAACAACTATCATAATTAAATTCTTTGTACTCCAAGATAGTGGGCACATCACTAGTTAAAGTCTTGACCTCTCCAAACCCACTTTTATCAATTTCCTCAACAAGATTTTCAATCCCCGAAATATTGGGACGCCTTCTACCTAAACTTGACTCTTCTCCAGTCCCTTTATCATCAAGTTGAACTTTACTAAACAAAGAATCAATAGAAGAAACACCAATCATTTTAATGTCTTCATCATTTTTATGGAAGCAATCACTAGGAAACGTATTTTCTAAAAATTCTCGTTTAGCTCTAAGCATGGCGGTTCTTTTCTTACTTTCATCCATAGAAACATAAAGAGCTTTAATTGATTCTTCAACTTTAGGCACAAAAAATTCCAACTTGAGATTTTCCACATCATGAGAAATTCTATCAATACTCCTAGACATATCATCAATCTTATTCAATTTTTCTTCTATGGAAGCATTGAAAACTTTTTGAGTATTGATAAATTCTTTAATATTATTCTCTAGATCAGAGGTGTTCCTATTATTATTGTAAGATAGATTTCCATAGGAATTACCATAATTATTAGAGCAATTACTAGGAAAAGGCCTAGGATTAAAATTACCTCTACATTGTTGTTAAAATTATTTCTAGAGATAAAGTTCACATTTATAGCATCACTAGTTTGCTCAATCAAAGTAGACAAAGGCATATCATTAAGATCAATAGGCGCACTTTTACTAGCAGCCATTTTCATAAGAGCATCAACTTTTTCACTCAAAGAATCAATCTCAACCGAATTAACCTTTTTGTCAGTCGGCGCCCTTTCGGTATGCCATTGCGAATAATTCGCCATAATATTATCAAGAAATTTGGTGGCTTCACCCAAAGTAATTTCCATAAAAGTACCACCCGCGGCAGAATCCAAAAGGTTTCGAGAAACAAAATTCAACCCCGCATAAAAAATTTGTATGATCATCCAAAGATTTAACCCATGAGTTGGGCAATTCCTTAGCATCATTTTCATCCTTTCCCAAGATTGTGCAACATGCTCATGTTCAAGTTGCTTGAAATTCGGGATCTGGGTTCTAAGGGATATAATTTTTGCGGGCGGAAAATATTTAGTGATAAAAGCGTCTTTGCATTTGTTCCAATAATCAATGCTATTTCGAGGAAAAAAACCGATTTTTTGCATGATCTCGCAAAGAAACTGAGAATAATTTCAATTTCACAACGTCATTGTCCACATCTTTTTTCTTTTGCATATCGCATAATTCCACGAAGGTATTAAGATGGGACGTGGCATCCTCATTAGGAGTGCCGGAAAATTGATCTTGCGTGACAAGATTCAACAAAGCAGTATTAATATCACAAGACTCTACACTAGTGGTGAGAGGAGCAATCGGAGTGCCAATAAAATCATTGTTGTTGGTATTGGAAAAATCACACAACTTAGTGTTCTCTTGCGTCATTTTGAGAAATTGTAAACAAGAACACAAGTGGGCGATAGATCCGACCGGAAAACGGCGAACGAAAAAGAGGGCGAATAAAAACGGCAAATGTTTGTGAAGTGGGGGAGATGAAAACGAGAGGCAAATGGCAAATAATGTAAATTGCGAAGAGATGAGATTTGTAATTAGGAACCTGGTATATGTTGAAGGTGCTCCCTAGCAACGGCGCTAGAAATTCCTTTTGATGTCTGCTAGAACTACGTCGGTATTTCCCCAAAGAGGAAGGAATGATGCAGTATAGCAGCAGTAGGTATTTCCCTCAGTGATGAGACCAAGGTTATCGAACTAATAGGAGAACCAAGCAACACAACGTAAACAACACATGCACACAAATAACAAATACTCGCAACCCAACGTGTAAAAGGGGTTGTCAATCCCTTTCGGGTAACAGACGTGATAGAGTTGTAAATATTGATATATCGAATGCAAAATAAGATAAATTGCAGCAAGGTATTTTTGGGTTTTTGGTTTAATAGATCTGAAAATAAAAGCAAAGGAAAATAGATCGCAAAGGCAAATAATATGAGAAAGAGACCCCGGGGCCGTAGATTTCCCTAGTGGCTTCTCTCGAGAAAATAGCAAACAGTGGGAAAACAATTATTATTGGGCAATTGATAGAACTTCAAATAATCATGACGATATCTAGGCAATGATCATTATATTGGCATCACGTCCAAGATTACTAGACCGACTCCTGCCTGCATCTACTACTATTACTCCACACATCGACCACTATCCAGCATGCATCTAGTGTATTAAGTTCATGGAGAAATGGAGTAATGCAATAAGAATGATGACATGATGTAGATAAGATCTATTTATGTAGAAATAGACCCTATCCTTTTATCCTTAGTAGCAACGATACATACGTGTCGGTTCCCTTTCCGTCACTGGGATCAAGCACCGTAAGATCAAACCCACTACAAAGCACCTCTTCCCATTGCAAGTTAAATAGATCAAGTTGGTCAAACAAAACCCAAATATCGAAGAAGAAATACGAGGATATAAGAAATCATGCATATAAGAGATCAAAGAAGACTCAAATAACTTTCATGGATATAAAAAGATAGACCTGATCATAAACTCAAAGTTTATCGGGTCCCAACAAACACACCACAAAAGGGTTACATTATATGGATCTCCAAGAGACCATTGTATTGATAATCAAAAGAGAGAGAGGACGCCTTCTAGCTAATAAATACGGACCATAGGTCTACAAGGAACTACGCTCACATCATCGGAGAGGCGCCAATGGAGATGGTGAACCCCTCCATGATGGTGTCTAGATTGGATCTGGTGATTCTGGACTTTGCGGCGGCTGGAACAGAATTTCGTCGACTCCTCTAGGGTTTCTGGAATATCTGAGTATTTATAGAGCAAAGAGCAGGTGCGGGAGGCCACCGAGGTCGGCACAACCTACCTTGGCGTGCCAGGGGGGCTGGCGCATCCTGGTGGGTTGTGCCTCCCTCGGGGCACCCCCAGGTGCAGCTTTGGCCCATTGGGTGTCTTCTGACACATAAAAATCTCCAAAAAGTTTCGCGGTGTTTGGACTCCGTCTGATATTGATTTCCTGCGATGTACAAAAACATGCAGAAAACAGCAACTCGCACTTGGCACTATGTTAATAGGTTAGTGATACGTCTCCAACGTATCTACTTTTCGAAAAACTTTTGCCCTTGTTTTGGACTCTAACATGCATGCTTTGAATGGAACTAACCTGGACTGACGCTGTTTATAGAAGAATTGCCATGGTGTTATTTTTGTGTAGAAATAAAAGTTCTCGGAATGACCGGAAACTCCACGGAGACACGTTTTGGAAATAATAAAAAATACAGGCGGAAGAATCAGCATCAGGGGGCCCCTACCCTGTCCACTAGGGTGGAGGGCGCGCCTGATACGTCTCCGTCGTATCTATAATTTTTGATTATTCCATGCCAATATTCTACAACTTTCATATACTTTTGGCAACTTTTTATACTATTTTTTGGGACTAACATATTGATTGAGTGCCCAGTGCCAGTTCCTGTTTGTTGCATGTTTTTTGTTTTGCAGAATATCCATATCAAACAGAATAAAAACGGACAGAGATTTGTTTTGAATATATGTGAATTTTGGGAAGCGGAACCAACATGAGACGATGCCCGAGTGGGCCACGAGGCAGGGGGGCGCGCCCACCAGGGGCAGGCGCGCCCTGGGCCCTCGTGGCCACTCCGTAAGGCGGTTGATGCCCTTCTTTCGCCGCAAGAAATCTAATATCCGGATAAAAACTCATGTAAAAAATCAGCCCAATCGGAGTTACGGATCTCTAGGAATATAAGAAACGGTGAAGGGACATAATCTGGGATCACAGAAACAGAGAGAGACAGAGAGATAGATCCAATCTCGGAGGGGCTCTCACCCCTCCGCCGCCATGGAGGCCATGGACCAGAGGGGAAACCCTTCTCCCACCTAGGGAGAAGGTCAAGGAAGAAGAATAAGGAGGGGGGCTCTCTCCCCCTCGCTTCCGGTGGCGCCGGAGTGCCACCGGGGCCATCATCGTGTGACGGCGATATACACCAACACCTCCGTCATCTTCACCAACATCTCCATCACCTTCGCCCATCTATCTACAACGGTCCACTCTCCCGCAACCCGCTGTACCCTCTACTTGAACATGGTGCTTTATGCTTCATATTATTATCCAATGATGTGTTGCCATCCTATGATGTCTGAGTAGATTATCGTTGTCCTATTGGTGATTGGTGAATTGCTATGATTGGTTTAAATTGCTTGTGGTTATGTTGCTGTCCTTTGGTTCCCATCATATGAGCGCGCGCGTGGATCACACCATAGGGTTAGTTGTATGTTGATAGGACTACGTATTAGAGGGCAAGAGTGACAGAAGCTTGAACCTAGTCTAGAAATTGATGCATACGGGATTGAAGGGGGACCAATATATCTTAATGCTATGGTTGGGTTTTACCTTAATGAATGTTAGTAGTTGCGGATGCTTGCTAATAGTTCCAATCATAAGTGCATAGAATTCCAAGTAAGGGATGACATGCTAGCAGTGGCCTCTCCCACATAAAACTTGCTATCGGTCTAGTAACGTAGTCAATTGCTTAGGGGCAATTTCGCAACTCCTACCACCACTTTTCCACACTCGCTATCACTAACTTTATTGCTTCTTTATCTTAACAGCCGCTAGTTTATATTTACGTGCTCTTTATATTCTTGCAAACCTATCCCACAAAAACTACAAAGTACTTCTAGTTTCCTACTTGTTCTAGGTAAAGTAAACGTCAAGCGTGCGTAGAGTTGTATCGGTGGTCGATAGAACTTGAGGGAATATTTATTCTGCCTTTAGCTCCTCGTTGGGTTCGACACTCTTACTTATCGAAAGAGGCTACAACTGATCCCCTACACTTGTGGGTTATCAAGACCTTTTTCTGGCGCCGTTGCCGGGGAGCAATAGCGTGGGGTGAATATTCTCGTGTGTGCTTGTTTGCTTTATCACTAAGTAGATTTTATTTGCTGTTCTAAGTTGTTCTCTATCTTTAGTTATGGGTAGGAAACGCAAAATACCAAAAAAATTAGTGGTACCTATTGAACCAATGGTTGAAGAACCACTCAAAATCTATCACACTCCTGAAGCTTTTTACTTGGATCATCTTCGATCTCTTTGTGCTCGTGCTGAAACCCCAATGTCGGTGTACTAAGGTAGGGGTACCTCAGTACCCCAACTGGTGCACGGGCAGTAACAGCTCCCCGCGGCAGGGCCTACCACGTGCTTACCGGAGACCCTTCTGCCCCATATAGAGCCATTCAAAAACAAAGTATACAAGACGGAAGCTCAAGGCCCCGGCAAGTGAAGCTTGCCGGGAAGGCCGTCCCAGGCTCAAGATTACCTCACTAGCACAAGACCCTGGCAAGAGGAGCTTGCCAGGAAGACTAGAAGATCACGCTTCAGAAGACATGCCTCGGCGCAGCATGCGCCCCGGCAGGGCCCGGGGAGTGACAAGCTTCAGAGCCCGACAAGCTCCCGGGCCCGGCAAGGTCAAGGCCCCGGCAAGGTGCTTGCCGGGGGGAGTTAAGCTGTGTGCCCGCGCTCCAGCTCATCAAACCACGCGTCGCCCTGGGGCCATTCCAGGGACGCGTGGCGGATGGCTGTGCAGCCTGGGGGACACGGTGGCACTCCACGGTGACAAAGCCATCGCCGTGGCAAACGGAGACGCAAGGGCGGGCGCTTTTGGGGTCGACGGTGACGGGCATTTAATGCCCTTGTCCCCCACTGTCAAAGTAGGTGATGACCACTGTTCATGCACTGTTCATCCACTGTTCCCGCACTGTTACAACTACCACCACTATTACATTTTTACCCTTTTCTCCTACGTTGACACCTGTCGGTGACCCCTTGAGCTATAAAAGGAGGCCCATGCGCAACGTAGAAAGGGTTCGGAACCTAGATCGCTCATACGCTCGGTGTAGCTAGTTCTTCAAGCTCCCGAGCTCCCCAACTCAATACAAACTAAGCAGGAGTAGGGTTTTACGCGTCCATCGCGGCCCGAACCTGGGTAAACTGCCCGCGTGCTCTCCACGATCTGCTCTTTGTGCTCCCTCCGCTCCCTTACCGTACGAACAAGGGGCTCCGGTCCCATAGGTGCTCGTGGTGGACAGTTTCCCCCGACATCTTTGGCGCGCCAGGTAGGGGGCGTCGAGGTTGTGCGAACCTGATCCGGCGTTCACGCGGGCGCATTCTTCATCAACCTCTCCAGCTCCATCAGCAACCTCATCAGCAACAGCAACATGGCCCCGAAGAAGAAGGTTTCGGAGGTCGCAGGCCCGTCTGCGTCTCATCCGCCGCCACCGGAGCCAACGGTGGGTGGAGGAGACGCCGTTGGAAGGGTGGTCGCCGGCGAGGAGGCTCGCGGCGCCACCAAATCCAAGGACAAGACGGATGACCGAGCCTCGGTCTCCGTGGATGCGCCACGTCCATCTCAGCAAACAACGACCCAGCAGCGCCATGGCACAGGAGGTGGCATCCGCTTGCTGGGCCAAGGGCAAACCGGAGGCTCGCGGGATGCTCCGGGCCATCGTCCTGGCACGAGCAAAGCGCGGTCGCCGGGGCGGGACCCTGCTCCTTCTAACCCCGTTAGGAGTCCGAGCATATCCCGCTCCTCGCACTGCTCGCCCCCGCTCCCCTCCTCTCCAGCAGAAGCGCTCGCAAGAGCGCAACTGCTCCTCGACTTCCCTCCAGCGGCAGACAAGGCCGAAGACTGGAGGGCCACTATTCAGAGCCTGATCGCCTTCGCCAACAACGACTCTCCGCAGCAGCCAGCGACCTCACGGCCACGGCAAGTCGAGAAGACGAAGGCCGACGGCGACAAGACCGCCGGGGGTGCAACCACCGTGCACTCCCCGCCGCGGAAGCAGAAGACGCCGCCCCGCCGGATCAACGTCGACGACGACTCCACGGCGTCGTCGGATCCGCGGGCTCGTCGGGACCAGCGCCAGGTCCTTGACGACCGGCGACAAGAAGACGCTCGAACGACGATCGAGCGCCGCCAAGAAGCTCGGAGACAATCAGATTAGCGAGCTGGGAACGCTGTCGACACGCACGCGCCCGGTGAACCAGGCGACTTGCCGTACGCGGAAGGTTGCCCCGCGTTTAC
Organism: Secale cereale; assembly: GCA_902687465.1. Taxonomy (NCBI): domain Eukaryota; kingdom Viridiplantae; phylum Streptophyta; class Magnoliopsida; order Poales; family Poaceae; genus Secale; species Secale cereale. The sequence continues at coordinate 870,322,016 of LR738710.1, forward strand.
CCGTGAGCTGCGGCGCGTCCAGTGGCCCAGCATGAAGAACTTCAAGCCCGACGTACCGGAGAAGTACGACGGCAAGACGCACCCCTCGGAATTCCTCAGCATTTACACAATCGCAGTGCAGGCTGCCGGGGGGCGCGACGAGAAGATATTGGCGAACTACTTCCCGCTCGTGCTTAAGCCGAACGTTCGTTCTTGGCTTATGCACTTGCCGGAAGGCTCCATTTCTTCTTGGGCAGATCTTTGCCACCAGTTTGTTGGCGCCTTCACGGGCGGCCACAAACCCCACGGCCAGGAGAGTGATCTCCACATTCTGGCCCAGAAGGAAGGAGAACCTCTGCGCAAGTACATCCAGCGCTTCAGCCACGTGCAGCACAACATCCCCGACGTCCACCCTGCTGCGGTTATCAGTGCGTTTCACTAGAACGTACGTAACCGCCGCATGCGTGAGGAGATGGCCATGACCAAGATACGGGATGTCAGCGAGCTTTACGCTCTGGCTGATAAGTGCGCGCGCGCCGAAGAGGGGAGGAGACTCCCCGGGGAGGATGCTGGCGCAGGGGGAAGCGACAGCGACGACGCCGCCCCGACAAAGAAGAGCCGGCGGCGGAACAATAGAAGAAAGAACAAGAAGGAAGTGCTTGCCGTCGAGAAGTCCGGCAAGGAGGCTCCCGCCAAGCAAACACAGGCTGGCGGCTCCGGCAAGGAGCCTGCCCCTGTAGCGGCAGCCGACAAGCAGGACGGCTCCGACAAGCAATACTGCAAAATCCACCGCACCAAGGGCCACGACCTCTCCAACTGCAAACGCGTCGAGTACCTCGTCGAGCAGCAGAAAGCTGAGTACGAGCGGCGCGACAAGGAGAAGGCCCAAGGTGGCGGAGGAGAACCAAGCAAGAAGCGGCCGTTCAATGGCCAGGGAGGACGCCGCGGCAAAGCCAAGCAGCGGCAAGGTGATAGGCCTCCCCGGGGCCGCGACAAGGATGAAGAAGACGACGACGATGACATGGAGGATGAAGATAACAGCGAGCAGGAGTTCCAGAAGGCCACGGAAGTCCTGTGCGTCGACGGCGGCGCCTCTCTGCACACTTCCCACCGCCAACTCAAGCAGTGGGTGCGGGAGGTGAACGCAGCAGAGCCGCCCGTGGAGTCGCGCAGGCTCCTCAAATGGTCCAGCACGCCCATCATTTTTGATCTTGAGGATCACCCTGACCGCACCACTGCGGTCGGGTGCTTGCCGATGCTGGTCTCACCCACCATCCGCAACCTCAAGGTCACCAAAATGTTGGTTGACGGCGGGGCCGGGCTGAACTTGATCTCCTCTGCTGTGATCAAGAAACTCCAGATCCTAGATGGCGAGCTCGAAGAGACCGGTTCTTTTCAAGGAATAAACCCGGGAAGGAGCAAGCCCAAGGGGAAGATTACTTTGCCGGTGACCTTTGGCGGGGAGCTCAACTTCAGAACCGAGCGCATCACATTCGACGTCGCCGATATCCCATTACCATATAATGGGATACTCGGCCGTCCCGCCCTCGCCAAGTTCATGGCAGCTTCCCACTACGCCTATAATATACTCAAGATGCCGGGGCCGATAAGCGTCATCTCTGTCCACGACGACAAGAAGGACGTGCTTATCTGCGCCGACAAGATCTACCGGGATGCAGCAGGCGCAGCAGAGAAGGACACACTTGCCGCTGAAGCTCCCGGGGGGAAGAAGACCAAGACCAAGTCCGGCAAGTGCTCTGGGGCCCACTCCGGCAACCGCACCTCTTCGGAGTGCTGCGCTGCCGTCGAGGACGTTCCATCGAGCTCCACCGGCAAGTGCAAGAAGGGGATGGCCGCTCCTCCGGCAACCAAGAAGGTGTCCGCCAAGGAGGACGGCACTGGTGGTACCTTCACCATCAGTGCCACACTTGACAGCAAATAGGAAAGCGCGCTCGTTGCCTTCCTGCGGGCGAATATCGATGTGTTTGCCTGGCAACCATCTGACATCCCCGGTGTTCCCAGGAAGGTGATTGAGCACAAGCTTGCTGTTTGTCCTCATGCGCGGCCCGTCAAGCAGAAGGTCAGAAAGCAAGCCGTGGAGCGCCAAGAATTCATTGCCGAAGAGATCAAGAAACTAGAAGCAGCGGGCCTAGTTAGAGGCGTGATCCATCCAACGTGGTTGGCAAACCCAGTCGTCGTGCGTAAGGCCAACGGAAAGTGGAGGCTGTGTATAGACTTCACCGATGTGAATAAAGCATGTCCCAAGGATCCATTTCCCTTGCCGCGCATTGACCAGATCGTTGACTCCACTGCCGGATGTGAGCTGCTCTCTTTTCTTGATGCATATTCAGGCTACCACCAGATTTTCATGGCCAAGGAAGATGAAGAGAAGACTGCATTTATCACTCCATGTGGCACCTATTTCTTTATTCGCATGCCTTTTGGATTGAAGAATGCAGGCTCAACCTTTGCAAGGGTAGTATACACTGCTTTTGAGCCACAGATCCACAGAAATGTAGAAGCCTACATGGATGACATCGTGGTGAAGAGCAAGAGCAAGGATACACTGATCCAAGATTTGGAAGAGACATTTGAAAATCTGCGCAAGATCCAGCTTAAGTTGAACCCCGAGAAGTGCGTCTTTGGAGTCCCCTCCGGCAAGCTTCTCAGGTTCTTTGTGTCACAGAGGGGGATTGAAGCCAACCCCGACAAGATATAAGCCATCGAGCAGATAGAAGCCCCGAAGCGCGTCAAGGATGTCAGGAGACTTGCGGGTTGTGTGGCTGCCCTCAGTAGGTTCATTTCGAAGTCTGCAGAACGCGCCCTGCCTTTCTTCAAGATTTTGAAGAAGGCAGGTCCTATGAAATGGACTCCGGAAGCGGAGGCAGCGCTGCAAGACTTGAAACGGTACCTATCCTCCACTCCAATACTTGTCGCACCTAGGCCACAGGAGAAGTTGCTGCTGTACCTAGCGGCAACCAACCAGGTGGTTAGTGCTGCGTTAGTAGCGGAGAGGGAGGCCGACGAGGAGTCTGCACCACCGGCAAGCGAATCCAGCGACGAGCAGGGGGCTGCTCCGGCAAGCTCTGGCCCCGACAAGGACAACTCTGCGTAGGATCAAGGAGAAGTGCGAAGAAAGATGGTGCAGCGACCGGTGTATTTTGTAAGTTCCCTCTTGCAGGGGGCTAGATCAAGATACTCTGGGGTGCAGAAATTGCTTTTCGGCCTCCTCATGGCCTCGAGAAAGCTGCGCCATTACTTCCAGGCACATGAGATAACAGTGGTCACTCGCTTTCCGCTGAAGAGGATATTGCACAATCCAGAAGCAACAGGCAGGATCGTTGAGTGGGCACTGGAGCTGTCGAGCTTTGGACTCAAATTTGAAAGTACTTCAACCATACAGAGCCGAGCTTTGGCAGAATTTATAGCTGAATGGACCCCGACGCCCGATGAAGAAGTCCAAGAGACAAGTGTACCCGTACAAGAAGCGACAAGTGAATGGGTAATGTACTTTGATGGTGCCTTCTCGCTGCAAGGCGCCAGTGCCGGCGTGGTACTCATCGCGCCCACCGGAGAGCACCTCAAGTATGTTATCCAGATGCACTTTCCCAGGGAGCAAGCGATAAACAATACTGTTGAATATGAAGGCTTGCTTGCCGGCCTCAGGATCGCGGCCGAGCTTGGGATCAGAAAGCTAATTGTGCGGGGAGATTCTCAGTTGGTGGTCCGACAAGTCAACAAGAGTTACCAGAGCCCTTTGATGGAAGCTTATGTAGATGAAGTGAGGAAGCTTGAAGAACACTTTGAAGGTCTGCAAATGGAGCACGTCCCGAGAGCTCAGAATGATATAGCAGATGGACTTTCAAAGTGTGCTGCAATGAAGTTACCTGTGGAACCAGGGACCTTCCTGCTCAAGCTGACTCAACCATCCGTTACACCATCAATTGGGCAGTCCAAGAAAAGAAAGTTGGTCTCCGGAGACTACTTGCCGGCGGATCTTCCCGAGACCGCCGCCAAGGTCCCCAAGATCAACGACCAGAATGCTGAGGAACAGTTTGCTCCTGCAGATCCTCGGATCTGTACAGTTGAAGCAAGCGTTCCCGACAAGCCTCGCCCCGGCGAGCTTGCCGGGGGACCATCCGCTCCGGCAGAATCAGAGGTTCTTGCCGTGGAAGCTGGGGTTCCCGCAGCAGCCCTCGAGCCTTTAGTCCTTGCCGCTGAGCCTCGGGCTCCGGCATGGGCGCAACAGATCGTTCGTTTTCTGCAAACTGGAGAACTTCCCGACGACCCAGAAGAGATAGAAAAGATAACCAGGCAGTCAAGTATGTACCAGTTCGTGGATAACGAGCTGTACAGAAGAAGATTCAATGGTGTCAGGTTGAAGTGCATCTCCAGAGAAGACGGACAGAAGCTGTTGGCAGAGATACACGGAGGCATATGCGGCCACCACATTGGCGCAAGGGCACTTGCCGGGAAAGCTTTCCGGCAAGGGTTTTTCTGGCAAGAAGCCCTCCAAGATGCAACTGCACAAGTAACCAAGTGTGAAGCGTGCCAGTTCCATGCAAAGCAAATTCATCAGCCAGCTCAAGCTCTCCAAACAATCCCTTTGTCCTGGCCCTTCCCGGTCTGGGGGCTCGATATCCTCGGCCCTTTCCCTCGTGCTGTCGGGGGCTTTGAGTACTTGTACGTTGCAATCGACAAGTTCACAAAGTGGCCAGAAGTGGAACCGGTGAGAAAGGTGACAGCACAGTCAGCGGTCAGGTTCTTCAGGTCGATTGTTTGCCGTTTCGGAATCCCTAACAGGATCATCACCGACAACGGCACACAATTCACTAGCCGCACCTTCATGCAGTACGTCCAAGACCTTGGCACCAAGGTCTGTTTCGCTTCTGTTGCTCACCCGAGGAGCAATGGTCAAGCGGAGAGGGCCAATGCTGAAGTGCTGCGCGGACTCAAGACAAGGACCTTTGACAGGCTGCGCAAGTGCGGAAGAAACTGGATAGAGGAGCTACCGGCGGCTCTTTGGTCAATCAGAACAACACCAAGTCAAGCCACCGGACAGACACCCTTTGCTCTAGTCTATGGAGCAGAGGCAGTTCTCCCCACGGAACTCCTATACGGATCTCCTCGAGTGCTCGCTTATGATGAGCTCGAGCAAGAGCAACTGCGACAAGATGATGCATTGCTCCTCGAGGACGAACGTCTCCAGGCTGCTGTACGAGCTGCTCGATACCAGCAAGCCTTGCGCCGCTATCATAGCCGCAAGGTCAAGGCCAGGAGTCTCGAGGAAGGCGACCTTGTTCTTCGGCGTGTTCAGTCCGCCAAGAATTCCAACAAGTTGACGCCGAAGTGGGAAGGCCCTTATCGGGTGAGACAAGTAACAAGGCCCGGCGCTGTCCGCCTTGAGACCGAAGAAGGCTTACCGGTGAGCAACTCCTGGAACATAGAGCATCTTTGCAAGTTTCACCCATAAGGCGCGGTTGCCGTGATCCGCTCCGGCAACCACCTTTTGTACAAGCTTTGCCGCTGTTGCATGTAACCCTTTGTACAAAGCCGGGCGCAGACCCCGTGCATAAGTAAAGCTTTTGTGTTTTGCGCTATTTGCCTTTTCCATGCTTTTCTTTGCTATTTGCATGCGTTATTTGGCATTTCTTGTGCAACACACGTATCCGGTAAGCATTGGTAAGCCGAAAGGCCATATACTTGTTTCCCTCTTCTTTTTCTTTCCCTCTTAAGCAGAAGGAATGTTCCTCGCGCACAAGTTTGCCGGGGGGAAGGAGATGGAAGATGAACCAAGTGCTGTTCAAGAAAGAGAAGCCTTACCGGGAAGCAAGCGATATATGAAAGCTAAGTTACCAGAATTTGAGCAGTTCAAATTTTTAAATTTTAGTTGTCTTCCTTGAACAACCACACTTTGTATGGAAAACCTGTGCGCGGAGGAACCTACCCGTGGCTGGCCGCACCCTTATCTTGTTTTCGAGTACGCTCAACGACTTAAGTGAGCTGCGACAAGTGTCGCGCCCTTGCTTCGTTTTCGAGTTTACTCAGCAAGCTAAGTGCGTCGCGACTAGCTGCGGCAAGGTTGCTTGCCGGTAAGACCTTGGCCAGCAGGCTGCTCGAAGTCCTGTACTCAGCGCTCGCGGCAAGGGCCCCTTGCCGGCAAATCCCCTAGAAGCGTAGGGTCGAAAACATACAAAGTGGAGGACTAAAACAAGGGAGATAACACTGCATCGATTGATCAAAATAAGATAATATCTTACAAGGGATAACTTGTCGCAATGACTAATAAGTTCATGGCACACTATGCAGCAGCAAAAGAGATAAAGAAAAGGAGGCCTAATCCACGCGGTCGCCTTCAATCCTGGAGATCTTGTTCACCTTGGCGATAATGTGGGCGACCTGCGCCTTCAGTGCCTCCATATCCGCGTCGGCCGGCAAGCTACGGAGAACGCTGACAAGATTTATGCCCGGATTGCGGTACACTATCTTCGTCAGGACGCGCTCCAAGGTTCCCGCGCAGAGCTGGCGCGACTCCTCGGCCAGTTGCGCGGGGAGCTTCTTCTGAAGATTTGCAAGGGCCGGCGCGACCCCTCTGAATAAAAGGCTGAGCTTGGCGCTGTGGGGGAGGTTTGGATCCGGAGAGTATATGAGATGCTCAACCCTCAGCGCCATCAGCTCCTTGTCGATGCTAGCTGCAGAGGCCACCAGGTCTTCGGTCCATACCTCGACGGTTTGGCGGAAGTTGTTGGCCGCTGTGGTGGCGCTCTCCACCAAGCCTCGCTCCTTGCGGAGCTCTTCCTTCAGCTTGGTTTCGCGGTCCCGGACGGCGTCAAGAGAGTCCTTCAGCGTGGAAACCTTCAGCTCCAGATCCGCGATCGAGTCCTTGGCGGCCTTCAGCTCGTCGCCTTGTTTGGAAAGACGCACCTGGAGTTCAGAGTTAGTGTGGGCGTCCTTCTCGCGCTCTACGTTGAGCGCGGTGACCCTCTCCGTGCTCGCCTTCAAGAACTCCTCCAGCTGCGCAACCTTGGCCTCAAGCTCCTTCTTGGCGGTCTCCGCGGCGGCCGCGGCGGCCTTCGCCTCCTTCAGCTCTCCGCCAAGGGCCTCCTCCCGGGCGGTAAGGTCTTCCTCGTGAGCGTCGAGGTTGATCTTCCGTTGGGTGAGCTCGCCTTCTCGCTGGGACAACGCTTCCCCAGCGAGTCGCTGCTGCTCCTCAGCTTCGGCCTTCTCCAGGAGCCACTCCTGGTACTCCCCGGCAAGCCTCTCGCGCTCCTCCGCCACGTCATGGAGGGCCGCCTGGTTGGCGGCGCGGAGCTCCGCCGCGCGTTTCTCCATGTCGGCTGCGGCCTTGGCGGTGAGGGCCTCCCGAGATTCAAGCTTCGCCTGCCTGGCCCGGTAAAGGGCCAGGAGCCGGTGGAGCAACTTCTCCTCCTCGGGCTCGTCGCTCTCGCCAGGCGCCTCGACAATCTTCAGACCCGCGGAGGCGAGGATCTCTCCATCAAAGGCCTCTCCCTCCGCGGGGGCTCGCGACGAGGATCCCCACGGCACTTGGATGAAGACGCCGTTGGGGGCCTCAAGGTAGTAGGCGGACTGCTCCTTCTCGGTGGAGGGGTCGGCGGCCGGCGCAGCGCTCAACGCTCCTGCCGCCTCCGGGCCGGCAGTATGGCCGCCGTCCCCCTCCCCGGCCGCTGCGTCTGCGGTCGGAGCAGTCTCCTTCGCGGCAGGCTCGGCGGCTCCCGCCGTGTCTTCAACGACAGGGGCGTTGCCGCCGTCGCCCTGCGCGCCCTCCTCCACGACGACGGTTTCCGTCTCCATCTGCTTTGGGGGAGGAGGATCTAGAAGAAGAAGAAAAAGAAGAAGAAGTTCAAGCAAATATCCAAAAAAGACGAATCCAAGAAGACAAGATTACAAAACTTACCTTGACGGACTTCGTCGACGGCAGGCTCCCTCGCCGGGGAGCTCTCCCTTGGCGGGGTGGCCACCCTCGCCGGGCTGCTCGCCCTTGGCGGAGTACCCGCCCTTGGCGGAGTGCTCTCCCTCGCCGGAGAGTTCGTCCTTGGCGGGGACGGCGGGGCCTGCGGCTCCTCGGGAGTGATCTCCGGGTGCTCCTGTGGCTGCGGCTCCACTTCTGCACAAGACAATCAAGACAAAACAAGAACAACAAGATGTTAGCACAAGACAAAATCCTCAAGTGCGCCCGACGAACGGAAGAATCAAAAACCAAACTTACGCTGGGGGCTGCGCTGGGGGCTGCTCCTCGGAGCAGCGCTCGGGTCCGGCAAGCTCGTCGCTGGCGTGTCCCCTGTGGCCGCGACGGGAGAGTCGTCCTCGACCTCGACGACGGGAACCTTGGCCTTCTTCGCCGCTCGCTGGGCCAGGGTCCTGAAATCAAAGCAGAAAACAAGATCAGAATCGTCGAAAGAAGAATCAAGACAAAGTTAAAGGGGATACAAAACTTCAAGTCCTTACTCCTGTTCCTCGTCGTCGTCGTCGCTCTGGGCGGAGAAGTCGAACGCCACCTGAGGCGCGTCCGCGCGAGGAGCAGGAGGGGAAGGCTCCCTCGGGCGCTTGCCGGTCCCCGGGACTGGGGGCTGCGAAGACCCAGCCCCTGTGGACGCCGAAGCCCGGGGAGCGGGCGGAGCAGCCGCTCCGCTCTGTGAAGACCCTCCTCCGCTTGGCACTGACGTGCGGGGCGCCTCCGCCGTAGCCTGTGTGCGGGGCGCCTCCGCCGCGGTTGGTGCGTCGGGCGCTCCCGTCGCGCCTTGGCTCCCCCGGGTAGCTCACGCCGCCCGGCGAGCTGGTTGTTGTCGGGGCGCCTGCGCCCTCGTCCCCGTCGTTGCCTTGCGGAGGCGCTTCAGCGGAGATCGCCTGGGACTTGCCCGGGGCGGGGAGGTCTCCGATGACGAGGAGACGTCGTCGTTGTAGAGCCCCAGGGATCCACCGGAGTCCTCGCCGGCCCCGGCGTCCTCCTCCTCCTCCTCGGCCGGCTCGCTGGGCCCGGCGCCCTGCCCTGCGGCCGTGCTCCCTCCGGCGCCTCTGTTTCCTCCGGCAACCTCGCCTCTCGCCGCGGCCTCGGTCACAACTCCGGGGATCCCGGCGTGCCTCAAAGAAGGGACCCCGGCGAGCTCGTCGGGGGGAAGCTTCAGTAGCCTGCGGATCTCCGCCTCCTCTGCTTGGCAGGACGCATCCGCAGCCTCTGCCTCTTCAACCGTGAAGCCAAACTCTCCTGCAGCTGCGGCTGCGGCGGCCTCTTCCACCCGAGAAGCTATATAGGCAATTTCCCGGTCGGTGGTGTCCCGGGTGAGCCCCTTGATCTCATCCTTGTCCTTCGGCACTTCCACCAAGTTGTCGAAGAAGCTCATGATGGCATCTGGCTTGGGTGCTATCCACGTCGGATCCACGCCATGCGAGTCGCATGCGGGCATCATTGCGCGTAGGGGATCCCGGGCCGTGCTGTTGCAGAGGGGCACCACTCCCCGGGGAGCTCTGAACCACTCTGGGTGGGCCGGGTCGTGCTTAAAAAGTTCCCGGACCATCCCCTTCAGCTCCAGCGACGTGAAGTTGAAGTTTAGCCCTGGGCGCAGTCTCATTATGTCCGCCGCGTTGCCGTACTCCCATGCCGGCCTCTTCCTCTCCTGAAGAGGGGCGATGCGGCGGCGGAGGAAGTCCGCTCCTACTTCTCCCATGGACAACTTGGCTGCCCGGAGACGAAGAATTCTGACGAGGGCGACCTTGAGCTTGATGTCGTCCGAGTCCAGCTCACTCCAGTCCCTGCCGCGCACTATGGCGGTGGTGCGCGGCGCGGTGAAGGGCTGCGGCTCGTCCTCTACTATCCAGCACCAGTCCGCGCGCCACTCCTCCCACTTGCCGCGGAGCTCCCCTCGCAGATAGGACTCCTTCTTGTTCAAGCGGAAGACCCAAGAAATCCCCCCAGAGAGGGGGGCACCGGCCTCTACTCTAGGCGTAAAAAACTGCCTAAACAGTGCTACATTCGGATAGATCCCAATATAGTTTTCGCACAGATGTGCGAAAACCGCCATCGTAAGGATGGCGTTGGGGGTGAAGTCTAGAAGGTGGAGGTTGTAGGTGTTCATGATGTCTCAGAAAAATTCAGAAAAGGGAGGACAAAGGCCGCAGTGGAAGAAAACAGCGAAGAAGAAATTGTTGGAAATATGCCCTAGAGGCAATAATAAAAGAGTTATTATTATATTTCCTTGTTCATGATAATCGTTTATTATCCATGCTATAACTGTATTGATTGGAAACTCAAATACATGTGTGGATGAATAGACAGACTTTGTGTCCCTAGTGAGCCTCTACAGGACTAGCTCGTTGATCAAAGATGACCGCGGTTTCCAGGTCATAGACATGAGTTGTCATTTGATAACGGGATCACATCATTAGGAGAATGATGTGATGGACGAGACCCAAACGTTAAACATAGCTTTTGATCGTGTCAGTTATCGCTATAGTTTTCTGCATGTCAAGTATAAGTTCCTATGACCATGAGGTCATGTAACTCACTGACACCGTAGGAGTGCTTTGTGTGTGCCAAACGTCACAACGTAACTGGGTGACTATAAAGGTACTCTACAGGTATCTCCGAGGGTGTCTGTTGAGTTGACATGGATCGAGACTGGGATTTGTCACTCCGTATGACGGAGAGGTATCTCCGGGCCCACTCGGTAATACGTCATCTCAATGAGCTCAAAGTGACTAAGTAGTTGGTCACGGGATTATGTATTACGGTAACGAGAAAAGAGACTTGCCGGTAACGAGATTGAACTAGGTATAGAGATACCGACGATCGAATCTCGGGCAAGTAACATACCGACGAGACAAAGGGAACTGTATACGGGATTGCCTGAATCCTTGACATCGTGGTTCATCCGATGAGATCATCGAGAAACATGTAGGAACCAATATGGGTATCCAGATCCCGCTATTGGTTATTGACCTGAGAGTGTCTCGGTCATGTCTACATGATTTCCGAACCCGCAGGGTCTACACACTTAACGTTCGGTGACGCTAGGGTTGTTAGTGAGAAGAGTGCATGGTTACCGAAGGTTGTTCGGAGTCCCGGATGAGATCCCGGACATGACGAGGGTCTCCGGAATGGTCCGGAGACGAAGATTGATATATAGGATGAAAGGTTTCGGAGTACCGGAAGTGTTCCGGGGAGCATCGGGAAATCGGCGGAGTACCGGGAAGGTTTTCGGGGGGTCCGGAAGGTGTTCTGGGCCTATTGGGCCACAAGGGGGGACACCACAGCCCTCAGGGGGCTGTGCGCCCCCCCCTGGGCCCTCTCCCCATGCGGCTAAGGGGGTGGGACCCCCTAGGGCTGGCCGCACCCCTTGGGACTTGGGAGGCAAGGCACCTAGGGGGGAAACCCTAGGGCCTGGGCGCCTCCCCCTGCCCTGGCCGCCGCCCCCCTCCCCTTGCCCTGGCCGCCGGCCCCTAGGGGAAACCCTAGGGCGCCCTAGCCTCTCCACCCCCCCTATATATAGTGGGGCAAAGGGAGGGCAGCCAACACAGTTCGTGCCTCGGTGCTGCCCTCCCTCTCCCGTCATATCTTCTTCTCCCGCGGTGCTTAGGCGAAGCCCTGCTGGAGTTCTTCTCCACCATCACCACCACGCCGTCGTGCTGCCGGTTCTCCATCAACCTCTCCTCCACCCCTTGCTGGATCAAGAAGGAGGAGACGTCCCCGAGCCGTACGTGTGAAGAACGCGGAGGCACCGTTGCTTCGGTGCTAGGTCTTCGGCGATCTGAATCGCGACGAGTACGACTCCATCATCCGCGTTCATAACGCTTCCGCTTAGCGATCTACAAGGGTACGTAGATCACACTCCTTCCTCGTAGTTGCATCTACTAGATTGATCTTGGTGAACGGTAGGAAAAATTTTTGTTTCCCATGCAACGTTCCCCAACAGAACTGTTGGAAATATGCCCTAGAGGCAATAATAAAAGAGTTATTATTATATTTCCTTGTTCATGATAATCGTTTATTATCCATGCTATAACTGTATTGATTGGAAACTCAGATACACGTGTGGATGAATAGACAGACTTTGTGTCCCTAGTGTGCCTCTACAGGACTAGCTCGTTAATCAAAGATGACCGCGGTTTCCAGGTCATAAGACATGAGTTGTCATTTGATAACGGGATCACATCATTAGGAGAATGATGTGATGGACGAGACCCAAACGTTAACATAGCTTTTGATCGTGTCAGTTATCGCTATAGTTTTCTGCATGTCAAGTATAAGTTCCTATGACCATGAGATCATGTAACTCACTGACACCGTAGGAGTGCTTTGTGTGTGCCAAACGTCGCAACGTAACTGGGTGACTATAAAGGTACTCTACAGGTATCTCCGAGGGTGTCTGTTGAGTTGACATGGATCGAGACTGGGATTTGTCACTCCGTGTGACGGAGAGGTATCTCCGGGCCCACTCGGTAATACGTCATCTCAATGAGCTCAAAGTGACTAAGTAGTTGGTCACGGGATTATGTATTACGGTAACGAGTAAAGAGACTTGCCGGTAACGAGATTGAACTAGGTATAGAGATACCGACGATCGAATCTCGGGCAAGTAACATACCGACGAGACAAAGGGAACTGTATACAGGATTGCCTGAATCCTTGACATCGTGGTTCATCCGATGAGATCATCGAGAAACATGTGGGAACCAATATGGGTATCCAGATCCCGCTATTGGTTATTGACCTGGGAGTGTCTCGGTCATGTCTACATGGTTTCCGAACCCGCAGGGTCTACACACTTAAGGTTCGGTGACGCTGGGGTTGTTAGTGAGAACAGTGCATGGTTACCGAAGGTTGTTCGGAGTCCCGGATGAGATCCTGGACGTGACGAGGGTCTCCGGAATGGTCCGGGGACGAAGATTGATATATAGGATGAAAGGTTTCGGAGTCCGGAAGTGTTCCGGGGAGCATCGGGAAATCGGCGGATTACCGAAAAGGGTTTCGGGGGTCCCGGAAGTGGTTCTGGGCCTAATGGGCCACAAAGGGGGACACCACAGCCCTCATAGGGCTGTGCGCCCCCCTCCTGGGCCCTCTCCTATGGCGCATGGGGGGCTGGCCCCTCCTAGGGCAGCCGCACCCCCTGGCTTGGGGGGCAAGGCACCTAGGGGGGGGGGAAACCCTAGGGCCTGCGCAGCCCTTGGCCGCCGCCCCCCCCCACTGCCCTGGCCGCCGGCCCCCCTAGGGGAAACCCTAGGGCGCCCCCCTCCTATCTATTCCCCCTATATATAGAGGGGCAGAGGGAGGGCAGCCAACACACGTTTGTGCCTCGGTGCTGCCCTTCCTCTCCCACAACATATTCGTCTTCCCGCGGTGCTTAGGCGAAGCCCTGCTGGAATCCTCGTCCACCATCATCACCACGCCGTCGTGCTGCCGGTCTCTCCATCAACCTCTCCTCCACCCCTTGCTGGATCAAGAAGGAGGAGACGTCCCCGAGCCGTACGTGTGAAGAACGCGGAGGCACCGTTGCTTCGGTGCTAGGATCTTCGGCGATCTGAATCGCGGCGAGTACGACTCCATCAACCGAGTTCTTAACGCTTCCGCTTAGCGATCTACAAGGGTACGTGGATCCAAATCTCCTCTCGTAGTAGCATCTCCTAGATTGATCTTGGTGAACGTAGGAAAATTTTTTGTTTCCCATGCAACGTTCCCCAATAGTGGCATCATGAGCTAGGATCTTGCGTAGATGCTTTCTCGAGTAGAACACAAAAGGGTTTGTGGGCGTTGATGTTTAAATTGCTGCCCTCCTTAGTCTTTCTTGATTCAGCGGTATTATGGGATGAAGCGGCCCGGACCAACTTTACATGTCCACGTACATGAGACCGGTTCCATCGACAGACATGTGACTTTTGTTGCATAAGATGGCTGGCGGGTGTCTGTCTCTCCTATCTTAGTTGAATCGGAATAGAACAAGGCGGTCCTTGTAGAAGGTTAAATAGCAACTTGAATATCACCGTTGTGGCTTTGCGTAGGTAAGAAGCGTTCTTGCTAGATACCCATAGCAGCCACGTAAAACATGCAACAACAAATTAGAGGACGTCTAACTTGTTTTTGCAGGGTATGAATGTGATATGATATGGCCAATGACATGATGAGATATATTTGATGTATGAGATGATCATGTTGTAATAGTTAATATCGACTTGCATGTCGATGCATACGGCAACCGGCAGGAGCCATAGGGTTGTCTTTAATTTTTGTATGACCTGCGTGTCAATCATTAAGCGCTTTGTAATGCTTTACTTTATCGCTAAACGGTAGCAATAGTAGTAAGAGCATGGTGGGCGCACGACAACCCCGATGGCGACACGATGATGGAGATCATGATGATGGAGATCATGGTGTGGCGCCGGTGACGATGGAGATCATGCCGGTGCTTTGGAGATGGAGATCAAAAGCACGAGTTGATGGCCATATCATGTCACTTATGATTTGCATGTGATGTTAATCCTTTTATGCATCTTATTTTGCTTAGGACGACGGTAGCATTATAAGATGAACCTTCACTAAAATTTCAAGATAAAATTGTGTTCCCCCCGAGTGTGCGCCGTTGCGAAGGTTCGTCGTTTCGAAGCACCACGTGATGATCGGGTGTGATAGACTCTACGTTCGCATACAACGGGTGCAAGCCAGTTTTGCACATGCAGAACACTCGAGTTAGACTTGACGAGCCTAGCATGTACAGACATGGCCTCGGAACACGGAAGACCGAAAGGTCGAGCATGAGTCATATAGTAGATATGATCAACATGTAGATGTTCACCATTGACACCACCTCATCTCACGTGATGATCGGACTTGGGTTGGTGAATTTGGATCATGTCACGCTTGAATGACCAGAGGGATGTCAATTTGAGTGGGAGTTATAAATAATTTGATTAGGTAGTAACTCACTTATCATGAACAATAGTCTAAAATGTCTTTGCAAATCTTTTGTTGTAGATGGCTCGCGCAGTAGCTCCCCTGAATTTTAATGCGTTCCTAGAGAAAGCTAAACTGAAAGATGATGGGAGCAACTTTGTGGACTGGCTCCGCAATCTGAGGATCATCCTCACAGCTGCCCAAAAGGTTTATGTCCTAAATGCACCGCTAGGTGACCCCCCCCGCCCCTACAGCCACTGCAGACGTTTTGAACGCCTGGCAGTCGCGTTCGGATGACTATTCGATAGTGCAGTGTGCCATGTTGTACGGCTTGGAAGGAGGACTTCAAAGGCGTTTTGAACGTCATGGTGCATATGAGATGTACCAGGAGTTGAAGTTCATCTTTGAAAAGAATGCTAAGATCGAGAGGTATGAGACCACCGATAAATTCTTTGCTTGCAAGATGGAGGAGAATTCGTCTGTCAGTGAACACTTACTGAAGATGTCTGGGTACTATACCCGCATAGCTGATCTGGGACTTGTGTTCCCGGATGAGGCTATCATTGACAGAATTCTCCAGTCACTCCCGCCAAGCTACAAGAGCTTCGTGCAGTAGTACAACATGCAAGGGATGAATAAAACCATCGCCGAGCTGTTTTCAATGCTGAAAGTCGCTGAGGCAGACATCCAGAAGGAGTATCAAGTGTTGATGGTCAATAAAACCACCAGTTTCAAGAAGAATGGCAAGGGCAAGAAGGGTAACTCTAAGAAGGGTGGCAAAGCAGTTGCTAATCCAGTGAAGAAACCCAAGGCTGGGCCCAAGCCAGAGACTGAGTGTTTCTATTGCAAGGGGAACGGCCACTGGAAGCGGAACTGCCCCAAGTATCTGGCGGACAAGAAGGGGGCCAACAACAACAAAGGTATATGTGATATACATGTTATTGATGTGTACCTTACCAACTCTCGTTGTAGTGCCTGGGTATTTGATACCGGTTCGGTTGCTCACATTTGCAACTCTAAACAGGAACTGCGGAATAAACGGAGGCTGGCGAAGGACGAAGTGTCGATGCGCGTGGGAAATGGTTCCAAGGTTGATGTGATCGCCGTCGGCACGCTCGCTCTTCGATTACCATCGGGATTAGTTATGAACCTGAATAATTGTTATTTAGTGCCTGCGTTAAGCATGAACATTATATCTGGATCTTGTTTATTGCGAGACGGTTACTCATTTAAATCAGAGAATAATGGTTGTTCTATTTATATGAGTAATATCTTTTATGGTCATGCACCCGAAGTTAGGGGTTTATTCTTATTGAATCTCGATAGTGATGATACACATGTTCATAACATTGATGCCAAAAGATGTAGAGTTAATAATGATAATACCACTTTCTTGTGGCACTGCCGTCTGGGTCATATCGGCGTGAAACGTATGAGGAAGCTCCATGCTGATGGACTTTTGGAGTCTCTTGATTTTGAATCACTTGACACGTGCGAGCCGTGCCTTATGGGCAAAATGACAAGGACCCCGTTTTCAGGGACAATGGAACGGGCAAGTGACTTATTGGAAATCATACATACTGATGTGTGCGGTCCGATGAGTGTAACGGCGCGCGGTGGATATCGTTATTTTCTCACCTTCACTGACGACTTAAGTAGATATGGGTATATTTACTTGATGAAGCATAAGTCTGAAACTTTTGAAAAGTTCAAGCAATTTCAGAGTGAAGTTGAAAATCATCGTAACAAGAAGATCAAGTTCCTACGATCTGATCGAGGGGGAGAATATCTGAGTTATGAGTTTGGTGATCACTTAAGAAAATGTGGAATTGTTTCACAGTTGACGCCACCTGGAACACCACAGCGTAATGGTGTGTCCGAACGTCGTAATCGAACCCTATTAGATATGGTACGTTCTATGATGTCTCTTGCCGATTTGCCACTATCGTTTTGGGGATATGCGTTAGAGACAGCTGCATTCACTTTAAATAGGGCTCCATGCATCTAAGTCCGTTGAGACAACACCGTATGAACTGTGGTTTGGTAAGAAACCTAAGTTGTCTTTTCTCAAGGTTTGGGGTTGCGATGCTTATGTCAAAAGGCTTCAGCCAGAAAAGCTCGAACCCAAAGCGGACAAATGTGTCTTCATAGGATACCCAAAAGAAACAGTTGGGTACACCTTCTATCTCAGATCCGAGGGCAAAGTGTTTGTCGCTAAGAACGGGTCCTTTCTCGAGAAAGAGTTTCTCTCGAAAGAATTGAGTGGGAGGAAGGTAGAACTTGATGAGGTTATTGAACCTCTGCTTCAACCAGAGAGTAGCGCAGCACAGAAAGATGTTTTTGTGGAGCCTGCAGAGGTTGAAGAGGAAGCCAATGATGATGATCAAGGAGCTTCTGATCAAGTTACTACCGAACCTCGTAGGTCGACAAGGGTACGCACTGCACCTGAGTGGTATGGTAACCCTGTCTTGGAGGTCATGTTGTTAGACAACAGTGAACCTACGAGCTATGGAGAAGCGATGGTGGGCCCGGATTCCGACAAATGGTTAGAGGCCATGAAATCCGAGATGGGATCCATGTATGAAAACAAAGTATGGACTTTGGAAGTATTACCTGAAGGGCGGAAGGCCATTCAGAATAAATGGATTTTTAAGAGGAAGACGGACGCTGACGGCAATGTCACCGTGTATAAAGCTCGACTTGTGGCAAAGGGTTTTTCACAAGTTCAAGGAATTGACTACGATGAGACTTTCTCACCCGTAGCGATGCTTAAATCCGTCCGAATCATGTTAGCAATAGCTGCGTATTTCGATTATGAAATTTGGCAGATGGATGTCAAAACGGCGTTCCTTAACGGTTTTCTTAAGGAAGAGTTGTATATGATACAACCGGAAGGTTTTGTCGATCCAGAGAATGCTGACAAAGTTTGCAAACTCCAGCGTTCCATTTATGGGTTGGTGCAAGCGTCTCGGAGTTGGAATCTTCGCTTTGATGAGGTGATCAAAGCGTTTGGGTTTGTACAAGTTTACGGAGAAGCTTGTATTTACAAGAAAGTGAGTGGGAGCTCTATAGCGTTTCTAATATTATATGTGGATGACATATTGCTGATTGGAAACAATATAGAATTTTTGGATAGCGTGAAGGGGTATTTGAACAAGAGTTTTTCGATGAAGGACCTCGGTGAAGCTGCTTTCATATTGGGCATCAAGATCTATAGAGATAGATCGAGACGCTTGATAGGACTTTCACAAAGTACATACCTTGATAAAGTTTTGAAGAAGTTCAAAATGGATCAATCCAAGAAGGGGTTCTTGCCGGTATTGCAAGGTACAAAGTTGAGTAAGACTCAATGCCCAGTGACTGCGGAAGATAGAGAAAAGATGAGTGCCGTCCCCTATGCTTCAGCCATAGGCTCTATCATGTATGCAATGCTGTGCACAAGACCAGATGTCAGCCTTGCCATAAGTATGGCCGGAAGGTTTCAAAGTAATCCTGGTATGGATCACTGGACAGCGGTCAAGAATATCCTAAAGTACCTGAAAAGGACTAAGGAGATGTTTCTCGTTTATGGAGGTGATCAAGAGCTCGTCGTAAAGGGTTACGTCGATGCAAGCTTTGACACTGATCCGGATGACTCTAAGTCTCAAACCGGATACGTATATATTCTCAACGGGGGAGCGGTAAGCTCGTGCAGTTCCAAGCAGAGCGTGGTAGCTGATTCTACATGTGAAGCGGAGTATATAGCTGCCTCGGAGGCAGCAAAGGAAGGTGTCTGGATGAAGGAGTTCATGACAGATCTTGGAGTTGTGCCTAGTGCACTGAACCCAATGACTCTGTTCTGTGACAACACTGGTGCCATTGCTCTAGCCAAGGAACCAAGGTTTCACAAGAGGACCAGACACATAAAGCGACGCTTCAATTCCATCCGCGATTCGGTCAAGGAGGAGGACATAAGTATTTGCAAAGTACACACGGATTTGAATGTTGCAGATCCGTTGACTAAGCCTCTTCCACGGGCTAAGCATGATCAACACCAAGACTCTATGGGTGTTAGATTCATTACCTTGTAATGCTAGATTATTGACTCTAGTGCAAGTGGGAGACTGTTGGAAATATGCCCTAGAGGCAATAATAAAAGAGTTATTATTATATTTCCTTGTTCATGATAATCGTTTATTATCCATGCTATAACTGTATTGATTGGAAACTCAAATACATGTGTGGATGAATAGACAGACTATGTGTCCCTAGTGAGCCTCTACAGGACTAGCTCGTTGATCAAAGATGACCGCGGTTTCCAGGTCATAGACATGAGTTGTCATTTGATAACGGGATCACATCATCAGGAGAATGATGTGATGGACGAGACCCAAACGTTAAACATAGCTTTTGATCGTGTCAGTTATCGCTATAGTTTTCTGCATGTCAAGTATAAGTTCCTATGACCATGAGGTCATGTAACTCACTGACACCGTAGGAGTGCTTTGTGTGTGCCAAACGTCACAACGTAACTGGGTGACTATAAAGGTACTCTACAGGTATCTCCGAGGGTGTCTGTTGAGTTGACATGGATCGAGACTGGGATTTGTCACTCCGTGTGACGGAGAGGTATCTCCGGGCCCACTCGGTAATACGTCATCTCAATGAGCTCAAAGTGACTAAGTAGTTGGTCACGGGATTATGTATTACGGTAACGAGTAAAGAGACTTGCCGGTAACGAGATTGAACTAGGTATAGAGATACCGACGATCGAATCTCGGGCAAGTAACATACCGACGAGACAAAGGGAACTGTATACATGATTGCCTGAATCCTTGACATCGTGGTTCATCCGATGAGATCATCGAGAAACATGTGGGAACCAATATGGGTATCCAGATCCCGCTATTGGTTATTGACCTGGGAGTGTCTCGGTCATGTCTACATGGTTTCCGAACCCGCAGGGTCGACACACTTAAGGTTCGGTGACGCTGGGGTTGTTAGTGAGAACAGTGCATGGTTACCGAAGGTTGTTCGGAGTCCCGGATGAGATCCCGGACGTGACGAGGGTCTCCGGAATGGTCCGGGGACGAAGATTGATATATAGGATGAAAGGTTTCGGAGTCCGGAAGTGTTCCGGGGAGCATCGGGAAATCGGCGGATTACCGAAAAGGGTTTCGGGGGTCCCGGAAGTGGTTCTGGGCCTAATGGGCCACAAAGGGGGACACCACAGCCCTCATAGGGCTGTGCGCCCCCCCTGGGCCCTCTCCTATGGCGCATGGGGGGCTGGCCCCTCCTAGGGCAGCCGCACCCCCTGGCTTGGGGGGCAAGGCACCTAGGGGGGGAAACCCTAGGGCCTGCGCAGCCCTTGGCCGCCGCCCCCCCACTGCCCTGGCCGCCGGCCCCCCTAGGGGAAACCCTAGGGCGCCCCCCTCCTATCTATTCCCCCTATATATAGAGGGGCAGAGGGAGGGCAGCCAACACACGTTTGTGCCTCGGTGCTGCCCTTCCTCTCCCACAACATATTCGTCTTCCCGCGGTGCTTAGGCGAAGCCCTGCTGGAATCCTCCTCCACCATCACCACCACGCCGTCGTGCTGCCGGTCTCTCCATCAACCTCTCCTCCACCCCTTGCTGGATCAAGAAGGAGGAGACGTCCCCGAGCCGTACGTGTGAAGAACGCGGAGGCACCGTTGCTTCGGTGCTAGGATCTTCGGCGATCTGAATCGCGGCGAGTACGACTCCATCAACCGCGTTCTTAACGCTTCCGCTTAGCGATCTACAAGGGTACGTGGATCCAACTCTCCTCTCGTAGTAGCATCTCCTAGATTGATCTTGGTGAACGTAGGAAAAATTTTTGTTTCCCATGCAACGTTCCCCAACAGAAATACCCGCCGGGGTACATGTCCTTGGCGGCGGCGGGATAAGCTCTGGTCCGGGGATGCGCCTTGGTCTCCTTGGCCCAGAACAAGTAGTACTTGTTCCAGAGCTCCCGCGCGCTGAGCCTCGGCGCGAAGACGACATTCCTCTTCCGCAGAAGAGCAAGCCTCGCCGCCTGCTCAGATTTCTCCTTCTTGGTCTTCTTCGCCTTCGCCTTCTCGGTCTTCGGGGCCATGGCGGAGGCGGCGAGGGAAGGGGGACGAAGAGTCCGGCGGCGTCGTAGATGCAAGAAACGGCGGAGGAGGTGTAGAGGCGGAGCGCAGAGGGGAATTTCTGAAGATGGAAGAAGAAGCAATGAAGGCGAAGTAAGGTAACGGCCCCTGCTTCCTCTGCTTTTAAGGGGGAAGTGGGGGACGCTCCGCATTTCCCATTAAAGAACGTGGCCACGTTCCCTCCCACGACGCCGCAATCGACGCGTGCCGTTACGGAGGGGCGCGGCGGATGCGGAAGTGGATTCGGCGTGCCGTGGGCCGCGCGTGCCCGTGCACTGTTTTGGGCCTGGCCCAACAGCGCTCGGCACCATGTGTGGCCCAGGCCCGGGGGCTCCCGTCGGTGTACTAAGGTAGGGGTACCTCAGTACCCCAACTGGTGCACGGGCAGTAGCAGCTCCCCGGGCAGGGCCTACCACGTGCTTACCGGAGACCCTTCTGCCCCATATAGAGCCATTCAAAAACAAAGTATACAAGACGGAAGCTCAAGGCCCCGGCAAGTGAAGCTTGCCGGGAAGGCCGTCCTAGGCTCAAGATTACCTCACTAGCACAAGACCCTGGCAAGAGGAGCTTGCCAGGAAGACTAGAAGATCACGCTTCAGAAGACATGCCTCGGCGCAGCATGCGCCCCGGCAGGGCCCGGGGAGCGACAAGCTTCAGAGCCCGACAAGCTCCCGGGTCCGGCAAGGTCAAGGCCCCGGCAGTGTGCCCGCGCTCCAGCTCATCAAACCACGCGTCGCCCTGGGGCCATTCCAGGGACGCGTGGCGGATGGCTGTGCAGCCTGGGGGACACGGTGGCACTCCACGGTGACAAAGCCATCGCCGTGGCAAACGGAGACGCAAGGGCGGGCGCTTTTGGGGTCGACGGTGACGGGCATTTAATGCCCTTGTCCCCCACTGTCAAAGTAGGTGATGTCCACTGTTCATGCACTATTCATCCACTGTTCCCGCACTGTTACAACTACCACCACTATTACATTTTTACCCTTTTCTCCTACGTTGACACCTGTCGGTGACCCCTTGAGCTATAAAAGGAGGCCCATGCACAACGTAGAAAGGGTTCGGAACCTAGATCGCTCATACGCTCGGTGTAGCTAGTTCTTCAAGCTCCCGAGCTCCCCAACTCAATACAAACTAAGCAGGAGTAGGGTTTTACGCGTCCATCGCGGCCCGAACCTGGGTAAACTGCCCGCGTGCTCTCCACGATCTGCTCTTTGTGCTCCCTCCGCTCCCTTACCGTACGAACAAGGGGCTCCGGTCCCATAGGTGCTCGTGGTGGACAGTTTCCCCCGACACCCAACCAGCTTAGTTGATGGCAAATCTTTAGATGAGCATGCTTGTTATGTGCGACACCACTTATCTCAGGAAGGGAAACTTTTGCTGGATCAAATTCATCGTTTGTAATGCTATGCTTGGAATTTATGTGAAATATATGATTTTACTTGTTGTTCTGAAGACCCTAATAAACACCTTCCCTACCACTGTGAATTTAGTGATAATGGAATCGTATCTTCGTATGCTAAGGGTGTTTATAGTTACTATGATGTTCAACAAATTGAAGAATTTGTTGCTTTTAAGGGTGCTTATGAAATTGTTTCTTTGATTGAAAAGTATGATCCTACTCTTTACAAATCTGAAAATTTTGCCATATTTAAATATTGTTATGATAATTATGCTTCTAATGCCTATGTTAAACCATATATTGAGACCTATTCTGCTGTCCAAGAATAGACTAATATTTTGCAGGAGTCTATGGAAGAAGAAATTAATGACATTATGAGCTCATTGGATGAAAAAGATGAGGAGGAGAGCGAAGAACAAAAGGAGGAAGAGCGGATTAGCTATCTGTGCCCACCTTCTAATTAGAGTAACTCTTCAACTCATACATTGTTTAATTTCCCTTCGCGCTTACCGAAGGATGATTGCTATGATGATTGCTATGATCCCGTTGATTCTTTTGAAATATCCCTTTTTGATGATCCTTGATATGCTTGTGGCCAAGATGCCAATATGAATTATGCTTATGGAGATGAACTCGCTATAGTTCCTTATGTTAAACATGAGATAGTTGCTATTGCACCCCGATACGTCTCCAACATATCTATAATTTTTGATTGTTCCATGCTATTATTTATGATGTTTTGGATGTTTAATGGGCTTTGTTATACACTTTTATATTATTTTTGGGACTAACCTACTAACCCAAAGGCCCGGTCCAGATTGCTGTTTTATTCCCCTATTTCAGGGTTTTACAGAAAAGGAATATCAAACAGAGTCCAAACGGAATGAAACTTCAGGAGAGATATTTTTGGAGCAAAATATGCATGGGAGACTTGAGAACCACGGAATAGGGCTTACGTGGCGTCCACGAGGGTGGGGGCGCGCCCCCCTATAGGGCGCGCCCCCTGCCTCGTGGGCACCCCATCTGGTCCCCGGTGCCCTCCTTCCTCCTATATATACCTACGTAACCCAAAACCATCAGAACAACAGAAAAAACCCTAGTTCCACTGCCACAACCTTCTGTTCCCGTGAGATCCCATCTTGGGGCCTGTTCCGGAGCTCCGCCGGAGGGGGGATCTACCAGGGAGTACTTCTACATCATCATCATCGCCTCACCATGAGTTGTGAGTAGTTTACCACAGACCTTCGGGGTCCATAGCTATTATCTAGATGGCTTCTTCCCCCTCTTTGTATCTCAATACCAAGTTCTCCTCGGTCTTTGAGGAGATCTATTCGATGTAATCTCCTTTTGCGGTGTGTTTGTCGAGATCTATTGAATTGTGGGTTTATGATCAAGATTATCTTTGAGAAATATTTGGTTCTTCTCTAAACTCTTTATGTATGATTATAATATCCTTGCAAGTCTCTTCGAATTATTGGTTTGGTTTGGCATACTAGATCTATAGTTCTTGCAATGGGAGAAGTGCTTGGCTTTGGGTTCAATCTTGCGGTGTCCTTTCCCACTGACAGTAGGGGCAGCAAGGCACGTATTGTATTGTTGCCATCGAGGATAAAAAGATGGGGTTTATATCACTATGTTTGAGTGTATCCCTCTACATCATGTCATCTTGCTTAAGGCGTTACTCTATTCTTATGAACTTAATACTCTAGATGCATGCTGGATAGCGGTCGATGTGTGGAGTAATAGTAGTAGATGCAGAATCGCTTCGGTCTACTTGTCTCAGACGTGATGCCTATATATAATGATCATGCCTAGATAGTCTCATAATTATTCGCTTTTCTATCAATTGCCGACAGTAATTTGTTTACCCGCCGTAGAATATCGCTATCATGAGAGAAGCAACTAGAGAAAACTATGCCCCCCGGGTCTATTCTCAACATATCAATCTACAATCTACTTTACTTTTCCGCTTTTACTTTCTGTTCTTATATCCAAAAATACCAAAAATATCACACTATCATCTCTATCAGATCTCACTTTCGTAAGTGACCGTAAAGGGATTGACAACCCCTTATCGCGTTGGCTGCGAAGTTCTTATTTGTTTGTGCAGGTGCGAGGGACTCACGCGTGGTCTCCTACTGGATTGATACCTTGGTTCTCAAAAACTGAGGGAAATACTTACGCTACTATGCTGCATCACCCTTTCCTCTTCGAGGGAATACAACACAAGCTCGAGAAGTAGCAAGAAGAATTTCTGGCGCCGTTGCCGGGGAGGATTACGCAAAAGTCATATACCAAGTACCTATCACAAACCTTCTCCTTTGCATTAAATTTATTTGCCTCTTGTTTTCCTCTCCTCCACTTCACCCTTGCCATTTTATTTGCCCTTTTTCTGCCGTGTGTTTATCGTTCGCTTGCTTCTTGTTTGCTTGTGTGTTGGATTGCTTGCTTGTCACTATGGCTCAGAACAATACCAAATTGTGTGACTTCTCCAATACCAACAATAATGATTTTATTAGCACTTCGATTGCTCCTATTACCGATGCTGAATCTTGTGAGATCAATGCCGCTATGTGGAATCTTGTTATGAAAGATCAATTTTCCGGCCTTCCTAGTGAAGATGCCGCTACCCATCTAAACAACTTTGTTGATTTGTGTGATATGCAAAATAAAAGGGATACGGATAACGATATTGTTAAATTGAAGTTATTTCCGTTTCACTTAGAGATCGTGCTAAAACTTGGTTTTCCTCTTTGCCTAGAAATAGTATTTATTCGTGGAATAAGTGCAAAGATGCTTTTATCTCTAAGTATTTCCCTCCTGCTAAGATCATCTCTCTTAGAAACGATATTATGAATTTTAAGTAACTAGATCATGAGCATGTTGCACAAGCTTGGGAGAGAATGAAATTAATGATACGTAATTGCCCTACACATGGTTTGAACTTCTGCATGATTATTCAAAACTTTTATGCTGGCTTGAATTTTGCTTCTAGAAATCTTTTAGATTCGGCCGCAGGAGGCACTTTCATGGAAACTACCTTAGGAGAAGCTACCAAACTCCTAGATAATATTATAATTAATTATTCTCAATGGCACACCAAAAGATCTACTAGTAAAAAAGTACATGCTATTGAAGAGATTAGTGTTTTGAGTGGAAAGATGGATGAACTTCTGAAATTATTTGCTGCTAAGAGTGCTTCTTCTGATCCTAATGATATGCCTTTGTCCACTTTGATTGAAAATAATAATGAATCTTTGGATGTGAATTTTGTTGGTAGGAATAATTTTGGTAACAATGCTTATAGAGGGAACTTTAATCCTAGGCCTTTTCCTAGTAATTCCTCTAATAATTATGGAAATTCCTACAATAACTCTTATGGAAAGATGCCTTATGAATTTGAAACTAGTGTTAAGGAGTTTATGATTTCGCAAAAGAATTTCAATGCTATGCTTAAAGAAAAATTGCTTAAGATTAATGAATTGGCTAGAAGTGTGGATAGAATTACTCATGATGTTGATTCTTCGAAACTTAGATCTATCCCACCTAAGCATGATATCAATGAGTCTCTCAAAGCCATGAGAATTTCCATTGATGAATGCAAAGAAAGAACCGCTAGGATGCATGCTAAAAGAGAGAATTATATAAAAGCGCGTTCTTCTAGTTATCATGAAAATAAAGATGAAGATCTGAAAGTTATTGAGGTGTCTCCTATTAGATCCTTGTTTTCTAGTATGAATCTAGATAAAGATAGGATTGGAGATGAGTCTACTTTAAGGTGTCTGAAAGTGCAACTAATCCCCGGGTGGTTTTGGTAATTAATAACAACATATATATCATTGAACTAATATTCTCTTGAGAATCATTTCAGAAAAGTTCGATGATGTGGGTATGGAAATGTCTGAAGAAGTGGACCCCTCAAAATGCTAAGACAAGCATTGGCAAAAGCTCAAGACTCCATTTTTGGTTTAGTGATCAAAGATCACATTGAGTCCATAGGAAAGCCAATACTATTAAAAGGGGATGAGGTTGTGTTAATGTTCTCGTTGCTCAAGTGCTTGGTGATCTAACTCCCTCAACTATCAGCACTATTCACTACTTAACACACACCCATAAGTAATCTCGGTCACACCGATTTCTCCAACTCAGTCCCACCGAGATGAACCACTTCAGTTGTTTCTCCAAACCCTAGATTCTCGGTCACACCGATTCTGAGTTTCGGTCTCACCGAAAAAGGGCTGCCAACCTTCTGTGATCAGTTGACATCAGTTCGGAATATCCGAGTTTATATTTTCGGTCTCACCGAGATGGCAAACCCTAACCTTTGACTCACTTCGGTCTCACCGAGATGGTATTTTCGGTCCCACCGAAAATCCCAACGTTCACTATATTTGAACTTTCGGTCTAACCGAGTTTTCACTTCGGTCTGACCGAGATTGGTCAAATGTGTGTGTAACGGTTGGATTTTGTGTGGAGGCTATATATACCCCTCCACCCCCTCCTCATTCGTGAGGAGAGCCATCAGAAAGTACCACCACTTCTACCATACACTTTCTGAGAAGTGAACCACCTACCCTTGTGTTGAGATCAAGCCATTCCATTCCTACCATATGAAACTTGATTTCTAGCCTTCCCAAGTTGCTTTCCACTCAAATCTTTCTTCCACCACAGCCATATCAGTGAGGAGAGTTGAGTGTTGGGGAGATTATCATCTGAAGCACAAGAGCAAGGAGTTCATCATCATCAACACCGTCTATTACCTTTTGGGGGGTGGTGCCTCCTAGATTGGTTAGGTGTCGCTTGGGAGCCTCCGTCGTGATGTGGAGTTGAACCAAGAAGTTTGTAAGGGCAAGGAGATCGCCTACTTCGTGAAGATCTACCCCGAGTAAGGCTAGTCCTCCGTGGGCGTAGGCCGTGATGGAATAGACAAGGTTGCTTCTTCGTGGACCCTTCGTGGGTGGAGCCCTCCGTGGACTCGCGCAGCCGTTACCCTCCGTGGGTTGAAGTCTCCATCAACGTGGATGTACGATAGCACCACCTATCGGAACCACGACAAAAATCTCCGTGTCACCAAACTGCGTTTGATCTTCTCCACCTCTCTTTTACATGTGCAATTTACTTTCCGCTGCATAAACTCTAGAATTGCATGTGTAGGGTGTTACTTGAACTGATCTTGTTTGTGAAACTGCCAAAAACTTTGGATGATCTAAAGGCAGATTTTTTATATTGTCAAGTAGTCTAATCACCCCCCCTCTAGACCTACTTTCGATCCTACAAGTGGTATCAGAGCTTTGGTCTCCATTGCCTTGGTTTCCATTGCATTGGACTCCATAAGCTTGGTTTCACAACCTAGGAGAGTATGGCGTCTAGTGAGGGTAATTATCGTAGAGGTCCTTACTTTGATGGTACAAATTTTGCTAGTTGGAAGCATAAAATGAAAATGCATATTCTTGGTCATAACCCAGCCGCATGGGGCATTATTTGTGTTGGCATGCAAGGTGACTTCTTTGAAGAAGGAAAAGTTCCGGATCGCGAAGCTACACCCGAAGAACTGAAGATGTTGCAAAACAATGCTCAAGCTTGTGACATTCTCTTCAATGCTTTGTGTCCCGAAGAGTTCAACAAAATCAGCCGTCTTGAGAATGCTAAGGAGATTTGGGATACTTTGGTTGAAATGCACGAAGGTACTGAATCTGTGAAGGAATCAAAGCTAGATATTCTTCAAGGTCAGCTTGACAAGTTCAAGATGAAGGATGGTGAAGGAGTCGCTGAAATGTACTCTAGGCTTGCTCTCATCACAAATGAGATTGCTGGCTTAGGAAGCGAAGAAATGACCGACCGATTCATCATTAAGAAGATTCTCAGAGCCTTGGATGGAAAGTATGACACCGTGTGCACTTTGATCCAAATGATGCCAAACTACAAGACTCTCAAGCCAACTGAAGTCATTGGAAGGATTGTTGCTCATGAGATGACACTTAAGGATAAGGAAGAGCTTCACAACAAGTCAAGTGGTGCTTACAAAGCTACAAGTGATGCTCCTACTACCTCAAGTGACAAGTTAGTTTCCAATGAAGACATAAGCCTAATGGTCAGGAACTTCAACAAGTTCTACAAGAATAGAGGCAAAGAGAGAAGCTCAAAGTCTAGATCATATGATGGAAAGAGATCTTCTAGTCGTGATCGAAACTGCTACAATTGTGGAAGACCCGGACACTTCTCAAATGAGTGTACGGCTCCCCACAAGAGAAGAGAAGAATCTCCAAGAAGAAGAGCAAGAGATGAGTCACCTCGGAAAGAGAGAAGGAGTAGAGATGATCGTTATGAACGAAGACCTCCTCGGAGAAGCAAGGATTCGGAGAGGAAAGACAAGTCATCAAGGAGCTACACAAGAAGAAGACATCAAGCTCATGTTGGTGAATGGGTCTCCGGCTCCGACTCTGACAGTCAATCCGATGGAAGCTATCACTCCGACTCCGACTATAGTCAAGATGAAGGTGTTGCCGGACTTGCACTCGTATCCTCCAACTCCAACTTCTACGACAACCCAAGGTTAGTTTGACCCTTTAAAAGGGGTTCTCACATCTAGGGGGAGCTTTGCTCTAAAAATTGAGCTAAAACATCTCCAAATGATGTGAACACATAAATGCTTTATGTAAAAGTGGTAACCCCACTTGTGCTTAAACGATGAGTATGACCTATGATCAAATGTTCTCATTTGACTCCTAAGTCAATATACTCATATATAGATGACCTAGTCATCGACATTTTGTGTGCTAGTAGCTAGAGTTTTGGTTGTGCATGTTTGACACATATTTCAGTTGCTATCTTATTGTGTGAGCATGTTGGATGCATGATTTTATCCATTCAAGGACATCCATTTGTTGTTTTGATTGTTTTGGTTTCTTTTTCTGGCCAAATGGATGGACAAGAATGCCTAAGCACCTTCCCTAGCTATCTATGCTTTCTTATCTCAAAAATCTATTCATGCTTATATCACAACTTTGAACAAGTCTTTTTCGGACAGTCCGAGTAAGGAGCACTCGGAACCACCGATTCGTCTAAGGCTGACTTCCAAAACCTTCTAAGTCTATTTCGGTCTGACCGGCTTCTCAATCTCGGTCCAACCGAAACACTTAGATTGATCTAGGTTTCATCTCGGTGAAACCGAGTTCAAAATCTCGGTCTGACCGATATGTGTAACTGCACAGCAGAAATACATCTCGGTGACACCGAGTTTTTCAACTCGGTCCCACCGACAGTACGGGGTTATATATACTGAGGGCTGCGCGCGATCTATTCCTTTCAAACCGCTCGCCCTCCAAGACCCCTGCTGCCGCCGCCCTGATCTAAGGATCGTCGCCGTCGTCGCCTGTGTGCCCTTGCCGCAGGTCTCCGCCGCCGTCAACGGTAATCTTCTCCTCCGTTGCCGCCGTAGAGGGACACCACCAAGTTAGGGTGTGTCTCAATCCCTATTCATGCTCCACTTCTGATTCTTGCATGATAGGACTGCCCTGATTCAATCCACGTTTGATATGATCCCAATACACTGCTCAGATCGTTTAGTTTCGAGGAAAATTCTTAGGTTTAGGTTTCCACGGAATGCATCTCGGTGAAGCCGATTCCTGAAACTCGGACTGACCGATTTGGTCTCTGACCATTGCACTACACAGTTCGGTCTGACCGAGTTGTGAAAATCGGAATGTCCGAAGTGAAGTTTCTATGAAACCCTAGTTTTTCGGTAGGACCGAAACCCATTTCGGTCTGACCGAAAGTGGTGTGTAGGTTCTGTTGAACACTTCGGTTACACCGAAACTTGAAATCGGTTTGACCGAAATACATTCTGTGAAAACTCAAAACTAAGTTTTAACTCATTTTTTTTGCAAAAACTTCTGCAGTTGTGATAACTCTTCTATTCTGCCTATACCTTATCTATTCACAGGTCTTTCAGCCATGTCAGATGTCAGTGACAGCCAGAACAGGTCCGAATCACCATTTGCTGAGATTCCAGAGGCAGGTACAAGTCCTGAGGCTAGCAGCTCTAGTGATGATGGTGAGAGGAGTACCCCCAGTGGTCTGCCTCCTGCTGCTACGAGAACCAGGAAGAAGAGAACGTCTGATTCTGAGGATTCCGATTTCGTTGCTGAGGAAGTTACCTCCAAGCCAAAGAGGCAAGTGGTCGCCAAAGAGCTCCAAGGGCAGCAGCCAAAGAAAGGCACGAGCAAAGTGAAGCAGTCTGCAGTTGCCAAGAAGCTAAACTTGGAAGAGCCAGCTCCAAGCAAGGTGAAGAAGACTTCCAAAAGGAAGAGAGTTGTTTATGCTGAACCTCAAGTTGATGATGCTGAAGAAGAAGAAGAAGATGCACCCCAGCCTCCTCCTCAGAAAGCTAAGTTCATGGGTGATGCTATTCGGGCTCAAGCCTCCTCCAAGCCCAAGAAGCCTGCTCCAGCTAAGGCAGCTCCAGCAAAGCCTAAGAGGACAACCAGAAGCATTCCAGCTTCTGAGAAGAACAAAGGTGAGATGCCACCTTCTGAGTCAGATGAAGAGCATGTGTTGCTCAAGCTCCGTCCCAGATTGCCACTCCACAATGATGCTCATTCTCAAGCTGAGGATATGAAGGCAAGGAAGGACAAAGGTCTCAGGCTATGGAGACAATCTGATCCATATGCCGTAAGAAGAAGGACTGCTGTGGACCCCAGATTCCACACCAAAGAGCAGCAGGATTTCTATGAGACCGTGCTAATGGATAAGAAGCCCATTGTTGCTGACACCAGGTATGTCGACTGGAAGTACATTGACAGCAGAGAGCATCGGGACTTCTTTCCCCATGTGCATGAGAGCTTTACTGCATGTGGAGTTGCTGACTTTGTGGGTCAAGAACTGACAGCATGGAACGACGAGATGATCATGCAGTTCTATGCCACAGCCCATTTCTACCCCGATGGCAAGATCACATGGATGACTGAAGGTCAACGGTTTTCTTCAACTGTTGCAGAATGGGCAGAACTTCTGAACGCTCCAGTGCAGAGAGAGGACGACATTGATGTCTATGGGATTCCTAAGAAGAGTCATGATTCCATGAAGAATATGTACAAGGAGATCCCAGCTGCTGATTTGGAAGGATGGAAACTCGGCTCAGTGTATTATCTCCAGACAGGTCTGACCACCACTAACACTATCCTGAGGCATACTTTGATGCCTAAGTCAGGTGACCACCGGATGATACGAGGCTATTCTATCAACATGCTGCACATTCTCGATGAGAAGGCACCTTTTAAGGTGATGGACTTGATGGTAGAGACCATCAAGAGGACTGCAGCTGACCAGAAGAGGTCGTGTGGGTTTGCACCACAGATACAGATGCTTATCAACGCCAAGTTTGGCACGGGCAAATTCATGTTGGATAGGAAGCACTTACCACTGCAGCCAGAGCATGAGGACAACGTAGTTGTGATGGATGAAGAGGATCCCACCTCAGTTGAAGGGCAAGCCAAGATCGAAGCTGCAAAGAAAGCCAAAGCTGACAGAGAGGCAGCAGCAGCAGCAGCTAAGCCAAAGAGCTTCGGAGATCAGATTCTTGAAGCAACCCGGAGAATTGAACAACGCCTGGCCAGCATTGAGCAATCTCAGGAGAGCCTTGAGAGGATCGTCGAGGACAAGATCCACGCTCTAGACGTGAAGCTGACTGAGATTCAGGTGTCTGTCAACAAGCTTGAGGCAGACATGGAGGAGACTAGGCAGGAGAGGGCAGAGCTTATGCAGGATGATATAGTCCAGGACTCTCATCGACCCAGACGGGAGCAGCCAGCCGAGCCCGCAGTGACGTTTAGCTCTATACCTTTTCGAACTTTTTGGTAACTTGTTGCCAAAGGGGGAGAAATTGCTATAGATCATAGGGCTTCGAGAGAGAGAGTGCTCTTTCGTCTTTTTGTTCTTTTGCCGTTTTCCTTGAGATACATTGGTTTCTTTTGGTTCCAGATACTTTAAGTGTGCTTGCTACTACGTTTGATGCTACCTTAATGAGTGCTTAGTCATACTATGCTTTAATGTGTGCTTATTGTTTATCATATGCTATTTCTTATTGTATGGCTATTTACTCTTGTCTTGGTGATTGAGTGCATGTTATTCTTTCTTATCATTTTGTGCGCTCCACCAAGATGTATGTGACATGGAAGAGTGACCCATAATCCTAATCGATTGTGCATTTGCATTCAAACGCAAATTTTAAATAATGCACAAATTTAGGGGGAGCTCTTGTTTATCACATACTTCTCAAAGCGACGATATTATTCTTTGATTATATCTTTTGTCGAAGCTTTGATCTATATGTTGTCATCAATTACCAAAAAGGGGGAGATTGAAAGTGCAACTAATCCCCGGGTGGTTTTGGTAATTAATAACAACATATATATCATTGAACTAATATTCTCTTAAGAATCATTTCAGAAAAGTTCGATGATGTGGGTAAGGAAATGTCTGAAGAAGTGGACCCCTCAAAATGCTAAGACAAGCATTGGCAAAAGCTCAAGACTCCATTTTTGGTTTAGTGATCAAAGATCACATTGAGTCCATAGGAAAGCCAATACTATCAAAAGGGGATGAGGTTGTGTTAATGTTCTCGTTGCTCAAGTGCTTGGTGATCTAACTCCCTCAACTATCAGCACTATTCACTACTTAACACACACCCATAAGTAATCTCGGTCACACCGATTTCTCCAACTCAGTCCCACCGAGATGAACCACTTCAGTTGTTTCTCCAAACCCTAAATTCTCGGTCACACCGATTCTGAGTTTCGGTCTCACCGAAAAAGGGCTGCCAACCTTCTGTGATCAGTTGACATCAATTCGGAATATCCGAGTTTATATTTTCGGTCTCACCGAGATGGCAAACCCTAACCTTTGACTCACTTCGGTCTCACCGAGATGGTATTTTCGGTCCTACCGAAAATCCCAATGTTCACTATATTTGAACTTTCGGTCTAACCGAGTTTTCACTTCGGTCTGACCGAGATTGGTCAAATGTGTGTGTAACGGTTGGATTTTGTGTGGAGGCTATATATACCCCTCCACCCCCTCCTCATTCGTGAGGAGAGCCATCAGAAAGTACCACCACTTCTACCACACACTTTCTGAGAAGTGAACCACCTACCCTTGTGTTGAGATCAAGCCATTCCATTCCTACCATATGAAACTTGATCTCTAGCCTTCCCAAGTTGCTTTCCACTCAAATCTTTCTTCCACCACAGCCATATCAGTGAGGAGAGTTGAGTGTTGGGGAGTTTATCACTTGAAGCACAAGAGCAAGGAGTTCATCACCATCAACACCGTCTATTACCTTTTGGGGGGTGGTGCCTACTAGATTGGTTAGGTGTCGCTTGGGAGCCTCCGTCGTGATGTGGAGTTGAACCAAGAAGTTTGTAAGGGCAAGGAGATCGCCTACTTCGTGAAGATCTACCCCGAGTAAGGCTAGTCCTCCGTGGGCGTAGGCCGTGATGGAATAGACAAGGTTGCTTCTTCGTGGACCCTTCGTGGGTGGAGCCCTCCGTGGACTCGCGCAGCCGTTACCCTCCGTGGGTTGAAGTCTCCATCAACGTGGATGTACGATAGCACCACCTATCGGAACCACGACAAAAATCTCCGTGTCACCAAACTGCGTTTGATCTTCTCCACCTCTCTTTTACATGTGCAATTTACTTTCCGCTGCATAAACTCTAGAATTGCATGTGTAGGGTGTTACTTGAACTGATCTTGTTTGTGAAACTGCCAAAAACATTGCATGATCTAAAGGCAGATTTTTTATATTGTCAAGTAGTCTAATCACCCCCCTCTAGACCTACTTTCGATCCTACAGTGTCCCAATGATTTGGAGTTTTGAGATCTTGATGCTAAAATTGTTAAAAGTGGGAGTGAAGAGATTAAAACTTTGCATAGTGATGAACCCACTACTTTGGATTTCAAGGGATTCAATTATGATAATTGTTCTTTGATTGATTGTATTTCCTTGTTGCAATCCATACTAAACTCTCCGCATGCTTATAATCAAAATAATGATTTTACCAAACATATAGTTGATGCTTTGATGCAATCTTGTGAAGAAAAACTTGAATTAGAAGTTTCTATCCCTAGAAAGCTTTATGATGAGTGGGAACCTACTATTAAAATAAAAATTAAAGATCATGAATGCTTTGCTTTGTGTGATTTGGGTGCAAGTGTTTCCACTATCCCAAAAACTTTGTGTGATTTGCTAGGGTTCCATGAGCTTGATGATTGTTCTTTAAATTTGCATCTTGCGGATTCCACTATTAAGAAACCTATGGGAAGGATTAATGGTGTTCTTATT
Source organism: Secale cereale (assembly GCA_902687465.1). Taxonomy (NCBI): domain Eukaryota; kingdom Viridiplantae; phylum Streptophyta; class Magnoliopsida; order Poales; family Poaceae; genus Secale; species Secale cereale. The sequence goes on from LR738710.1 coordinate 870,356,763, forward strand.
ATTGCCAATAGGAATTATGTGCCCGTAGATTTCATTGTTCTTGATATAGATTGCAATCCTTCATGTAATATTATTCTTGGTAGACCTTTCCTTAGAACGATTGGTGCAATTATTGATATGAAGGAAGGAAATTTTAGATTCCAATTTACGTTAAGGAAAGGCACGGAACACTTTCCTAGGAAGAAAATTAAACTACCATATGAATCTTTTATGAGAGCCACTTATGGATTGACTTCCAAAGATGCCATTCCCTAGATCTATCCATGTATCGTGCCTAGCTAGGGGCGTAAACGATAGCGCTTGTTGGGAGGCAACCCATTTTTTTGCTTCTGTTTAGGAATAAATATTGCATCTAGCTTCTGTTTAGATGTGGTTTTGTGTTTTAATTAGTGTTTGTGCCAAGTAGAACCTTTGGGAAGACTTGTGTGAAGTTTATATGATCTTGCTGTGAAAAACAGAATCATTAGCGCTCGCTAGAATGGTCACCAGATTTTACTGGAGTGCGCTATTTAGTTGATTCTTTTTGCAGACGATTAATAGACAAATTCCCCATGTTTACCAATTTATTTCAATTTTTTTGAAGTTACAGAAGTATGCGAAAGCTACAGATTACTACAGACTGTTCTATTTTTGACAGATTCTGTTTTTCGTGTGTTGTTTGCTTATTTCAATGCATCTATGAGTAGTATTGGGAAGTATGAATCATAGAGAAGCTGGAATACAGTAGGTTTAACACCAATATAAACAAAGAATAAATTCATTGCAGTACCTTTGAGTAGTGGTTTGTTTTCTTATACGAACGGAGCTCACGAGATTTTTGTCTAAGTTTTGTGTTGCGAAGTTTTCAAGTTTTGAGTATTGCTTTGATGGACTATGGAACAAAGAGTGGCAAGAGCCTAAGATTGGGGATGCCCAAGGCACCCCAAGGTAAAATTCAAGGATAACGAAGAGCCTAAGCTTGTGGATGCCTCGGGAAGGCATCCCCTCTTTCGTCTTCATCTATCGGTAACTATACTTGGAGCTATATTTTTATTCACCACATGATATGTGTTTTACTTGGAGCGTCATGTATAATTTGAGTCTTTGCTTGTTAGTTTGCCAGAATTATCCTTGCTGGACACACCTTTTTGAGAGAGTTAAATATGGCCTAGGAATTGTTAGAACACTCTATGTGCTTCACTTATATCTTTTGAGTTGAATAGTTTTTGCTCTAGTGCTTCACTTATATCTTTTAGAGCACGGTGGTGATTGATATGTCTACAACGTATCTACTTTTCCAAACCCTTTTGCCCTTGTTTTGGACTCCAACTTGCATGATTTGAATGGAACTAACCTGGACTGACGCTGTTTTCAGTAGAATTGCCATGGTGTTGTTTTTGTGCAGAAATAAAAAGTTCTCGGAATGACCTGAAAATCCACGGAGAATTATTTTGGAAAATATAAAAAATACCTGCAAGAAGATCCAGTCCAGGGGGCCCACACCCTGTCCACGAGGGTGGGGGGCGCGCCCCTGTAATGCCCAGGATGGGACTATACCTCCTACGTGTCGAGGCATGACTTAAAGGTATAAGCCCATTCTGGAATGATCTCCAGTTCGGTATCTTTGCACGTCTCATGTAAAAATAGGGATGAAATGCAAAAGGATAGTTGGCTTACACTCGCCACGTCACACAATACATTACATAGTAAATCATCATCCAAAATCATCACAACCCGACTACGGGTGAAGATCCAAATGAAAGATACCAAATACATAAAGCCACAGGTCCGAATCGCCCCTAGTAGAAACCACTACTGATCATCGGGATAGTGCACATAGTATCGACTACGTTCTTCATTGTACTCCCAGTACAGCTCCGTGCCATCACCTGAGTAGTTCACCATAGTACCTGCATCTGGTGTGGTGTAGAATCTGTGAGCCACGGAGGACTCAGCAATCCCGTTCCCGGGTAGCAAAACTATCTAAGCCTTGGGTGTGGAACATGGCTGAAGAAGAATAAAAGGTTGCAGCTGCACTAGCACTAGCTTACGTGTTTAGAGCGAGAAGAGAAGTGCTACGAGCGATAAAGTGATCACGAAGTGATCCTATCTAAGCACGTCAAACATAACCCCATCGTGTTCACTTCCCGAACCCCTTTCGGAAAACGACCATCACGGTTACTCACGCTGGTAGTGTGTTCTGAACATGGTGTCAAGTTTTCTACAACTGGATATTAACAAATTCCCATCTACCACATAACCGCAGGCACGGCTTTCGAAAGTTCAAAACCCTGCAGGGGTATTCCAACTTGGCCCATTACAAGCCCATGATCCGCGGTGTCGCAACTCTAAGGTGGGAAGGCCCGAGTATTCTCGGAATCCCATGCTCAAGATACTCCGACTAAGGTAAGACTAATCTAGCAAATCCTCCCGGCATGCCGACACCCTGACAGTAGCCGAGCGTATCTAGTCTCAGGCCACGACTGGATGGGTGATTCTACAGGTTTTTACCAGCCCTTGAGTTTCCTCGAGGTGGCCCCGCAGACTCCCCAGTTTGGACCAACACTCATGTGGATCACTGGCCCGGGTTGTTGATTAAGAAGAGGGTTTATAACTCCATATGCAAGTTTTTAGTTGATTAGGCAAATAGTACCAATGTTGGGACTTGCTGGAAAAGACTTAGCGCTAAGCGGTTTATTGAGGGGGTCCCATAACCCCAACTGTGTGAGGAACGCATAATCAAGGAACATAACACCGGTTTATACGGTTCCTAGGGCGGCATGAATGGAACAAATCACCAAGCAAGAAGCTTAGCCTTCCACCCATTACCAATATATAGATGATTTAGTTTAAGAGTTTATATAGTGTGATATCCCAACAATAACTTCAACATGAAGCAAGAATCTTCAAATCTTCTCCTGCAACTAGCAATGCTATAAGAGGGGCTGAGTGAAGCCTACGTAGCCAATCAAAGGTTTGCATAGGTTGGGTGGTTAACAGATTCATGGTTACAATAGGAGGCTGACAAACAAACATGGGCATCGAGGCAATGAGCTAAAGAGAGAGACATCTAGCAATAGGCAAAGATAGTAATGATATCTGGGTCAGGTCATCTTGCCTATCAAGTCGTCGATGGGATAGTAAGACGGCTCCTCCTTCTCAACCTCGGTAGTAACCTTGTTCTCGTACTCGGTCTCGGCTTCTGGCTCTACTCAACACAAGAACACACGAGGCACGGAAATCAAACAAGGTGCAATGCACAATCTACAGGATGCACGTATGAGGCACTTAGGATGCAATGCAGATGCACTTAGGATGCATAACATGTCAAAGTAGGAAGCACACCAGAACAACACAAGAACAAGACAATATGCTCAAGCAAGTAGGAAGCAAGACAAGTCTATTTAGAAAGCAGAACATGGCAAGGTAGGAAGCACAGAGAAACAACATAAGAACAACAAGTTTAAATGAGGCCTGAAACTACTTAAGACAAATCCGGTAAGTCCTCATATGCATAGTTTGAAATTAGTCCAGATCTGAACAAACCTTAAGTTGAAGTTGTTAAACAGCAAGTTAACATGCACCATGATAATCTACACGAAATTCTAGTCAAGTTTCATATAAAGTTTGTTTAAAACGGAGCTACGGTCTAGAAGATATGAGCAAAACAAGTTAAACATGGCAACGGTGCAAGATGCACCCAAACATCAAGAAAACATACTCCAAACATGTTAACAAGATGATATTATGATACTACATGCAAAAACACACAAGTTTCATGTAGGGCACGCTCAAAACGGAGCAACGGACTAAAACATACACTCGAAACAAGAAACAATGCAAAGCTCAAATTAACAACCACATAGCAACTTTGGAGCAAGAAATATATACTCTACAGCACTCAAACATGGTGAAAAGAAGCATGGACATGAAGTAAACATATCCTACAGCAAACAACTCCATTGGAGCATCTCCATAGGAGGCATGGATCAAAAGCAACAAGCTACAACATTTTGATCATGACACTAAAAACCTGACAGTAATATTTTATAGCAACTTGGGAGCAAGAATTAAATAAGCTACAGAAACCCAAATGAGCAAGTGAGGACATGGATGGATAGACAACAACATATACAACAAAGAATGACCAATGGCCACCCCAAAACTAACATGGATTTGCCTAGGGCATCAAGCAAACATAGCATCAAGATATTACAGATTCCAGACTTGGTGAAATTTCACTAAGTGTTAAAACAGTAACAATAGCATGGCATGTTTGCGAGCATGTTTAAGTCATCTTAAAGCATATCATGGCAAGTGGTTTGCACCACAGCAAAGACCACATGATGGAGAATCTAAAACATATGAGCATGCGACATGGGGACAAACACATCAATAGCAACGAGCTCCTCAACTAGGCATCTCGTAACAAGTTACAAAACCTAACAGCCACTTGCACTTTTGCAACAGGGATAAACATGGCAATATGAACTCTAACATGCATGCTATAGAAACCAACATGTAGAGCATCTCATGATGAACATTTTGACATATCATTTGCTTCATTTGGATAAACATGCACCAAGTTATCACATCTCAAAGATGGCATGAAAATAACAAGTAGCAGCAGTTTATAACAAGTAGCACTCTTGTCACGAAGATTAAGACATCGAGATGGACTCAAACAAGCATGACACAATGGAACAAATCATAGTACACATCACCACGATCATTTTGACATATCATATGCACAAATCGGACATGCACACAAAAAGTTATCGCCATCACAAAATGCCATCAGAAAACAAAGTTAACAAAGGACTTAGCAAAAAAAAAACAGGGGTTCAACCTGCGGATCGGGTCAACACGGGTTTGCGGGCCAGAACCCGTTAGGGTTCGAACCCACAACGGCTCGGGCTGGATCGGGCGAAGCGGCCGATCGGAGCTCTCCCGACGAGGGCGGCGGCGGCGCCCTCGATCCGGCGATGGAGGTAACCGGCGGGGGCGCGGGATCGGCGGTGGAGGTGGCCGGCGGGGGCCCGGATGGGCTTCGGCGGCGAGGTCCCGGTGGGGCACCGGAGCGGCGGCGGCTGCGGAGGAAGGCGGGGGG
>LR738710.1:870361921-870400889 GCA_902687465.1 Secale cereale
GCGATGCGGTCGGCGGGAGAGGTAACGGCGGCGGGCGGCGGAGCTCCAGTCCGGCGCGGCGGCGGGGTGGCGCGCCGGCGACGGAGGGGATTGGGGCGACCAGCGGGAGAGGTCCTGCGGCGGCGGCGTCGTCCGGGCCGGGCGGGCCCCGGATGGGCTCCCCGGGCCTGGCACTGAGGAGAGAGGAAGCCGGACACGTGGCGTGTAACATCCCAAAATTCTAAATTTTGGAATGTTATAATAAATAGATAGATTTGATTGTTGTTTGATGTGCTGAGTGAAATTGAGTGAAATTTGAAACTTTTGAAAGTTAAATGAGAGGGAATAAAATGACTTTCCCAAAACTTTCACTTTGCTTTTTGATCTCCGAGGGAATTCAAATTCTTTTCAACACAAAACCCTAGAGTGAAGATAATATGACTTCTTCCATTTATTTTAAATGATAAAGGGCTTTGAATGGGTTTTTGAATTTCATCCTCGAAATCTTTACAATTCAGAAACTTTAAGCAACTCAATGATTTTCCCCAGAGAAGATAAAATGATTTCTTCAAATTATAGGAAATATGAGTTGGAAGCTTTTTTGAAATTTTCTGCAACTCAATTTCAAATATTGAGTTATTTGGGTTTTTCAAATTATTTTTCTCCAAAAATAAATTCCATGGAAAATAGGGTAACATGGTTCCCTACAGCAGAAAATTGGAGAAAAATAAATTTGAAGTCATTTTGGTATTTTAGTATGAATTTTATTGGTTTTTATTTGCATCAGTAGCGCCTTTTGATTTAATAGAATTTGTGGGCATTTTATTTGACAGTAGGAAAATGTTCTTGTTGTAGGATTTAGTTTTCTGCAAATTTAGATATATTATATGCCTATAGGATATTTTTATTTATTTTGCTTTTATTCGTTTTCTATGTCTGTTAAAAAATGTTTCTAGAAAAAAAAGTTCTTCTCAGCCGAACTGGGCCGGCCCAGCCACTGCCAGGCCAAGCCCAGCCCAGCTCGTGCCGTTCTCGTCCCCGACGGGATTCCCTCGCCGTACGCCATCGCAACCTCGGCGTCCGAGCCGTGCCGCCCCCGGGCACGCTGCCGTGCCCCCTCCTCCAAGATGGTCCGCCCCCCTATAAGACCCGCCGACGCCGCCCCGTTCCTCTCCTCTCTCTCCCCCGCTCTCGCTCGCGCCGCCGTCGTCGCACAGAGCCGCCGCCGCTGCAAGCTCGCCTTAGCCACCGCCGCCGCCCCGCGTTCGCCGCTGCTGCCGCCCGCAGCCGCGCAGCCGAGCTGCCGCCGCCGCCCCGCGCGTCCCACGCCGCGCCTCGCCCACCGGAGCTGCACTGCCGACGCCAGCCTCGCCGGAGCTGCCAGAGCCAGCCGCCGCACCCGATCCACCCCGGTTCACCCGAACCGCACCGGTCCGGCCCGATCCGCCGGTTTTCTCCCCAAAACCGCTAGGTATAAGGAAAACCCCTGGTTTTCTGTTAAAATTTTGGTTTTGTTTTAGATCTATTTATCTAGTGAATGTTCACCCTTTAGGACTAGAGAACGAATGTTTGTTCGTCAACTTTTTCCTTTCTGTTTAGTTCTGCCAGGGACTTAGATGTAAATACTTTATTTACAGTTTAGCCCCTGAACTTTAAACGACCGTAACTTTTTACCAGTTAGTCCAAATCCGACGAAACCAATGCCCACGTCTTCGTTACGAAGCCATCTTTCTAGTAATAAAACTTAAACATGATTTTGAATATTTTAAAATTTGAATTCAACTAGTTTTAGATTCAAACTTCGTTTGATCATAACTTGAGTTTCGTAACTCCGTTTTAGTTGATTCTTTTTGCAAATCGAAGCTCTTGACCTAAACTTTTTGATAAGGCCAAATTCACATAATTTTGGTACTGTTGGAAATTGTTTTATGTTTCAAGAGTCATTCGTTTGTTTTCGAAGTTTTCCGAAGTGTTTATTCGTTTTGTCCGATCTTTCTAAGTGATTGCTTATGTGTGGTTACTATTGCTTGCTTATGATAGATTGACCGGAGTGTGATGAGTAGAGATATCAAGAGTTTTGGGTGCGAATCATCTTCATCAACATTGCAGGAAAGTTCAAACTTTGATCATATTTTCCAATACACAGTTTTCATTGCATTAGTTATATCCTCAAACACATTGCATCAGTAGGATCCTTTAACTTGTGGGACTGGGAAGTAGATTGAGGTAGAACCTATTACCTGCATTATTTTCAAACCCCTGGGAGTTACTTCTACGTTTGCTTAGGTTGCCATGCTATGCTCGTAGACGCGGTTTGGGTTTGAGTGAAATCCATGACAGATGTGAGTTGTTAATTAATGGTTCAAATTAAGGTGGCTACTTGAATACACATCTGGGTGGATTGGTTTGGGGCACCCTGGGAGTGAACTAGTGGATTGCCCGGACACCTGGTGATGCCAGTGTTGTCCTAGGAAATCTCGGGGTTCCGTGTGATTGTCCTATTGGAATGCCACCCAGGCTCAAAGGGATCATATAATATTTTCATGCTTAGAAACTTCCATGTGCAGCCACATGCCAATATGGGCTCTGGCATAGTTGAGTAATTTGTGGCAAACCTTTCCATGATGGGCTAGCAGATGTAGAGGGATTGTAGGAGTACCGGCCTATCTATCTCGTTAAGGGGACCTCTTCGGAAAGACTGTGTCTCGGTCATCCGTTTCTCAAACACCATGCAGTGCGAGAAACCAAACGGAGGCGATCAAGTCTTGTGGGAAAAGTGCACAAACCTCTGCAGAGTGTACAAACTATTCATGAGTAGCCGTGTCCCCGGTTATGGACATCTTTGAGTATCTAGAAGTGGATTATTTGTTGATCGCATCACTCTATAATTTAATTTGTTGGGTTAATGATGACTTTAATTTTGGATTGAGATGGGGGTAGCATTCTCAACTGTTCATGATTTAAATTTAACAAAGTAGTTAAATAAAATGCATTCCTTTGTTGTAGGGAAAAATTGGCTTTACGCAAAAACTTTAACCTTACAGCCTCCACCAGCCAAATATGCATGTAGTTGTAGGCTTTGTTCATCATTATCATTATAGTGTGAATTTGCCAGTACATTCAATGTACTTACCCTTTGTGGCTGCAACGTCTCATGTTGCAGGATTATCTTACGACGAGTACGTGATACGTTAGGGTTACGATTTCTACACTCAACTTTGCCGTTGGTGTTGATGGGAATCCACAACCTTGTTGCTTCCGCTATGATCGATTGAGGTAATAGTATTTGCGTTACTTAATACATGTGATTTACCTCTGTTATAAATCCTCGAGTACTGTGTGTGTCAGCATACCGATCCAGGGATGACACAGAACATAGAGACTTCGGTCCATTCGGATCGTGGTCGCTACAAGATGGTATTAGAGCACATGTTGACTGTAGGACGTGACCCTAGAAACTAGCAAGCCCATAGGAAAGGATTTCTCTAAAACTATCATTTTCAAAAGATTCTTACCTCTCTTCTTTTCTGAGCTTTGTCAAACTTTCCCTTTGACCTTAAATAGTTAGTCAATACCCTTTTCCATTGGATCACTTCGGAGTAAAGAGGATTTTACCATGCATTGGAAGTGTTGAAGCTACAACAGTGGATACTCCGAAGGTTTGAAGAGTTGACGACTTTGAGGAGATGTTGAACTATAGAAGACCAAAACCCCTGTTATGTACTTACGTTAGATGCGACGATTGTGAGCCATCATTTGTTTGATGTTTTCTGACGGCCACAAACTAAAACCTGTCTTTTAAAAACTATTGCTTGTATTGAGTGTCCCTCTCTATCTCTTCTGAATCTCATCCCAAAACCCTTGGACCCAATAGAGGATGACTGAAGATAGACTTAAAGTCTCTGGACCAATGACCCAGCCGGAGGCAGAGTTATGGATACAAAACATGGAGGATCACTTCAGGAAAAATTTGGTAGCAAGTAAGTATGAGGTTGAATACGCTCTTCAGTACTTTACAAAAAGTGCTGCAACATGGTGGAAGATGCATCAAGCCCTACAAGGATGTAATGGAGCAGGAAGTTGGAAGGAATTTAAGAAGACCCTATTAAGATCCCGTCTCATCGAAGAGCGTGGTGACAACCCGAAGAAGAAACGTTGTGCCTACACGATTTGTGGAGAAATAGGACACACCCAGGAGGAGCACAAGGATGAATGCCCTAATTGTGAAGGAAGTCACCTAGCTGAAGAATGCCCAACTAGGCAGATTACCCGTTTCTTGTGTGAAGGGACTACCCATTACCCTGCTCAGTGTCACTTTTACCCCATGGTGCAACAAACTATCCAGCAGAAGAAAGAAGCAATGAAAGAAGTTCTCGAGGAAACCTTAAGGGAATCCGCGATGGAGGAAGATATTGACGACCCTGATGGAGAAGGCCTAAATAGATATTACTCCCGTTCTTGCTACTCATGTGGAGAGAAAGGAAATCTTTCACAGCAATGCACGAGGGGAAGTCAAGAGTATCTGGGAGACTTCCCGACAGAAGAAGTGGAGTTTGATCCACAGAAGATAGAAGAATTGATAGGAACGAAGAAGTCGAGTAAGAGGAAGAGCATGTGTCCCCAGAACAACCCAATTTCTGCGGAAAAGGACCTGAGTCACATCACATGTTACCGGTGCAAGGATTTAGGTCATTATGCTATCAAATGCCCAACTAGGAAGCGAAGAATCCAGTGAACCAGGATAGTCGCCATGAAGTCCTTAGATTGTCTGATGACATTAGTTTACACTACAAGGAAGTAGAGCATTTTGCCAAGAGAAGGTCTAGACCGGAGAAAGATTGAATTGAGTAGTTGAGATCTTCATATTGGAATGAAGCATGTAAATTAATATGGAACACCCTTTTTACAATATTGAGTTGAGATTATGGAAAGAACATTGTAATAGTCATGGAGCAATAGAAGTTGATATTTTGGAATCCAAGAAGGAGATGCTATGAGTCGTTGGATGATTGTGACGTGCCTCTCTTGCTATCTCACCCAGACCAAAACCTAGAACCCATGGAGAAGTTGACCCCAAAACCTTCCTCGGACAAACGACCCCATTTTATCCAAGGATGTCCGTATGTTGTCCTGAAAACCCCTTCTGTCTTATGCCTACAGATGACAACCCTTTTCGAGTCTTTTCTCAAAGGCCCGGAAACCAGCATGACCCTGACTAGTGATCAGGATTATCCCAAGATCCTGAAGGACATGATGAAGCATATTCACCTGGAAGGAGATGCTGTTTACAAGGGTTATCCCTTCATGGAGAATGGAGTTGAACTTTGGTACGTGGAGGTACACCTCCATCGTGTGAAAGGAGTTTGCCCAAAAACTATGGGTCAATACTTTTTCATATCCCGAGTACCACGAACTACATTCTTCGACTCTGTTCGTGAAGCTGCTATGGAGGCCATACGTCAAATTGGAGAAATACTCGAAGCAAGACTTCGTTATACCCAGGGATGCCTGAGTATGATGCATGCAGAGATGGTGGAGATGAAGCACACAGCCAATAGTATGAAGCAAAAGATTGATGATTTTAAGAATCACGTTGCACAATTCCGGTGGGACTGAAGCGCCTTTAGCTAGGAAAAAGGAATAAAGATGGGAGGAATGTTTGACCATACCCCACTATGTGGATGGCAACATTTGTAGTGAAGCACCTTTGTAACTGGAGTGTTGAATACTGGTTCAAGTAGTAATACAAGATTTGATATGAGGAGAATATGGATTTTGGATGAACCGGTGCTTTTTGTTTAGGACGATACTTTTCTGAGTGAACCCTGGACCAATATGAAGGAAAGTGTTGCTCCAAGGAGTAGAGTCGCACAAATAAGTTGGAGTTTATTTATGATGCTTACCCCAAGGTTATGAGGGAGATAAGTACATTTGGATTTAAAGATGGAGTAATGCTAGAGTATGGGACTATAGTGACCCCAAGGATTGAGTTATGGATATACAAGTTCTGACGTGGACCCTTTAGCCGAGGACCTAAGGAGGCTATATAATCACAAGGGAACCACGATAATTGTCTATAGTTATGCGTATCTGCTGTAGTAAGGCAGTGCATTTTGCTATAGATTATACCAAGAAGAAGGAGTTTTGTGCTAAGTATTGGAGTTGAAGCATGTAATGGAAATGCAGTAGACTATAGCAAGTTGAGAATCGGTGAAGTTAGCAGCCTGGTATTGATTTTGGATTATGAGTTGTTACCCTATAGTGATGAGTGAAGACATGATGCATGGAATAAGATTTTGAAGAAAACTAGTGTTATTCATTTTAAGTGTGGTAGAATCCAACACCATTACCCGAATACACTAACTAGTGGTTGGTTACGTTAGACTTGGAGTGGATTGCCCAAAGATGAGTCTGAGTAATTACATCGTAGTTTTACCCACAGAGAAGTAAGGTATAATTGGATGGATGTAAGAAAGCCAAGGAAGTTGGATGTTGGAAGAATGATCAGTTGCAACCCGAGGATGAGACCAAGTGCTGCTAGTAATGAGATGAGCCATAACCCACAGGCCCCAGGACCTGTCAAGAAAGCAAACTCATCCTTGCTGAAGGAAAACCCCCGGAAGAAGTTACGACCTTGTCAATAGACGATCTTATAGGTTTTGCGTTAAACCCGAGGGTTGTGAACACGATAGACGGTTGTTTGGCTTGCAGAATAAATGGATATGTTCGAACTCAGTTCGTCAACAAGATGAAATTCTGCAATGCTTGTGAGGATGACCGAGTGTTAGAATTCGAGATTCACTAAACCATATACAAGGTAATGATTTGGGTGCGGGATGGATTGATCACCATACCGACTTACTCTCATTATTCGCCTCTGTTATACGGGATGGTAAATCTGAGTGACTTACCTATAGTAGGGAGACGACGATGTCAAAACTTTGTTTAAACCTTAGAATTGTATAAAAAAAATTCCCTTGTACACTGCATGTTGTTGCCAACCGTAGGATATACGGTGAGGATGAAGCCCAGACCCGTTTTCTGCAGGGACCCAATAAATTGTCTGATGACCACCATGGGATATCGATATTTGTTTAGTATTGGCGCCAGACCTATCAGCTAAGAAGAGCTAGTCACATAAAGAGCCTTACCAAGATGAAAGGATACAAGAATTGAGGGCAAAGGTTATGCCCCTATCGAAAGAGCCCCAGAGAAGGAGTTACCCTGAAGATTTGAGAAGACCGATGCCGTCAACTCAAAGGATGGAGTACCTGAGTTTTGATGGAACCGTAACCCTGTTTCTAAGTGTGGTAGCACACTCGACCATACCAATCAGTGGATTTTCTAGAAGACCCCCAAACCCTAACCTATTTCTTGCTAGCCTCTCCGAATCTCGAGGACGAGATTCATTTTAAGTGTGGTAGGTTTGTAACATCCCAAAATTCTAAATTTTGGAATGTTATAATAAATAGATAGATTTGATTGTTGTTTGATGTGCTGAGTGAAATTGAATGAAATTTGAAACTTTTGAAAGTTAAATGAGAGGGAATAAAATGACTTTCCCAAAACTTTCACTTTGCTTTTTGATCTCCGAGGGAATTCAAATTCTTTTCAACACAAAACCCTAGAGTGAAGATAATATGACGTCTTCCATTTTTTTTAAATGATAAAGGGCTTTGAAAGGATTTTTGAATTTCATCCTCGAAATCTTTTCAATTCATAAACTTTAAGCAACTCAATGATTTTGCCGAGAGAAGATAAAATGACTTCTTCAAATTATAGGAAATATGAGTTGGAAGCTTTTCTGAAATTTTGTGCAACTCAATTTCAAATATTGAGTTATTTGGGTTTTATTCAAATTATTTTTCTCCAAAAATAAATTCCAAGGAAAATAGGGTAACATGATTCCCTATAGTAGAAAATTGGAGAAAAATAAATTTGAAGTCATTTTGGTATTTTAGTATGAATTTTATTGGTTTTTATTTGCATGAGTAACACCTTTTGATTTATAAGAATTTGTGGGCATTTTATTTGACAGTAGGAAAATGTTCTTGTTGTAGGATTTATTTTTCTGCAAATTTAGATATATTATATGCCTATAGGATATTTTTATTTATTTTGCTTTTATTCGTTTTCTATGTCTGTTAAAAAATGTTTATAGAAAAAAAAGTTCTTCTCAGCCGAACTGGGTCGGCCCAGCCACTGCCAGGCCAAGCCCAGCCCAGCTCGTGCCGTCCTCGTCCCCGACGGGATTCCCCCGCCCGTACGCCATCGCCACCTCGGCGTTCGAGCCGTGCCGCCCCCGGGCACGCTGCCGTGCCCCCTCCTCCAAGATGGTCCGCCCCCCCTATAAGACCCGCCGACGCCGCCCCGTTCCTCTCCTCTCTCTCCCCCGCTCTCGCTCGCGTCGCCGTCGTCGCACAGAGCCGCCACCGCTGCAAGATCGCCTTAGCCACCGCCGTCGTCCCGCGTTCGCCGCTGCTGTCGCCCGCAGCCGCGCAGCCGAGCTGCTGCCGCCGCCCCGCGCGCCCCACGCCGCGCCTCGCTCACCGGAGGTGCACCGCCCCCGCCAGCCTCGCCGGAGCTGCCAGAGCCAGCCGCCACGCCCGATCCACCCCGGTTCGCCCGAACCGCACCGGTCTGGCCCGATCCACCGGTTTTCTCCCCAAAACCGCTAGGTATAAGGAAAACCCCTGGTTTTCTGTTAAAATTTTGGTTTTGTTTTAGATCTATTTATCTAGTGAACGTTCACCCTTTTGGACTAGAAAACGAACGTTCGTTCGTTAACTTTTTCCTTTCTGTTTAGTTCTGCCAGGGACTTAGATGTAAATACTTTATTTATAGTTTAGCCCCTGAACTTTAAATGATCGTAACTTTCTACCAGTTAGTCCAAATCCTACGAAACCAACGCCCACGTCTTCGTTACGAAGCCCTCTTTCGAGTAATACAACTTAAACATGATTTTGAAAATTTTAAAATTTGAATTCAACTAGTTTTAGATTCAAACTTCGTTTGATCATAACTTGAGTTTCGTAACTCCGTTTTAGTTGATTCTTTTTGCAAATCGAAGCTCTTGACCTAAACTATCTGATAAGGCCAAATTCACATAATTTTGGTACTGTTGGAAATTGTTTTATGTTTCAAGAGTCATTCGTTTGTTTTCGAAGTTTTCCGAAGTGTTTATTCGTTCTGTCCGATCTTTCTGAGTGATTGCTTATGTGTGGTTACTATTGCTTGCTTACGATAGATTGACCGGAGTGTGACGAGTAGAGATATCAAGAGTTTTGAGTGCGAATTATCTTCATCAACATTGCAGGCAAGTTCACACTTTGATCATCTTTTCCAATACCCAGTTTTCATTGCATTAGTTATATCCTCAAACACATTGCATCAGTAGGATCCTTTAACTTGTGGGACTCGGAAGTAGATTGAGGTAGAACCTATTACCTGCATTATTTTCAAACCCCTGGGAGTTACTTCTACGTTTGCTTAGGTTGCCATGCTATGCTCGTAGACGCGGTTTGGGTTTGAGTGAAATCCATGACAGATGTGATTTGTTAATTAATGGTTCAACTTATGGTGGGTACTTGAATACACATCTGGGTGGATTGGTTTGGGGCACCCTGGGAGTGAACCAGTGGATTACCCGGACACCTGGTGATGCCAGTGTTGTCCTAGGAAATCCCGGGGTTCCGTGTGATTTTCCTATTGGAATGCCACCCAGGCTCAAAGGGATCATATAATATTTTCATGCCTAGAAACTTCCATGTGTAGCCACATGCCAATATGGGCTCTGGCATAGTTGAGTAAGTTGTGGGAAACCTGTCCATGATGGGCTAGCAGATGTAGAGGGATTGTAGGTGTACCGGCCTATCTATCTGGTTAAGGGGACATCTTCGGAAAGACTGTGTCTCGGTCATCCGTTTCTCAAACACCATGCAGTGCGAGAAACCAAACGGAGGCGATCGAGTCTTGTGGGAAAAGTGCACAAACCTCTGCAGAGTGTACAAACTATTCATGAGTAGCCGTGTCCCCGGTTATGAACATCTTTGAGTATCGAGAAGTGGATTATTTGTTGATCTCATCACTCTATAATTTAATTTGTTGGGTTAATGATGACTTTAATTTGGGATTGAGATGGCGGTAGCATTCTCAACTGTTCATGATTTAAATTTAACAAAGTAGTTAAATAAAATGCATTCCTTTGTTGTAGGGAAAAATTGGCTTTACGCAAAAACTTTAACCTTACAGCCTCCACCAGCCAAATATGCATGTAGTTGTAGGCTTTGTTCATCATTATCATTATAGTGTGAATTTGCCAGTACATTCAATGTACCGACCCTTTGTGGCTGCAACATCTCATGTTGCAGGATTATCTTACGACGAGTACGTGATACGTTAGGGTTACGATTTCTACACTCAACTTTGCCGTTGGTGTTGATGGGAATCCACAACCTTGTTGCTTCTGCTATGATCGATTGAGGTAATAGTATTTACGTTACTTAATACATGTGATTTTCCTCTGTTATAAATCCTCGAGTACTGTGTGTGTCAGCATACCGATCCAGCGATGACACAGAACACAGAGACTTCGGTCCATTCGGATCGTGGTCGCTACATGGCGGCCTGCGGTAGGTGCGGTGGCGGCAGCGGACGCGTCCGGCTCGGTCCGGACGTGTCCGGCGGCGGTGCAGGGAAGAGAGCTAGGGTTTTTGGATGAAAAAATGACATGGGGGGACGTTTTTATAGGCACAAGGAGCTAGGAGAGTCCAAATGGGGAGCGGTTTTCTGCCGCGCGATCACAATTCGACGACCGAGATGATGGGAAGGGTTGTGCTGTGTTAGTGGGCTATTGTGGAGGGGGTCTTGGGCCTCAAATAAGAGGTTCTTTTAGCCCACTAGGTTAACCGTTGGAGTACCAAACGAACTCCAAACACGATGAAATTGACAGGCGGCCTACACGTACCAAAACAACATCGCACGACAAGTCTCACGTCATTCCGGAAACGTTTCACGGCCGCACACGAAAGAAGGACTCGGGGATGCCACGGGCACGTGTGAGAGCGTCGGAACACGAAACGGACAACGGGAAGAGACGAGTGGGACCGGATGCAAGTGACAACACAAATGCAATGCAATGCACATGACAACATGACATGGATGAAATGCACACAAGCACACGACAAAATGAAAAACCCGAAAAGAAAGAAGAACCCAATACGGAAATGATGAAGCCAAAGTTTATATATTGCCATATTGGGAAAGTGTTACATCTGGGGCATTACAGCCCCCCTGCCTCGTGGGCCCCCTGGTGCTCCACCGACGTATCCCCAGATCCTACATATTCACTTTCGGGGAGAAAAAAATCAGAGAGAAAGAATTATCGCGTTTTACGATTTGGAGCCGCCGCCAAGCCCTAATCTCTCTCGCGAGGGCTGATCTGGAGTCCGTTCGGGGCTCCGGAGAGTGGAGATCGTCGCTGTCGTCATCATCAACCTTCCTCTATCACCAATTCCATGATGCTCACCGCCGTGCATGAGTAATTACATCGTAGGCTTGCTGGACGGTGATGGGTTGGATGGGATCTATCATGTAATCCAGTTAGTTTTGTTAGGGTTTGATCCCTAGTATCCACTATGTTCTGAGATTGATGTTGCTATGACTTTGCTATGCTTAATGCTTGTCACTAGGGCCCGAGTGCCATGATTTCAGATCTGAACCTATTATGTTTTCATGAATATATGTGTGTTCTTGATTCTATCTTGCAAGTCTATAGTCACCTACTATATGTAACCCCGAAGTGACAATAATCGAGACCACTCCCGGTGATAACCATAGTTTGAGGAGTTCATGTATTCACTATGTGTTAATGCTTTGGTCCGGTACTCTATTAAAAGGAGGCCTTAATATCCCTTAGTTTCCAATAGGACCCCCCTGCCACGAGAGGTTAGGACAAAAGATGTCATGCAAGTTCTTTTCCATAAGCGCGTATGAATATATTCAGAATACATGCCTACATTGCATTGATGAACTAGAGCTAGTTCTCTGTCACCCTAGGTTATAACTTCTACACGATGAATTGTATCCGACATAATTTCCCATCACCGACCAATGCCTACGATCTTTTCATATATTGCTTGTTGCTTATTTACTTTTCGATTGCTACTATTACAAAAACTACAAAAACACTATCGTTACTTTTATTGCCGCTACCGCCACTATCATATTACTTTGCTACTAAACTACCTTGCTGCAGATACTAAGTTTCCATGTGTGGTTGAATTGACAACTCAACTTCTAATACTTAAGAGTATTCTTTGGCTCCCCTTGTGTCGAATCAATAAATTTGGGTTGAATACTTTACCCTTGAAAACTGTTGCGATCCCCTACACTTGTGGGTTATCAAGACTATTTTCTGGCGCCGTTGCCGGGGAGCATAACTCTATTCTTTAAGTCACTTGGGATTTATATTTGATGATCACTATGAAGAATTTGAAGGACTCAAAAACCAAGATCTTACCCTCAACTACGAGGGGAGGTAAGGAACTGCCATCTAGCTCTGCACTTGATTCTCCTTCTGTTATGGGTAAATTTGCGACACCTACTCCTGCTATTGAATCTGATATGTCGTATGTTCTCGATGATGCCACTTCTGCTATGTATGATGAAACTACTTCTATGCTTGATAATACTCTGCCACTAGGTGAATTTCTAGATGAACAAATTGCTAAGGTTAGGGAGAATGCAAATATTGAAACTGATGATATTTATGAAAGTGATGATGAAGCTTCGCCCAATAGATATGAATTGCCTGTTGTTCCTGAGGGTTATGTTATGGATGAAAAACTCCTAGAGAATTTCTTGCTTGCAATGATAGATATGATCTTAAGAGATTATTTGCTAAGCTGAAATAAAAGTCTTTGAATGCTAGAATGAACCATGACCCTGCTTTCGCTACTTCACCTATCTTTGTTACTGATAAGGATTATGATTTCTCTGTTGATCTCGAGTTAATTACTTTGGTTGAATCTGATCATTTCCATGGCTATGAGTCTGAAACTGTTGTGGCAAATCTTACTAAGTTGAATGATATAGCCACCCTGTTTACCAATGATGAAAAGATTCACTACTACTATATCCTTAAGTTATTTCCTTTCTCGTTAAAGGGTGATGCTAAGACTTGGTTTAATTCTCTTGATCCTGGTTGTGTGCGTAGTCCCCAGGATATGATGTATTACTTCTCTGCTAAATATTTTCCCGCTCATAAGAAACAAGCTGCCTTACGGGAAATATATAACTTTGTGCAAATTGAAGAAGAGAGTCTCCCACAAGCTTGGGGGAGGCTTCTCCAATTACTTAATGCTTTGCCTGATCATCCTCTTGAGATGAATAATATACTTGATGCCCTTTATAATGGACTAACTGATGATTCCATAGACCACCTGGATAGTTGTGCGGGTTGTGTTTTCAGGGAAAGAACAGTTGATCAAGCTGAATTACTATTGAATAATATGCTGGCCAATGAAACTAATTGGACACTTCCTGAACCAGCCCCTAAGCCAACTATGAAGAAAAGAGGTGTTCTATTTCTCAGTCCTGAAGATATGCAAGAGGCAAAGAAATCCATGAAAGAAAAAGGTATTAAAGCTGAAGATGTTAAGAATTTACCACCTATTGAAGATATACATGGTCTTGATAGCCCGACATGGGTAGTAAAGGTAAATTCTCTTTATAGATTTGATGAAGGTGATATTCCTCGTTATAAGTCTGCTAGCCAATGCTTAGATGAGATTGACAATTTTATTGTGAAACAAGAAAACTTCAATGCTTATATCGGTAGACAATTACAACACAATGCTTGTATGATTGAACGCTTGAGTGATTATCTGTCTAGGGTTAAAGGTGAACTGAAACTTATTAGTATACATGCTTGCATGGTTACCACTCAAGTAGAACAAGTACTTAAAGCTCAAAATGATTTTCTCAATGAATTAAATAGTAAGAGTAATGATAATGCCATTAGAGTTGTGACTAGAGGTGGCAGAATGACTCAGGGACCTCTGTATCCTGAAGGCCACCCTAAGAGAATTGAGCAAGATTCTCAGAGGGCTAATTTAGATGCACGTACTTCTTCTAAGAAGAAGAAAAAGAAAAATGATAGAACCTTGCATGCTTCTAGTGAACATGTAGTTGACACACCTGAGAATCCCAATGATATATCTGTTTCTGATGCTGAGACACAATCTGGTAATGAACATGAACCTAGTGATAATATTAATGATGATGTTCATGATGATGCTCAACCTAGCAATGATAATGATGTAGAGATAGAACCTGCTGTTGATCTTGATAACCCACAATTAAAGAATCAACGTTATGATAAGAGAGACTTTGTTGCTAGGAAGCACGGTAAGGAAAGAGAACCATGGGTTCAGAAACCCATGCCTTTTCGTCCAAAACCATCCAAGAAAAAGGATGATGAGGATTTTGAGCGCTTTGCTGAAATGATTAGACCTATCTTTTTGCGTATGCGTTTGACTGATGTGCTTAAAACAAATCCTTATGCTAAATATATGCAGGATATTATTACCAATAAAAGAAAGATACCTGAAGTAGAAATTTCCACCATGCTTGTCAATTACACTTTTAAAGGTGGAATACCTAAGAAACTAGGAGATCCAGGAGTACCCACTATACCTTGCTCCATTAAGAGAAACTATGTTAAAACTGCTTTATGTGATCTTGGAGCCATTGTTAGTGTTATGCCTCTCTATTTATATCATAGACTTGACTTGAGTAAGTTGACACCTACTGAAATATCCTTGCAAATGGCTGATAAATCAACTGCTATACCTGTCGGTATTTGTGAGGATGTGCATGTTGTCATTGCAAATGTTACTATTCTAACGGACTTTGTTATACTTGATATTCCCGAGGATGATAGTATGTCTATTATCCTTGGTAGACCCTTTTTGAATACTGCAGGGGCTGTTATCGGTTGCAACAAAGGCAATGTCACTTTTCATGTCAATGGTAATGAGCATACAATGCACTTTCCGAGGAAACAACCTCAGGTCCATAATATCAATTATATTGGAAAAATTTCAACTATTACTATTGGAGGTTTTGAATTTCCTCTTCCTACTATCAAGAAGACATATGGCATTCTTATTGTTGGGGACATACATATCCCCATTGAGGTAACCTAGTGTTATTCAAAAATTCTCCGGTCTCATGTTATTCGGAAAGAGTTTATTAACAAGACCTGATCAACCTTGTTAATGGATTCCTTTTGATGAGCATGGGATAGGTGAATCTAGATAGCACAACCTTCTGTACCCTCCTTTTACTTTCTGTTAATTAGAATAATTAAAGCAAAAATAGTATTTTCTGTCTGTTTCCAGACTTATCCGTGCAATAAAAAATACCCCGAAAATAAAAGTTCTCCAAATGCCCTGTGTCGGTGTACTAGAGTAGGGGTAACCCTAGTATCCCGAACTTGTGCACGGGCAGTCGCAGCATCCCGCGGCAAGGCTTGCCGGGTGACCGCCAAGGTCCTCCGTGGTTCCTTTGGAGCCATTCAAGAACAAAGTATTCAAGCCAAGGAGACAAGGCCCCGGCAAGAGGAGCTTGCCGGGAAGGCCAACCAAGGCATCTCAAGGAACTTGCCGCGACGCGCCACGCGTCCCGGCAAGGCCCGATGAGCGACGAGCTCTCGGACGCGACAAGACAACGACCGCGGCAAGGCGCTTGCCGCGGCAAACTACCACTCTGTACCCGCGCTCCAGCACATCCACCAACGTGTCGCTCTAGGACCCTTCCAGGCGTACGTGGCGGGAGGCTGTGCTGCCAGCGGTGCGCGGTGACAAGCGGTGCTGACAAGATTGCCATCGTGGCGAGCGATGGCGTCCCTGATGGTCCCTTTTGCACTATTTGGGCGACGCAGATGGGCATTCAATGCCCTTGTCCCCTGCCGTCAGAGTTAGGTATGATACACTGTAACAGGTAGTTGTACCAACCGTAACACCTTTCCATTTTTACCCTTGTCTACGTTGCCACCTGTCGGTGACCCCTTGAGCATATAAAAGGAGGCCCATGCGCAACGTAGAGAGGGGGGGAGAACACTCACGCTCGGTCTCGTTAGCTGCTGGTGTGTACTGTAGCACTCAGCGCTCCCGAGCAAGACCTCAATACAAACCATAAAGCAGGAGTAGGGTTTTACGCATTCGTGCGGCCCGAACCTGGGTAAACTGCTCGTGTGTTTTGCCTCGATCCGCTCTTCGTGCGATCCTCGCCCCCGCCGAACCGAAAGGGGCTCGATCCGCCGGTCCCATAGGTGCTCGTGGATTCGTTCCCCAACATCTTTGGCGCGCCAGGTAGGGGGCGTCGAGCTTGTGTGAACCTGATCCGGCGTTCACACGAGCTAGATCTACATCGTCTTCATCGATATGCCGCTGAAGAAGAAGGCTTCGGAGGCGGCTGCTCCGTCCGCGCCGAACCCACCACCGCCGGAGAAAACGGCTGGTGGGGTAGACGCCGGCGGAAGAACGGGTGTCGACGAGGGAGCTCACGGTGCTGCCAGGTCCAAGGACAAGTCTGCGCTGCCCATCGGCGGTGTAGTCGGCTTCCACAACGACCGGGCGCACTCCGAGACCTCGGCGTCCGTACATGCACCGCGTCCATCTCAGGAGGCGTGGGACCGACAGCGTCATGGTACTCACGGTACCATACGTTTGCTAGACCAAGATCGAGCTAGTGGATCTCGGAGTGCTCAAGACCAGCATGCGCGCCAACATGCTGGCACGAGCGAGGCACGGTCGCCTGGACGGGATACTGCTCCTTCTAACATAGTTAGAAGTCCGAGCATATCCCGCTCCTCACACCGTTCGCCACCGCCACCCACCACTTCAACGGAAGCTTTGGCGCGAGCTCAACTGCTCCTGGACTACCCTCCAACGGCAGACAAGATCGACGACTAGAGGGCCACCATTCAGAGTCTCATCGGCTACGCCAACGGCGACACTCCACGGCAGCCGAGTACATCGCAGCCTCGGCAACTCGGCCAGGCACAAGCCGGTGGCGACGAGACCGGTGGGGGTGCAACCACCATGCACTCTCCGCCCCAAAGGCCAAGATCGCTGACTCGCCGGATCCACCTCGACAACGACTCCACCGCGTCATCGGATCCACGGGCTCGTCGCGATCAGCGCCAAGTTCTTCACGAACGACAGCAAGAAGACGCTCGTACTCGCATCGAGCGCCGAAGAGAAGCGTGGCGTCAATCAGACCAGCGCGTTGGGCCCTCTGTCGACATGCATGCGCCAGGGGAACCAGGCGACTTGCCGTACGCGGTAGGTTGCCCTGCGTTTACTCGTGAGCTGCGGCAAGTCCAGTGGCCCAGCAAGAAGAATTTCAAGCCACACGTACCAGAGAAGTACGATGGCAAGTCGCATCCGTTGGAGTTCCTCAGCATCTACACCATCACGGTGCAAGCTGCCGGGGGGCGGGACGACAAGATCCTTGCCAACTACTTCCCGCTGGTGCTCAAGCCCAATGTCAGGTCCTGGCTCATGCACTTGCCGGACAACTCCATATCCTCCTGGGCAGACCTATGCCATCAGTTTGTCGGTGCCTTTACAGGCGGCCACAAACCTCATGGCCAAGAGAGTGACCTTCATCTGCTCACCCAGAAGGAAGGAGAGCCCCTGCGCAAGTACATTCAGAGATTCAGCCGTGTACAACACAACATCCCAGATGTCCACCCTGCCGCGGTCATCAGCGCGTTCCATCAGAACGTGCGTAACCGCAGGATGCGGGAGGAGATGGCGACGTGCAAGATCAGAGATGTCAGTGAGCTGTATGCCCTGGCTGACAAGTGTGCACGTGCTGAGGAAGGGAGGAAACTCCCCGGAGAGAATACAGGAGCAGGAGGATCTGACAGCGAGGATGCTGCCCCAGCAAAGAAAAACCGGCGGCGGAAAACAGGAAGAAGAAAGGCAAAGATGTGCTAGTCATTGAGCAGTCCGGCAACGAAGGTGGCGCCAAGAAAGCCAAAGCTGGTAGCTCCGGTAAGGAGATTGCCGCATGCACCAACTGCCAGGCTGTGGCGGTCGCCGACAAGCAGGACGGCACCGACAAGCAGTACTGCAAGATCCACCGCACCAAGGGCCATGACCTCCAGAGCTGCAAGAAGGTCGAGCAGCTTGTCGAGCAGCAAAAGGCTGAATACGAGCGACACAACAAGGAGAAGGCCCAAGGAGGTGTTGGAGGATCCGGCAAGAAGCGCACCGGCCGGGGAGGACGCCGCGGCAATGCCAAGCAGCGGCAAGGAGACAGACCTCCCCGCGGCCACGACAAGGATGAAGATGACGACGACGATGAAGACATGGATGATGTCGAGACCAGTGAGCAGGAGTTCCAGAAAGCCACATAGGTCTTGTGCGTTGATGGCGGTGCTTCTCTGCATACTTCACACCGCCAACTCAAGCAGTGGGTGCGGGAAGTCATTGCGGCAGAACCACCTGTCGAGTCACGCAAGCTTCTGAAATGGTCCAGCACGCCTATCATCTTTGATATTGAGGACCACCCAGATCGCACAACTGCGGTCGGGTGCTTGCCGATGTTGGTTTCACCAACTATCCGCAACCTCAGGGTCACTAAGATGCTAGTTGACGGCGGGGCCGGCTTGAACCTGATCTTCTCCGCTGTACTCCAGAAACTCCAGATCCCTGACAGCGAGCTTGAAGAGACCGGCACATTCCAAGGAATCAACCCAGGAAGGAGCAAGCTGAAGGGGAAGATCACGTTGCCGGTGACATTTGGCAGCGAGTTGAACTTCAGGACTGAGAGGGTCACTTTTGACATTGCCGATTTTCCATTGCCCTACAATGGGATACTCGGCCGTCTAGCACTCGCCAAGTTCATGGCAGCCTCTCACTACACATACAACATGCTGAAGATGCCAGGCCCAATAAGTGTCATCTCTGTCCCTGGCGACAAGAAGGATGCTCTTATCTGTGCCGACAAGATCTACCAGGAAGCGGCAGCCGCAACAGATCGCAAGTCACCTACCGTTGAAGCTCCCGGGGGGAAGAAGAAGACCAAGTCCGGCAAGAGTTCTGATGCCCACTCTGGCATGCGCACCTCTTCGGAGTGCTGCGCTACCGTCGAGGACGCACTATCGAGCTCCACCGGCAAGTGTAAGAAGACAATGGCAGGTCGGCCAGAGACCAAGAAGGTGTCCGCCAAGGAGGACGGCACTGGTGGTACCTTCACCATCAGTGCCACTCTTGACCCTAAATAGGAAAGCGCGCTCATTGCTTTCCTGCGGGCGAACGTAGACGTGTTTGCGTGGCAACCGTCTGACATCCCCAGTGTTCCCAGGAAAGTAATTGAGCACCATCTTGCCGTCTGTCCTCATGCGTGGCCCGTCAAGCAGAAGGTCAGGAAGCAAGCAGTGGAGCGCCAAGAATTCATCGCAGAAGAGATCAAGAAGTTGGAAGTAGCAGGCCTTGCCAGAGGAGTGCTCCATCCTACGTGGTTGGCCAATCCTGTAGTCGTGCGCAAGGCAAACGGGAAATGTAGGCTTTGTATCGACTTTACTGATGTTAACAAAGCTTGTCCCAAAGACCCATTTCCCTTGTCGCGCATTGACCAGATTGTTGACTCCACGGCCAGATGTGACTTGCTTTCATTTTTTGACGCATACTCAGGATACCATCAGATCTTCATGGCAGAAGAGGATGAGGAGAAGACCGCATTCATCACTCCATGTGGCACGTACTGTTTCATACGGATGCCTTTCGGTTTAAAGAATGCCGGTTCAACATTTGAAAGGGTAGTCCATTTCGCTTTTGAGCCACAAATACACAGAAATGTGGAAGCCTACATGGATGACATAGTGGTCAAGAGCAAGGACAAGGCAACTCTGATTCAAGATTTGGACGAGACCTTTGCAAATCTGCGCAAGATCAGCCTCAAGCTAAACCCCGAGAAGTGTGTGTTTGGAGTCCCTTCCGGCAAGCTTCTCGCGTTCTTCGTGTCTCAGCGGGGAATTGAAGCCAATCCCGACAAGATCAAGGCCATTGAACAGATTGAAGCACCAAAGCGCGTCAAGGATGTACGAAGACTTGCCGGTTGCGTGGCTGCTCTCAGCAGGTTTATCTCTAAGTGTGCTGAGCGCGCCCTGCCATTTTTCAAAATATTGAAAAAGGCAGGTCTAATGAAATGGACTCCGGAAGCGGAGGCTGCGCTACAAGACTTGAAGAGATACCTGTCCTCCACTCTAACACTTGTCGCACCTAAGCCACAAGAGAAGTTGCTGCTGTATATAGCGGCAACCAATCAAGTGGTTAGTGCTGCGTTAGTAGCGGCGAGGGAGGCAGATGATGAGCCAGCAACCACGGCAGGCGCATCCAGCGACAAGCAGGGGGCTTCCCCGACAAGCTCTGGTCCCGACAAAGATGGATCTGCACAGGCGCGCGAGGAGATACAGAAGAGAATGGTGCAGCGCCCAATTTACTTTGTCAGTTCCCTTCTACAGGGGGCTAGGTCAAGGTACTCTGGTCTGCAGAAATTGCTTTTCGGCCTTCTCATGGCCTCGAGAAAGCTGCGCCATTACTTCCAAGCACATGAGATCACAGTTGTCACTCGTTTTCCGCTGAAGAGGATACTGCAGAATCCAGAAGCAACAGGCAGGATTGTTGAATGGGCACTGGAACTGTCAACCTTTGGCCTCAAGTTTGAGAGCACTTCAACTATCCAAAGCAGAGCATTGGCAGAATTCATAGCAGAGTGGACGCCGACACCAGATGAAGAAATTCCAGAAACGAGCATCCCCGTCAAGGAAGCAAGCAAAGAGTGGCTGATGTACTTTGATGGTGCCTTGTCGCTGCAAGGCGCCGGTGCTGACGTGCTGCTTGTTGTACCCACCGGAGAGCACCTCAAGTACGTAGTCCAGATGCACTTTCCCAAGGAGCAAGCAACAAACAATATCGCAGAGTATGAAGGTTTGCTTGCCGACTTCAGGATCGCGGCAGACCTTGGGATCAAGAAGCTCATTGTCAGGGGTGACTCGCAGCTTGTCGTCCGCCAAGTGAACAAGAGTTATCAGAGTCCGTTGATGGAGGCCTACGTTGATGAAGTGAGAAAGCTAGAAGAGCACTTTGACAGCCTACATATGGAGCATGTTCCAAGAGCTCAGAACGACATGCTGATGGCCTGTCGAAGTGCGCCGCACTTAAGTTACCTGTGGAACCAGGGATCTTTGTGCTCAAGCTGACTCAACCGTCTGTAACGCCATCAACTGGATAGAGCAAGAAGAGGAAGTTGATTTCTGGTGACTATTTTCCGGGAGAGCTTCCCGAAGCCGCCGCCAAGAAGGTCCCCCAAGATCAACACCTAGAGCGCTGAGGAGCAGTCTTCTCTGGCAAGCCCTAGGGTTTGTTCCGTTGAAGCAGAGGCTCCCGACAAGTTTTGCTCCGGCAAGCTTGCCGAGGAACGTCAATCTCCGGCTGAGCCGCAGGTTCTCGCCGTAGAAGCGGATGTTCCCGCAGCAGCAGATGTGCCTTTAGTCCTTGTTGTCGAGCCACAAGCTCCAGCATCGGCACAGCAGATTGTCCGTTTCCTTCAGACAGGAGAACTTCCCGAAGAGCAAGAAGAAGCGGAAAGAGTAGCCCGGCAGTCAAGTATGTACCAGTTTGTCGACAACACACTGTACAGAAGAAGACTCAATGGTGTGAAATTGAAGTGTATTCACCGGGAAGGCGGACAAAAGCTGTTGGCAGAGATACATGGAGGCATATGTGGTCACCACATTGGCGCAAGAGCACTTGCCGGCAAAGCATTCAGGCAAGGTTTCTTTTGGCCGACAGCCCTCCAGGATGCAACTGCACAAGTAACCAAGTGTGAAGCGTGCCAGTTCCATTCCAAGCAGATACACCAGCCAGCTCAATCTTTCCAGACGATCCCTTTATCCTGGCCATTTTCGGTCTGGGGGCTCGACATCCTCGGCCCCTTTACCCGAGCAGTCGGGGGATTTGAGTACTTGTACGTTGCAATCGACAAGTTCACAAAGTGGCCGGAAGTGGAAGCAGTGAGGAAGGTGACAGCACAGTCAGCAGTCAAGTTCTTCAGGTCGATTGTTTGCCGCTTCGGGATCCCTAACAGGATCATCACCGACAACAGTACGCAATTCATGAGCCACACCTTCATGCAGTACGTCCAAGATCTTGGCACCAAGGTCTGCTTCGCTTCTGTTGCTCACCCGAGAAGCAACGGTCAAGCGGAGAGGGCAAATGCTGATGTGCTGTGTGGGCTCAAGACCAGGACTTTCGACCGGCTGCGCAAGTCCGGAAGAAACTGGATTGAGGAGCTGCCGATAGTTCTTTGGTCGATCAGGATGACGCCAAATTGAGCCACTAGCCAGACACCTTTCGCTCTAGTCTATGGAGCAGAGGCAGTTCTCCCCACGGAACTCGTATACGGGTCACCTCGATTGCTCGCTTATGATGAGCTTGAGCAAGAGCAGCTGCGACAAGATGACGCGCTGCTCCTTGAGGAAGACCGTCTTCAGGCTGCTGTACGAGCTGCTCGCTACCAGCAAGCTTTGCGCCGCTACCATAGCCGCAAAGTTAACGCCAGAAGTCTCGAGGAAGGCGACCTTGTTCTTAGGCGCGTTCAGTCCGCCAAGAATTCCAACAAGTTGACGCCGAAGTGGGAAGGCCCTTACCGGGTGAAACGAGTCACTAGGCCTGGCGCTGTCTGCCTTGAGACCGAAGATGGCATTCCGGTGAGCAACTCCTGGAACATTGAGCATCTTCGTAAGTTTTACCCGTAAGGCGCGGTTGCCGGAACCTGTTCCGGCAACCACCTTTTGTACAAGTCTTGCCGCTGTTGCATGTAATCCTTTGTACAAAGCCGGGCGCATACCCCATGCATAGATAAAGCTCATGTGTTCCGCACATCTTGACAATTTCATGCTTTCTATTTTTTGCATGTGTTATCTGACACTTTGTGCAGCACCTACCCCCGATAAGCAATAATGAGCCGTAAGGCTCCATATCTTTATTTTCTCTTCTTTCTTTTTCTCAAGGAAAGGAAGGTTCCCTCGCCCACAAGTTTGCCCGGGGGGGGGGGGAGGAGAAGATAATGGTATGGACCAGGCGTCGTTCAAGGAAGATTCGCCTTATCGGGAAGCAAACAACAGAAAAGCTAAGTTGCCAAAGTTTGAGCAATCAGATTTTTAAAATTTTTAAGTTATCTTCCTTGAACGACCGCGCTTTGTATGGAAAACCTGTGCGCGGAGGAACCAACTCGTAGCTAGTTGCGCCCTTACTTTGTTTCGAGTCCGCTCAACAACTTAAGTGTGCTGCGACTAGTTGCGACAAGGTTTCTTGTCGGTAATGGCACCGCCAACAGGCTGCTAACGTCCCACACTCAACGCTCGCAGCTAAGGTGCCTGCGCCGGCAAGTTCCCTAAAAGCGTAGGGCAAAAACATACAAAGGAAGGAATCAAGTAAAGGAAATAACATTGCAATCATTACCCAAAATAGAGTTATATTACAAGGTAGCTTGTCGCGGCTCTAACAGATTGTTCTCATAACATGACCAGCAGCGACAAGAAAAGAAGAAAACGGGTGGCCTAGTCTACGCGATCGCCCTCAATCCTCTTGATCCCGCTCACCTTGTCCACGATCAGTGCGACAAGGGTCTTGAGCGCTTCCAGATCAGCATCCGGCGGCAGGGTCTTGAGGACGTTGGTGAGGTTGAGGCCCGGGTTGCGGAAGGCCACCTTCACCAACACCTTTTGAAGAGCTCCCGCGCAGATCTTGCGCGACTCGTCGGCCAGCTGCTTTGGAATCTTCTCCCGGAGTCGCTGGAGGGCCGTCGCCACGCCTTTGAAGAACAAGGTGAGCTTGGCGCTGGGTTGGAGGTTCTCATCGGAGGGATACCCGAGATCCTCCATCCCCAGCTGCGCCAGCTCCCTGTCAATGTCTGCGGCAGCATCCACGAGACCCTCCGTCCAGTGCTCCACATTCTCCCTAAAAGCGTTCTGGGCGGCAGCAGCACTCGCCAGCAGCGCCTTATCGGCCTTGATCTCCTCCTTCAAAGCCACCTCCTGCTCCCTGGCGCCGTCCAGCGTCTTGGTCAAAGTAGTCAGCTTCAACTCAAGATCTGCGATGGAGTCCTTGGCGGCGCCAAGTTCCTTGCCCTTCTCGGAGAGACGAACCTGCAGCTCTGACAAGCTGTAGGCGTCCTTCTCCCGCTCACGCTTGAGCGCGGCAAGCTCTTCACCGCTCGCCTTGAGATCGGCCTCCAGCCGCGCCACCTTCGTCTCAAGCTCCTTCTTGGCGGCCTCGGCAGCTGCGGCAGCATCATCTGCTTGCTTGAGGGCTCCGCCGAATGTTTGCTCGCGCGCAGTAAGCTCCTCCTCGTGGCTGTCAAGGTTAACCTTCCGCTGCGCCAGCTCGCCCTCCTGCGCAGACAGCTTCTCAGCGGCAAGCCGCTGTTGTTCTTCGACCTCAGCCTTCTCGAGGAGGAAGGCCTTCTGCTCCTCAGCGAGTTGAGCCCACTCCTCTGCCAGGGACTGGAGGGCTTCCTGGTTAAGACCCCGGAGCTCCTGCACGCGCTTCTCGATGTCCGCTCCCGCCTTCGCGACAAGCGCCTCTCGGGATTCCAGCTTGGCCTGCCGAGCACGGTAGAGCGACACCAGCTTCCGCAGCAGCCGCTCCTCCTCAGGCTCGCCGCTGCCGCTGCTCGGCGCATCAACCAGCGTCAGCCCAGCAGAGGTGAGCACCTCTCCATCGACGCTTTCTCCTTCGACCGGCGCCCTGGAGCTTGACGCCCAGGGAGGTTGATGAAGACATTTTCGCCGGCCTTCAAGTAGACGCCTGGCTGGGGCTCTTCGGAGCCTGACGCTGCGGCAGTGGCGGAAGGATCGGCGGTCGGCGTAGCGCTTGGCGCTCCTGCGGCCTCAGGGCCGTCAGTCCGATCGCTAGACCCCTCGCTAGCTTCTGCGGCACCAGCTTTGGCGGCCTCTTCGCCGGCGGGATCATCAGCGCCGGCTGCTTCTTCGGTGGCAGCGGCGTCATCGGTATCACCGCCCGCGGCAATCTCGACGACATCATCGACGGCGGCCTCGGCGGTGTTCTCCTCGCCAGCAACCTTGGTCTCTATCGGCTCCGCAGCAGATGGGTCTGACGGCCGGAAAAGGCAGAAAAGTCAAGCAAATATCCAAAAGAAAATCAAAAGAAGAATAACCCAAGGGAAGTTTTGAAGCGAGAGGATTACCTGTACCGGGTTCTGCAGTCGTAGTCTCAGCCGCCGGGTGGCTGCTGGTGCTGTCCCTTGCCGGAGAACTCTCCCTTGGCGGCGTAGTCGAAGCAGATGGCATGTCGGGGGCGGCCTCCGGGCGCTCCTGGTGGGGCTGCTCTGCTCCTACACAAACCAACAATCACATGTCAGCAAAGAAAGAGCATCCATGCGCGCCTAACAGCGGAAAGCGAACCATATACTTACGCTGGGGGCTGCTCTGGAGAATAGTTGCCGGGTCCGGCTCGGGCGCACCCTCTGCTGTCGCGGTGGGTTCGTCCTCGACGATAATCACCCCCTTTGGACACGCCGGGACCTTGGCTCTCTTCGCCGCTCTCTGGGCCAGAGTCCTAAAAAGGGATAAGTTCGGAGTAAAGCAAATGAGATACAAGACAGAACAGCAAGAATTGAAGAACTACAAGTACAACAAAGAATCTTACTCTTCTTCTTCCTCGTCGGAGCTGAACGCGGAGAAGTCAAAGTCCGGCTCACCTCCGGCGCGAGGAGGCTGAGGAGTAGTTTCCCTTGGCCGCTTGGCGGGAGCAGTGGCGGTGGTCTGAGACGACCCCGCTCCGGCAGCTGCCGCGACGTGAGAAGAGGAAGGAGCAGAAGCGGTGGTCCAGGTGGACCCCGTTCCAGTTGCTGCAGCAGCGTGAGGTGCTCCCACGGCAACGGTGCTTGCCGTGGTGGAGCGTGTCACGCGACGCGACGACTGTCGACCCGTCCGCCACTCCGCTACGTCCCCGGCCTTGCGGAGACGCCTTCTTGGTGGAGCTGGGGGCTCTGCTTGCGATGAGCTGTCTGAAGATGAGGAGGAAGAGGAGTTGATCTCCAACGAGCCGCTCGTATCCTCGGCGGGCTCGCTCGACTCGACATCATGCCCGGCAAGCTCTTCCTCGCCGGCAAGCTCCTCTCGCTCGGCACGGCTTGCCGACTCTGCTGCCTCTGCCTCCTCCACGGTGAATCCAAACTCGCCCGCGGCTGCGGCTGCCGCCACCTCTTCCAGCCTAGTGGCGATGCGTTTCATCTCCGCATCGGTGGTGGCGCGAGTGAGGCTTTTCTGTTCGTCGGAGCGGACCGGCACCTCTACCAAGCCGTCAAAGAACTCCTGCACGACAACGTCTGCAGGCTCTTGCCAAGTTGGGACGATTCCATGCGAGTCGCACAGCGGCATCAGTGCACGGATGCGGCTGAGCGCGGAGTTGTTGCACAGCGAAACGACATCCTTCGGCAACCTGAACACTTCGGGATGTTGAGGGTCGTACTTGAACAGCTCTCGGAGCATCGCGTCAAGTTCCATAACGGTGAAGTTGAAGTTAAGGCCCGGACGCAGCCTCATGATGTCCCCGCATTCTGGAAGTCCCAGGTGGGTCTCCTCCTCTCCTGCAGGGGAGCGATGCGGCGGCGAAGAAAATTTGTGCCAACCGCGCCTACAGTGAGCCCGGCAAGCCTAAGGCATTGGATCCGGGTGACAGCAATCTTCAGCCTATCGTCTTCCGGGGCCACGTTGCTCCAATCGCTGCCGCACCCTACTGGGGCTTGGCGCCGGGCGGTAAACGGCTGCGGGTTCTCCTCGACAATCCAGCACCAGTCTGCTCTCCATTCCTCCCACTTGCCGCGGAACTCTCCCTCTAGATAAGCTTCCTTCTTGCCGGCTCTCGAGATCCAGGCGATTCCGTCGGATAAAGGCTCTCCTCTCTCAACTCGGGGCATAAAGAAATGGCAAAAAAGGGCTACATTTGGATAGACTACGGCAAAGTTTTCGCAGAGATGTGCGAAAACTGCCATGGTCAGAACAGCATTGGGGGTGAAGTCAAGGAGGCGGAACCCGTAGGTGTTCATAAGATCGCAGAAAAACTCAGAGAAAGGCGGGCAGAGCCCGCAGTAGAAGAACAAGGCGAAGAAGGGATATCCATTTGGAGCCATTCTCGAAGCGACGGCTGGAAGTACCTTCGTGCGCGGATGCGCCCGCGTCTCCGTCGACCAGAAGAGGTAGTAATACTCCCTTAGCTCCTTCGCGGTGAGCTTGGGGGGAAGATTGCCCGCTCCTTTACCAGCGCCACGAGCCGCTGCGCCTCGGTCGACTTCACGACCTTCCCCTTGTCGGCTTTCGGAGCCATGGCGGAAGTGGTGGGGGAGGTCGACGGCGTCGGTGGTGCTGGTGGCGATGGGGGCAGAGCGCTGCTCTCTTTCAGCTTTGGGAAGAAGGGGGAGAGGCGGAGGTTTCCAAGATTGGAATAGCAACCGGCGAGTGGGCGAACTGCCCCTGTTTCCCCTGCTTATAAGGAGGGAGGGGGCGGACGTTCCGTCTTTCCGAATAAAGAAACCACCCATGATCTCTCCCACGACGCCGCATTCAACGCGTGTCGTTCGGGCAGGGCGCGGTGGATACGGAGAGAGATACGGCGTAACCCAGGCCGCACGTGCCCGTGCCCTATTTTGGGCCTGGCCCAACAGCGCTCGGCACCGTGTATGGCCCAGGCCCGGGGGCTCCTGTCGGTGTACTAGAGTAGGGGTACCCTAGTATCCCGAACTTGTGCACGGGCAGTCGCAGCATCCCGCGGCAAGGCTTGCCGGGTGACCGCCAAGGTCCTCCGTGGTTCCTTTGGAGCCATTCAAGAACAAAGTATTCAAGCCAAGGAGACAAGGCCCCGGCAAGAGGAGCTTGCCGGGAAGGCCAACCAAGGCATCTCAAGGAACTTGCCGCGACGCGCCACGTGTCCCGGCAAGGCCCGGTGAGCGACGAGCTCCCGGACGCGACAAGACAACGACCGCGGCAAGGTGCTTGCCGCGGCAAACTACCACTCTGTACCCGCGCTCCAGCACATCCACCAACGTGTCGCTCTAGGACCCTTCCAGGCGTACGTGGCGGGAGGCTATGCAGCCAGCGGTGCGCGGTGGCAAGCAGCGCTGACAAGATTGCCATCGTGGCGAGCGGTGGCGTCCCTGACGGTCCCTTTTGCACTATTTGGGCGACGCAGATGGGCATTCAATGCCCTTGTCCCCTGCCATCTGAGTTAGGTATGATACACCGTAACAGGTAGTTGTACCAACCGCAACACCTTTCCATTTTTACCCTTGTCTACGTTGCCACCTGTCGGTGACCCCTTGACCATATAAAAGGAGGCCCATGCGCAACGTAGAGAGGGGGGAGAACACTCACGCTCGGTCTCGTTAGCTGCTGGTGTGTACTGTAGCACTCAGCGCTCCCGAGCAAGAACTCAATACAAACCATAAAGCAGGAGTAGGGTTTTACGCATCCGTGCGGCCCGAACCTGGGTAAACTGCTCGTGTGTTTCGCCTCGATCCGCTCTTCGTGCGATCCTCGCCCCCGCCGAACCGAAAGGGGCTCGGTCCGCCGGTCCCATAGGTGCTCGTGGATTCGTTCCCCGAAACCCTGAAAATTTAATATGATTTTTTCTGGAATATTTGAGAATATATGGCACAGAACACACAGCGAGGGGAGCCAGCACCTGGCCATGAGGGTCCAGGGTGTGCCCCCTCCCCTAGGGCACGCCCCTGCCTCGTGGGCCCCATGTGGCCCCCCTCCACTTATTCCTGCACCCACACTCTTCTTCCTCCCAAAAAAATTACTAGCCAGCTCAAACCCGAGTTCTAGCTCATCTTGCTGCCATTTTCGATCTCCTTGCTTAAAGCACCATTCACCAAACTGTTTGGTGAGATTGTTCCTTGGTATGTGACTCCTCCATTGGTCCAATTAGTTTTTGTTCTAGTGCTTTATTTATTGCAAATTTTTGCTGCTGTGTTGACCTTGTTCTTGAGCTTGCATGTCAAATTTTGTTGGTCCCAAGTAGTTCTAATGCATGATATAGTCTCTAGGCACTTATAGGAGTTGTTGCTATCAATCTTGTTGAGTTTGGTTAACTTTTATTTTGAGTTACTAAAAATTTCAGAAAATTTCAGAAAAATGCATAGGAAAACCTTCCAAGGTGGTTCTTCAAGGAAGTAAGAACCGAGGCTCGCGTTTCGTGAGCTGGACGATGAACTACCGAGGGATGCTGACGTGCGGCCTTGTGAATGGCCGTCAGATGACTTTATGGATCAGGTTGGCATCAGGGATGAATTTTACGCATATGTGCGCAACGCTGACCTCGAGGGCTTCATACAAGATAAGTGCCCTCAATATCGTGGCTTAACTGATACCTTTGTGAGAAGGTTTAAATTTTCATCTTCACGTAATTCTTACACTGTCCTGTTTGACCTTTATGATAAATCTTATACCATGGACTTAGAGGATTTTAATGATGCTTGTAAGCTCCCTCAGTGGGGCAGTATGGGTGATCCTCGCAAATCTGAATTTAGAGATTTCCTTGCTAGTATCGCAGTGGGGGAATCTAGAGAAATCACGCAGGCTACTATAGGGAGCATTCATTTTCCTGCTATTCATTACTTTGCTCTCTTTATTGGTAGATGCATAAATGGTAAAGATGAGGCTTGTCACATGTGTGTCCCAGATCTTAGTGTTCAAGAGTGTTGTACTGGGTAATAGACAATATAACTTGGGAGCCATTGTTGCATGTAGGCTACACCATAATGGTTTGCATGGAGATTTATTTGGTGGGATCTATGCCACTCGCATAGCTCGCCGTCTTGGTGTGCCTGTGCACGAGAATGATGAACCTTTACCTCCTGCTCATTTGGATTGCCATGCTATGACTAGTCACCGGTTTATAGAGAGGGATGATCAATCCCTCAAATATCGACTAATCTTTAACAGGCGTCATGCCATTCCTATTGTTCTTCCTGCCCCTACTTTGTTTGACTTTCAGGCAAAAGGGAGATACACTATAACCATGGAGGAGGCAAATGCGTATCATAATATGATAGCAGCAGCCCGTCTTCGAGCTGCAGCTCAGTAGGCGGTAGCTGCTGCATCTCAGTACAATCCCAACTACGACTTTGGATATCTGCTAGCCAATATTGGCCATAGACCAACTTAGGCCTAAAGCCTAAGCTTGGGGGAGTACGTGTTTCTCACCGACTTTACATTCATGTTCACACACTTATTCTAGTTGTCGGTGCTCACACTCTTTCATTGTACCATCCATGTTTAATTTCTTTTTCTTAGTCTTTTTCTTGTGTGCTAGAAAAAACCTTAAGAAAAACAAAAAATATTAGTTGTTGCTTCTAGCTAGTTTACTTTCCTTGTAGTAGTAATTAAAAGAAAACCCAAAAAGATTTGTCGTTCTTCTTTTGCTTGTTGGGAGCTTTCCCGTGTAAATAGTTCCTTTTGTTCTCTTTAGGGGTCTAGAGTAGAAGACCATGATTAAAATTCTTAGTGGCTCTCATATATATGCTTTATTGTTGATTTAACCTTGAGCCATATTACCTTGTCTTCTCTCTTGTATTAAAAGTTTGCAGATTCCAGCTTAGTCCAATGCACGTGCACTATTATTATTATCCACACCGTTCGGTCGTGCGAGTGAAAGGCAATAAGGATGATATATGATGAACTAATTGAGATGAGAAAAGTTGGTATGAACTCGACCTCTCTTGTTTTTGTAAATATGATAGTTCATCGTTCTTGATTCAGCTTGTTATGAATGAAACATGCTTGCAATGACAATTAGAGATCATAGCTACTTATGCCATGCTTAATTAGCTGAGAGTTTATAATGGTCTATCTTGCGTGCGAACATGATATTACAATGGTTGTGATGTGGTATGATGGGGTAGTATCCTCCTTTGAACGATTTAAGTGATCTGACTTGGCACATGTTCACACATGTAGTTGAAACAAATCAACATAGCCTCCACGATATTTATGTTCATGGTGATTTATATCCTACTCATGCTTGCATTCATTGTTGATTGATTTTAATGCGTGTTCATGACCGTTGTTGCTCTCTAGCTGGTCGCTTCCCAGTCTCTTTCTAGCCTTCACCTGAACTAAGTGGAAATACTGCTTGTGCATCCACTTCCATAAACCCCCAAGTTATTCCACATGAGTCCACCATACCATCCTATATGCGGTATTTACCTGCCGTTCCAAGTAAATTTGTAGGTGCCAAACTCTAAACCTTCAAATGAAATTCTGTTTTGTATGCTCGAACATCTCATGTATCAACTAGGGCTGTCTATATCTTCCATGCTAGGTGGGTTATTCTCACAATGAGTGGACTCAGCTCATCATTCATGAGAAAATGGCTGGTAACCGGGATGCCCAGTCCCATGCTCAAAATCATAATAATTAAACAAAACACCCCCAGGGATGTTGCTGGTTTGGACGGTACCCGTTGTTTCGGGCTAGTCGTGGAGTGTGCTTGTTGGTGGTTGGGGGAGCATAAACTTTACCATTCTGTTTGGGAACCGCCTATAATGTGCGTAGCATGGGAGATATCAAGATTCTTGGTTGTTATGTTGACAATGAAAGTATACCGCTCAAAATGTTATTCATCTCTATTTAAAAATCGAGCTCTGGCACCTCTACAATTCCCTGCTTCCCTCTGTGAAGGGCCTATCTATTTACTTTTATGCAGAGTCATCATCCTCTTGTAAAAGAGCACCAGTAGGAGAGCACCTCTGCCATTTCCATGTATTACTATTAATTTGCACTAAGTATGATCATGACTGGATCTCTTTTACCATGAATTACAATGTCTAGTCAGTCCTTGATATTTAAAGGTGCTCTGCATTTATGTTTTGCGGTCTCAGAAAGGGCTAGCAAGATACCATCTTGTTATATCATATCATGATTGTTTTGAGAAAGTGGTGTCATCCAAGGTTTATTATTATTGCTCGCTAGTTGATTATGCCATTGATGTGAGTAGTCTAGAGACCTGAAAGTTATTGTGAATGTGGTTAGTTCATGATCTTGTTGAAAACCTGAATGTTGGCTTACATATTTATAACAACAAGAGCAAACAGAGTTTGTCAAAGTTTTTCTTTATCACTTTCAGTTTATCAACTTAATTGCTTGAGGACAAGCAAAGGTTTAAGCTTGGGGGAGTTGATACATCTACAACGTATCTACTTTTCCAAACCCTTTTGCCCTTGTTTTGGACTCTAACTTTCATGGTTTTAATGGAACTAATCCGGACTGACGCTGTTTTCAGCAGAATTGCCATGGTGTTGTTTTTGTGCAGAAATAAGAAGTTCTCGGAATGACCTGAAAATCCACGGAGAATTATTTTGGAAAATATAAAAAATACACTCCAGAAGATCCAGACCAGAAGGCCCACACCCTGTCCACGAGGGTGGGGGGCGCCTCCCCCTAGGGCGTGCCCCCCTGCCTCGTGGGCCGCCTGGTTCTCCACCGACGTATCCCCGGATCCTATATATTCACTTCCGAGGAGAAAAAAATCAGAGAGAAAGAATTATCATGTTTTACGATACGGAGCCGCCGCCAAGCCCTAATCTCTCTCACGAGGGCTGATCTGGAGTCCGTTCGGGGCTCCAGAGAGTGGCGATCATCGCCGTCGTCATCATCAACCTTCCTCCATCACCAATTCCATGATGCTCACTGCCGTGCGTGAGTAATTCCATCGTACGCTTGCTGGACGGTGATGGGTTGGATGGGATCTATCATGTAATCGAGTTTGTTTTGTTAGGGTTTGATCCCTAGTATCCACTATGTTCTGAGATTGATGTTGCTATGACTTCCCTATGCTTAATGCTTGTCACTAGGGCCCGAGTGCCATGATTTCAGATCTGAACCTATTATGTTTTCATGAATATATGTGTGTTCTTGATCCTATGTTGCAAGTATATAGTCACCTACTATGTGTTATGATCCGGTAACCCCGAGGTGACAATAATCGGGACCACTCCCGGTGATGACCATAGTTTGAGGAGTTCACGTATTCACTATGTGTTAATGCTTTGGTCCGGTACTCTATTAAAAGGAGGCCTTAATATCCCTTAGTTTCCAATAGGACCCCGCTGCCACGGGAGGGTAGGACAAAATATGCCATGCAAGTTCTTTTCCATAAGCATGTATGACTATATTCGGAATACATGCCTACATTGCATTGATGAACTGGAGCTAGTTCTCTGTCACCCTAGGTTATAACTTCTACATGATGAATTGCATCCGACATAATTTCCCATCACCGAGCCAATGCCTACGAGCTTTTCATATACTGCTTGTTGCTTATTTACTTTTCTGTTGCTACTATTACAAAAACTACAAAAAACACTATCGTTACTTTTATTGCCGCTACCGCCACTATCATATTACTTTGCTACTAAACTACCTTGCTGCAGATACTAAGTTTCCAGGTGTGGTTGAATTGACAACTCAGCTGCTAATACTTAAGAGCATTCTTTGGCTCCCCTTGTGTCGAATCAATAAATTTGGGTTGAATACTTTACCCTCAAAAACTGTTGCGATCCCCTACACTTGTGGGTTATCAGTGATTATATTTTGTAGAAATTGTTGATCTCTCATGCTACACTTATATCCTCTTGAGAGTCTATTAAAATAGCATGGTAATGTGCTTTGGCTATAAAACTAGCCTTCACATGATAGGCATCCAAGATCAATGTAGTAAAACCTTTCACACTAAG
The DNA here is from genome assembly GCA_902687465.1 of Secale cereale. Classification (NCBI taxonomy): domain Eukaryota; kingdom Viridiplantae; phylum Streptophyta; class Magnoliopsida; order Poales; family Poaceae; genus Secale; species Secale cereale. Next base: position 870,395,741 of record LR738710.1, read on the forward strand.
TGCATTGAATATGATGAGAAGTTGGATGCTTGATAATTGTTTTGAGATATGGGGGTAGTAATATTAGAGTCATGCTAGTGGAGTGATTATGAAATTGAGAAATACTTGTGTTAAGCTTAGTGACTCTCGTAGCATGCACGTATGGTGAACCGCTATGTGACGAAGTTAGAGCATGAGGTATTTGTAGAGTGTTAACCTTTGTGTGGAGGTCGGGGGCGCGCGATGGTTAACTCCTACCAACCTCCCCCCTAGGAGCATGCGTTTATTGCTTTGTTTTGATGACTTGTAAATTTTTGCAATAAGTATATGAGTTCTTTTGACTAATGTTTAGTCCATGGATATTACGCACTCTCACCCTTCCACCATTGCTAGCCTCTCTTGTACCGCGCAACTTTCGCCGGTACCATACACCCACTATATATCCTTCCTCAAAACAACCACCATATATCTTCCTCAAAACAGCCACCATACCTACCTATAATGGCATTTCCATAGCAATTCCGAGATATATTTCCATGCAACTTTCCATTGTTCTGTTCATATGACAGGCTTCATATTGTCATATTGCCATGCATGATCATGTATTTGACATCGTATTTGTGGCTAGGCCACCATGCATAATTTTTCATACATGTCACTCTTGATTCATTGCACATCCCGGTAAACCGCCAGAGGCATTCATATATGTCATACTTTGTTCTAGTATCGAGTTATAATTCAATGAAAGTGTGATGACCATCATTATTAGAGCATTGTCCCATGTGAGACAAGGTTAAATAAAGAAAGCCCCTCCCAAAAAAAAGAAAAAAGAAAGAAAAGAAAGGCCAAAGAAAAAAAGAAAGGCCCAAAAAAGAAAAGAAAAGAAAAGAAAAGAAAAAAGGACAATTGCTACTATCTTTTTCCACACTTGTGCTTCAAAGTAGCACCATGTTCTTCATGATAGAGAGTCTCATGTTTAGTCACTTTCATATACTAGTGGGAATTTTCATTATAGAACTTGGCTTGTATATTCCAACGATGGGCTTCCTCAAATGCCCTAGGTCTTCATGAGCAAGCAAGTTGGATGCACACCCACGTAGTTTCTTTTGTTGAGCTTTCATACATTTTTAGCTCTACTGCATCCGTTGCATGGCAATCCCTACTCACTCACATTGATATCTATTGATGGGCATCTCCATAGCCCGTTGATACGCCTAGTTGATGTGAGACTATCTCCCTCCTTTTTGTCTTCTCCACAACCACCTCTTTATTCCACATAGTGCTATTTCCATGGCTTACGCTCATGTATTGCATGAAAGTTTAAAGGTTTGAAAGAATAGAGTATGAAAACAAGTGCTTGGCTGAAACTGGGGTTGTGCATGATATGAATATTTTGTGTGATGAAGTGGGAGCATAGCCAGACTATATGATTTTGTAGGGATAACTTTCTTTAGCCATAGTATTTTGAGAAGACATGATTGCTTTGTTAGTATGCTCGAAGTATTATTATTTCTTATGTCAATATAGACTTTTGTCTTGAATCTTTCAGATATGAACATTCATGCCACATTTAAGAGAATTACATTGAAAAACTATGTTGGTTAGCATTCCACATCAAAAATTCAGTTTTTATCATTTACCTACTCGAGGACGAGCAGGAATTAAGCTTGGGGATGCTTGATACGTCTCCAACGTATCTATAATTTTTGATTGTTCCATGCTATTATTTATGATGTTTTGGATGTTTAATGGGCTCTGTTATACACTTTTATATTATTTTTGGGACTAACCTACTAACCCAAAGGCCCAGTCCAGATTGCTGTTTTTTTGCCTATTTCAGGGTTTTACAGAAAAGGAATATCAAACGGAGTCCAAACGGAATGAAACTTCGGGAGAGATATTTTTGGAGCAAAATATGCACGACAGACTTGAGAACCACGGAATAGGGCCGATGTGTCATCCACAAGGGTGGGGGCGCGCCCCCTACCTCGTGGGCACCCGTCTGGCCCCCGGTGCCCTCCTTCCTCCTATATATACCTACATACCCCGAAACCATCAGAACAACAGAAAAAACCTAGTTCCACCGCCGCAACCTTCTGTTCCCGTGAGATCCCATCTTGGGGCCTGTTCCGGAGCTCCGCTGGAGGGGGGATCTACCACGGAGTGCTTCTACATCATCATCATCGCCTCACCATGAGTTGTGAGTAGTTTACCACAGACCTTCGGGTCCATAGCTAGTATCTAGATGGCTTCTTCTCTCTCTTTGGATCTCAATACCAAGTTCTCCTTGGTCTTCGAGGAGATCTATTTGATGTAATCTCTTTTTGCGGTGTGTTTGTCGAGATCCGATGAATTGTGGGTTTATGATCAAGATTATCTTTGAGAAATATTTGGTTCTTCTCTGAACTCTTTATGTATGATTATAGTATCCTTGCAAGTTTCTTTGAATTATTGCTTTGGTTTGGCCTACTAGATCTATAGTTCTTGCAATGGGAGAAGTGCTTGGCTTTGGGTTCAATCTTGCGGTGTCCTTTCCCAGTGACAGTAGGGGCAGCAAGGCACGTATTGTATTGTTGCCATCGAGGATAAAAAGATGGGTTTATATCACTATGTTTGAGTTTACCCCTATACATCATGTCATCTTTCTTAAGGCGTTACTCTGTTCTTATGAACTTAATACTCTAGATGCATGCTGGATATCGGTCGATCTGTGGAGTAATAGTAGTAGATGCAGAATCGTTTCGGTCTACTTGTCTCAGACGTGATGCCTATATATAATGATCATGCCTAGATAGTCTCATAATTATTCGCTTTTCTATCAATTGCTCGACAGTAATTTGTTTACCCGCTGTAGAATATCACTATCATGAGAGAAGCCACTAGAGAAAACTATGGCCCCCGGGTCTATTCTCAACATATCAATCTACAATCTACTTTACTTTTCCTCTTTTACTTTCTGTTCTTATATCCAAAAATACCAAAAATATCACACTATCATCTCTATCAGATCTCACTTTCGTAAGTGACCATAAAGGGACTGACAACCCCTTATCGTGTTGGCTGCGAAGTTCTTATTTGTTTGTGCAGGTGTGAGGGACTCGCGCATGGTCTCCTACTGGATTGATACCTTGGTTCTCAAAAACTGAGGGAAATACTTACGCTACTATGCTGCATCACCCTTTCCTCTTCGAGGGAATACAACGCAAGCTCGAGAAGTAGCACACCCGCACATGATAGTCCTATTATCTTTTTGAGTTCTCCAAACCACACTATATCGGAGAAGTTTGCACTTATTAAGGATTATATTGATGGGTTTCCTTTTTCCGTTACACATGATGATTTTGATGAGTATAATATGCATGTGCTTGCTGCTCCTACTTGCAATTATTATGAGAGAGGATCTACATCTCCGCCTCTCTATGTTTCCAACACGATAAAATTGCAAGAAAGTGCTTATAATATGCATTGGCCTTTACTTGATGTGCATGAATTGTTCTTGTATGACATGCCTATGCATAGGAAGAGAGTTAGACTTCGTTGTTGCATGATACATATTACTTTGTGCTCACTACTAAATCACAAATCATTGATAATTAAAATTGGCTTTGATATACCTTGGGATCCAGGTGGATCCATTACTTGAGCACTATATGCCTAGCTTAATGGCTTTAAAGGAAGCGCTGCCAGGGAGACAACCCGGAAGTTTAGAGAGTCATTTATTTCTGTTGTGTGCTTTTATAAAGTTTAAAAACCAAAAAAAATAAAGAGGAGAACCTATAACTTTTTCAAAAAGAAAAGTGAAAGTAAGAAGGACGAGCACCGTTGAAATGGGGGAGCTCCTTGAACTTTGTTCATGCCCATGGAAATTTGCAAATCTTGAATTACAGAAACTTTTCAACAAAAATAATTATCCCCTTGGACAATTCCATTGTATTATAAAAATAATGTGCCAAGAGTTTCCTTTAGGATGATTAAACTGCTTGTTGGTTTGTGCGGTGCAAAAACAGAAACTTTGGCTGTAGTGCGCGATTTTACATTTTTTACCGGAACGTCGAAAGGATCTGATTTTTTTTTTTTGCAAAGTCTTGCTATACAAATTCTTGTTTTTTCCTAATTATTCCAGAATTTTTAGAGTTACAGATGTATGGTTAATGTTCAGATTACTACAGACTGTCCTGTTTTCACAGATTGCTGTTATAGCTTCATTATTTGCATATGTTTGAATTCTTGTTGATGCCTCCTTGACTTGGGGCCATAGAATTGTGATAGCATACAGTAGGTAATGTCTGTTCATAATTATACAATAATGTTAGAGCAGTACATGATGGGATTCTATTGATCATATGCACTAACCCCGCCACTAATAGTTCGGTTAAGTTTTGTGTGGATGAAGTGTTCGAAGATCGAGGAGGTCTCGATATGAGGAGAAGGAGGAGAGGCAGGATCTCAAGCTTGGGGATGCCCGAGGCACCCCAAGTAAATATTCAAGGAGACTCAAGCGTCTAAGCTTGGGGATGCCCCGGAAGGCATCCCATCTTTCTTCAACAAGTATCGGTATGTTTTCAGATTCGTTTCGTTCACCAGCTATGCGTAAACTCTTGGAGCATCGTGTGCTTTTTATTTTTCCTTTTAATAAATGCACCATGCTGGTATGAGATAGTCCTTCGTTGATTTATAGAATGCTCTTTGCACTCCACTTATATCTTTTGAGTATGGCTTTCTAGAATTCTTCATGTTCTTCACTTATATCATTTGAAGTTTGGATTGCCTGTTTCTCTTCACATAGAAAACCGCCATTTGTAGAATGCTCTTTTGCTTTACATATAATTGTTAGAGCGTGGGCATAACTTTTGTAGAAAGAATTAAAACTCTCTTGCTTCACTTATATCTATTTAGAGAGTTGACAGGAATTGGTCATTCACATGGTTAGTCATAAAATCCTACATAAACTTGTAGATCGCTGAATATGATATGTTTGATTCCTTGCAATAGTTTTGCCATATAGAAATGCTAATGTGTGGGAGGAACTAGTGAATGATTATGGTTTAGTAAAAATATTGGTGTTAAGGTTTGTGATTCCCGAAGCATGCACGTATGGTCTCCTAACTATGTAACCAAATTGGCGCGCATTGTATTTTGATTGTTTATCTTTGCGTGAAGGTCGGGGGGG
>LR738710.1:870400971-870448591 GCA_902687465.1 Secale cereale
GGGGGGGGGGGGGGCGCGATGGTTAACTCCTACCAACCTCCCCCTAGGAGCATGCGTTGTAGTATTTTTGCTTTGAGGGATCGCAATAAGTATGTGTGTTCTTTATGACTAATGTTGAGTCCATGGATTATACGCACTCTCACCCTTCCACCATTGCTAGCCTCTCTTGTACCGTGCAACTTTCGCTGGTACCATACACCCACCATATACCTTCCTCAAAACAGCCACCATACCTACCTATTATGGCCTTTCCATAGCCAGTCCGACATATATTGCCATGTAACTCCACTGTTCTGTTTATTATGACACGCACCATCATTGTCATATTGCCTTGCATGATTGTAAGATAGCTAGCATGATGTTTCCATGGCTTCTCCGTTTTTTGATGTCATTGTACGCGAGACCTTGCACATCCCGGTACACCGCTGGAGGCATTCATATAGAGTCATACTTTGTTCTAGTATCGAGTTGTAAGTAAATAAAAGTGTGATGATCATCATTATTAGAGCATTGTCCCCAAAAAAAGGCCAAATAAAAAAAGGAGAAAGGCCAAATAAAAAAAAGTAAGGCCCAAAAAAAGAAAAAAAAGAAAAAGAAAAAAAGGGACAATGCTACTATCTTTTTTCCACACTTGTGCTTCAAAGTAGCACCATGATCTTCATGATAGAGAGTCTCCTATGTTGTCACTTTCATATACTAGTGGGAATTTTCATTATAGAACTTGGCTTGTATATTCCAACGATGGGCTTCCTCAAATGCCCTAGGTCTTCATGAGCAAGCAAGTTGATGCACACCCACTAGTTTTCATTTGAGCTTTCATACACTTATAGCTCTAGTGCATCTGTTACATGCATGGCAATCCCTACTCACTCACATTGATATCCATTGATGGGCATCTCCATAGCCCATTGATACGCCTAGTTGATGTGAGACTTTCTCCCTCCTTTTGTCTACTACCACCTTCTATTCCACCCATAGTGATATGTCCATGGCTCACGCTCATGTATTGCGTGAAGAGTTGAAAAGGTTTGAAAAAGTAAAGTATGAAAAAAAATTGCTTGGCTGACACCGGGATATGCATGAGGGGTACCTTGTGTTAAGAAAAGGGAGCATAAAAGACTATATGATTTTATACGGATAACATTCTTTAGCATTGATATTTTGAAAGACTTGATTGTTTGTTGGGATGCCCGAGTATTAAATTCTTGTATGTCAAATGATAGACTATTGCTTTGAATCACTCATGTCTTAATATTCATGCCATGATTAGATTACATGATCAAGATTATGCGAGGTAGCATTCCACATCAAAAATTATCTTTTTTATCATTTACCTACTCGAGGACGAGCATGAATTAAGCTTGGGGATGCTGATACGTCTCCGTCGTATCTATAATTTTTGATTGTTCCATGCCAATATTCTACAACTTTCATATACTTTTGGCAACTTTTTATACTATTTTTTGGGACAAACATATTGATCCAGTGCCCAGTGCCAGTTCCTGCTTGTTGCATGTTTTTTGTTTCGCAGAATATCCATATCAAACGGAGTCCAAATGGAATAAAAACGGACGGAGATTTTTTTGGAATATATGTGAATTTTGGGAAGCGTAACCAACATGAGATGATGCCCGAGTGGGCCACGAGGCAGGGGGCGCGCCCACCAGGGGCAGGCGCGCCCTGGGCCCTTGTGGCCACTCCGTAAGGCGGTTGATGCCCTTCTTTCGCCACAAGAAAGCTAATATCCGGATAAAAATCGTGTAAAAAAATCAGCCCAATCGGAGTTAAGGATCTCCGGGAATATAAGAAACGGTGAAGGGACGGAATCTAGGAACGCAGAAACAGAGAGAGACAGAGAGACAGATCCAATCTAGGAGGGGCTCTCGCCCCTCTGCCGCCATGGAGGCCATGGACCAGAGGGGAAACCCTTCTCCCACCTAGGGAGAAGGTAAAGGAAGAAGAATAAGGAGGGGGCTCTCTCCCCCTCACTTCCGGTGGCGCCGGAGTGCCACTGAGGCCATCATCGTGTGACGGCGATCTACACCAACACCTCCATCATCTTCACACACATCTCCATCACCTTCCCCAATCTATCTACAACGGTCCACTCTCCCGCAACCCGTTGTACCCTCTACTTGAACATGGTGCTTTATGCTTCATATTATTATCCAATGATGTGTTGCCATCCTATGATGTCTGAGTAGATTATCGTTGTGCTATTGGTGATTGGTGAATTGCTATGATTGGTTTAAATTGCTTGTGGTTATGTTGCTGTCCTTTGGTTCCCATCATATGAGCGCGCATGTGGATGATGACCCACAAGTGTAGGGGATCTATCGTAGTCCTTTCGATAAGTAAGAGTGTCGAACCCGACGAGGAGCAGAAGGAAATGATAGGCAGTTTTCAGTAAGGTATTTTCTGCAAGCACTGAAATTATAGGTAACAGATAGTTTTGTGATAAGATAATTGGTAGCAAGTGACAAAAGGTAAAAGTAAATAAGGTGCAGCAAGGTGGCCCAATCCTTTGTGTAGCAAAGGACAAGCCTGGACAAACTCTTATGCAAGGTAAAGAGCTCCCGAGGACATATGTGAATTATCGTCAAGCTAGTTTTCATCACGATCATCTGATTCGCGTTCGGTACTTTGATAATTTGGTATGTGGGTGGACCGGTGCTTGGGTGCTGCCCTTACTTGGACAAGCCTCCAACTTATGATTAACTTCTAATGCAAGCATCCGCAACTACAAAAGAAGTATTAAGGTAAACCTAACCATAGCCTGAAACATGTGGATCCAAATCAGCCCCTTATGAAGCTACGCATAAACTAGGGTTTAAGCTTCTGTCACTCTAGCAACCCATCATCTACTTATTACTTCCCAATGCCTTCCTATAGGCCCAAATAATGGTGAAGTGTCATGTAGTCGACGTTCACATGACACCACTAGAGGAGAGACAACATACATCTCATCAAAATATCGAACGAATACCAAACTCACATGACTACTAATAGCAAGACTTCTCCCATGTCCTCAGGAACAAAATTAACTACTCACAAGACATAATATTGTTCATGATTAGAGAGGTATTAATATGCATAAAGGATCTGAACATATGATCTTCCACCAAGTAAACCAACTAGCATCAACTACAAGGAGTAATCAACACTACTAGCAACCCACAGGTACCAATCTGAGGTTTAGATACAAAGATTGGATACAAGAGATGAACTAGAGTTTGAGAGGAGATGTTGCTGGTGAAGATGTTGATGAAGATAGCCCTCCCCAAGATGGGAGAGTTGTTGGTGATGACTGCGATGACGATTTCCCCTTCCCGAAGGGAAGTATCCGCGGCAGAACAGCTATGTCGGAGCCCTAGATTGGTTTCCGCCTCAGTTCCACCTCGAGACGGCAGTGTCTGGTCCCGAAAGCCTCTCTTCTATTTTTTCCAGGTCAAAATGCTTCATATAGGAGAAGATGGGCACCTGGGGCCTGCCGGCTGGCCCTCGAGGCAGGGGGCGCGCCCCCACCCTCGAGGCCAGCCGGTGGCCCCTCTCGTGGGTTTCTTCCGCCAGATATTTTTTATATTTTCTGAAACGATGTTCTGTGGAGTTTCAGGGCTTTGGAGTTGTGCAGAATAGGTTTCCAGAGTTTGCTCCTTTTCCAGCCCAGAATTCCTGCTGCCGGCATTCTCCCTCTTCATGTAAACCTTGTAATATAAGAGAGAAAAGGCATAAGTATTATGACAAAACATGTATGAACAACCCATAATGCAATAAATATCAACTTATAAGCATGATGAAAAATTGATGTATCAACTCCCCCAAGCTTAGACCTCGCTTGTCCTCAAGCGAAAGCCGATATAAAAAAATATGTCCACGGGTTTAAAGATAGAGGTGTCGAAAAAACAAAATACGGACATGAGGGCATCATGATCATTCTCATAACAACAACTTATATAAATATAGTCATATGATTCTTATGCTAAAGTAACAATTCATCCACAATATCAAGTATGCATAATAAACTTCATTGGAAACTAACAAACTTTGGTCTCTGTCATTGAAGCAATGCAATTTATCGTAACATCGGAAAGAGTCAATATAAGAGCTTTTCAGGAAGCCTACATACTCAACTATCATATAGTCTTTCACAATTGCTCACACTCACGCAATACTTATGTTTATGGAGTTTTAATCGGACACAGAGAAAGATAGGGGCTTACGGTGTTGCCTCCCAACCTTTTACCTCAAGGGTAATGTCAACAGTAATAGATCATGAAAACTTACATCCAAGTGGGTATATATGTCAGGATCTTTCCAACACAATGTGCTCGCCAAAGGATAAAATGTAAAAAGGAAAGGTGGATTTCACCTTGATACTTATAAGACAAGAATAAAAGATAGACCCTTCGCAGAGGGATGCAGAGGTTGTCATGTGTTTTTATGGTTCGATGCATAAAGTCTTAGCATAGAAGAACTTCGCTTTATATTGCTACTTGTGATAAGGACATTTATTATGCAGTCCGTCGCTTTTATTACTTCCATATCACAAGATCGTATAAAGCTAATTTCTCCCACACTAATAAATCATACATATTTTAGTGAGTTTACAACATGACAACTTACTTGGAGGGATCTTTCTCAATCCATAGGTAGGTATGGTGGACTCTCATGGCAAAACTGGGTTTAAGGATGTATGGAAGCACAAGTAGTATCTCTACTTAGTGTGAAGAGTTTTGGCTAGCATGAGGGGGAAAGGCAAGCACAACATGTTGGATGATCCATGACAATATACTTTATTTCGGATATAAGAAGACATAACCCATTATGTTGTCTTCCTTGTCCAACATCAACTCTTTAGCATGTCATACTTTAATGAGTGCTCACAATCATAAAAGATGTCCAAGATAGTATATTTGTATGTGAAGCCTCTCTTCTTTTATTACTTCCTATTAATTGCAACGATGACCAAAACTATGTTTGTCACCTCCCAACAACTTTTATTTATCATACTCTTGTATGTGAAGTCATTACTTCCCATAAGATCAATATGATCTCTTTGATATGTTTTCTTTCTTTTTATCATGACCCAAGTGAGGAAATCAAGCCCTTGACTCAACACTAATCTTTATTATATAGCTCACGGACTCGATTACAAAGGATAAAGCTCACAAAGCAAAAGCTCACAACTAGATCATGCTAACTTTATTCTAATACATAAAGATACTACCAAAAGGATCGAAGTAAGTAAAACGGTAAAGATAGGAGTGATGGTGATACGATACCGGGGTCGCTCCCCCAAGCTTGGCAGTTGCCAAGGGGAGTGCCCATACCCATATGATTATGTTTTCTTCTTTGGGGTTGGTGAGGATGGAGTTGCAAGTAGTGACGGGGGATCCTCATATATCGAGCGTAGGAGATCTTCCAGCTTGCGGATAATACCTTTGAGAGCTGCTATGTAATTCTTCAACAAAAGATTTTCACTTGTGAGATGCTTGTTGCGAATCTGAGCTAACTCAATCATCCTGAAAGCTTCTAGCTCAGTTGAGGTAAAGAGATTAGGAAGGGATTTAGAGGTGTCTTCTCCCACTGCCGGAGCCAGATCTTCCACCTCCATCTTGATCTTCTTCTCCTTGTGGATCTCCTCGGGTCCTTCCCTCTTCAGATCTATCTTCATTAGCCAAGCATCGTTGCCTTCGTTGTTGGAGGAGGGAGACGACATGATGTCTAGCTTCGTAAACCCTAGCAGAAAATAGCTCGAAACGAAAGCAGATGATTTCTGCGTGATACATGGGTCAAAACCTTCGGGAGTATATATAATGATTTTTTCCCGAACAAAAGGAGTAACCCACAAGAAAACGGAGTCCGGGGGACACACGGGCTGTCCTCGAGGCAGGGGGCGTGCCCTGGGAAGGGGGGCACGCCCTCCACCCTCGAGGGTGCCCCGTGTCTCTTCCGGACTGCGTTTTATTTTTCTATTTTTCTAAATATTCCAAAACGGAAAAAAATTACCTTTAGAACTGTTTTGGAGTCGGTTTACTTATCGTATCACGTACATCTTCCTTTTCGGAGGCTGAATCGTTCTGGAAAGTGTCCCTTATGTATTTCTCCGGAGTTATGGTTTCAATAATATTAGTTTCGATATTTATAGGATTACCTGAGATATAATGTTTGATCCTTTGACCATTAACCACCTTCGGATTTGTGCCTTCGAAGTTGTTTATTTTTATGGCACCGGAACTATAGACCTCCTCGATAATGTAAGGTCCTTCCCACTTGGAGAGAAGCTTTCCTGCAAAAAATCTTAAACGAGAGTTGAATAGCAAGACATAGTCACCTACGTGAAACTCACGCTTTTGTATCCTTTTGTCATGCCATCTTTTAACTTTTTCTTTAAACAACTTGGCATTCTCATAGGCCTGGGTTCTCCACTCGTCGAGACAGCTAATGTCAAATAACCTCTTTTCACCGGCAAGTTTGAAATCGTAGTTGAGCTCTTTAACAGCCCAATATGCCTTATGTTCTAGCTCAAGAAGTAAGTGACATGCTTTTCCATATACCATCTTATATGGAGACATACCCATAGGATTTTTGTATGCAGTTCTATAGGCCCATAATGCATCATCTAGTTTCTTGGACCAATTCTTTCTAGACCTATTAACTGTCTTTTGCAAGATTAATTTCAACTCCCTATTACTTAGTTCTACTTGACCACTAGTCTGTGGGTGATAAGGTGATGCAATTCTATGGTTGACATCATACTTAGCAAGCATCTTACGGAAAGCACCATGAATAAAGTGTGAACCACCATCAGTCATTAGATATCTAGGGACTCCAAACCTCAGAAATATAACTTCTTTAAGCATCTTAATAGAGGTGTTATGATCAGCACTACTAGTTGGAATAGCTTCTACCCACTTAGTAATGTAATCAACAGCAACTAAAATGTGTGTGTACCCATTATAGGCAGGAAAAGGTCCCATGTAATCAAAGCCCCAAACATCAAACGGTTCAATAACAAGTGAATAATTCATAGGCATTTCTTGACGTCTACTAATATTACCAATTCTTTGACATTCATCACAAAATAAGACAAACTTACGTGCATCCTTGAAGAGAGTAGGCCAATAAAAACCGGATTGCAATACCTTGTGTGCAGTTCTATCTCCCGCATGGTGTCCTCCATAAGCTTCGGAGTGGCACTTGCATAGGATCTGTTCCTGTTCATGCTCAGGTACATAATGTCTAATAATACCACCTACTCATTCTTTATAAAGATGTGGGTCATCCCAAAAGTAATGACTTAAGTCATAGAAGAACTTTTTATTTTGCTGGTATGTGAAGCTAGGAGGTATAAACTTAGCAACAATGTAATTAGCATAATCAGCATACCAAGGAGAAGTACGAGAAGTACTTATGACAACTAGTTGTTCATCGGGAATGCTATCATCAATAGGTTGTGGGTCATCAAGTATATTCTCTAACCTAGACAAGTTATCTGCTACGGGGTTCTCAGCTCCCTTTCTATCAATAATATGTAAGTCAAATTCTTGCAGCAAGAGAACCCATCTAATAAGTCTAGGTTTAGCATCTTTCTTTTCCATAAGGTATTTGATAGCAGCATGATCAGTGTGAATAGTTACTATAGAATCAACGATATAGGGTCTAAACTTATCACAAGCAAACAAAACTGCTAAAAATTCTTTCTCAGTGGTAGCATAATTTCTTTGGGCACTATCTAGAGTTTTACTAGCATACTGGATAACATTCAATTTCTTATCAACTCTTTGCCCTAGAACAGCTCCTACAGCATAATCACTAGCATCGCACATAATCTCAAAGGGTAAATTCCAGTCAGGAGGCTAGACAATAGGTGCAGATCTCAATGCTTTCTTAAGTATTTCAAATGCTTCTAGACAATCATCATCAAAGACAAAAGGAATATCTTTCTGTAAGAGATTAGTCAGAGGCCTGGAGATTTTGGAGAAGTCCTTAATAAACCTCCTATAAAACCCAACATGACCAAGGAAACTTCATATACCTTTGATATCCTTAGGGCATGGCATCTTTTCAATAGCATCAACTTTAGCCTTGTCAACCTCAATACCTCTTTCGGAAATTTTATGTCCCAAGACAATGCCTTCATTAACCATAAAGTGGCACTTCTCCCAATTCAAGACAAGGTTAGTGTCTTCACATCTCCGCAAAACTCGATCAAGGTTGCTTAAGCAATCATCAAAGGAAGTTCCGTAAACGGATAAATCATCCATGAATACCTCAACAATCTTTTCACAAAAGTCAGAGAATATAGCCATCATGCATCTTTGAAAGGTAGCAGGTGCATTACATAAACCAAAAGGCATACGTCTATAAGCAAAGGTACCGAAAGGACAAGTAAAGGTGGTCTTTTCTTGATCCCCTTTTGACACAGGTATTTGAGAGAAGCCAGAATAACCATCTAGAAACCAGAAATGAGTATGTTTGGATAACCTTTCTAGCATTTGATCAATAAATGGCAAGGGGTAATGATCTTTCTTAGTAGCTTTATTTAACTTACGGAAATCAATTACCACCCTATAACCTGTAACTGTTCTTTGCGGGATCAATTCATCTTTATCATTAGGGACAACAATCATACTTCCTTTCTTAGGAACACAATGGACATGACTTACCCATTGGCTATCAGCAACTGGATAGATAATACCTGCTTCTAGGAGCTTTAGTATTTCCTTCCTCACCACTTCTTTCATCTTAGGATTTAACCGTCGCTGATGATCAATAACTGGTTTAGCATTTTCTTCCAATTTTATCTTGTGTTGATATATAGTGGGACTAATGCCCTTAAGATCATCCAGAGTATATCCAATAGCATTTCGGTGCTTCTTCAGAGTTTTCAATAATCTTTCTTCTTCCTGCTCTGAAAGGTTAGCACTAATAATAACATGATATATCTTCTTTTCATCAAGATAAACATACTTAAGACTATCAGGTAAAGGTTTAAGTTCAAACACGAGATCACCCTTGGGTGGAGGAGGATCCCCTAAGATTTCAACAGGCAAGTTGTTTTTCAATACGGGTCCCTGTGTAAGGAATATTTCTTCTATCTCCCTTCTCTCATTCATATGCATATCATTTTCATGGTCTAGCAAGTATTGTTCTAAAGGGTCATTAGGTGGCACGTCAATAGAAGCAAGACCAATAATTTCATCTTTACTAGGTAGTTCCTTTTCAAGGGGTTGTCTACAGAATTTAGCAAAGTTAAAATCATGAGACATATCCCCTAATCCGACAGTGACAATATTTTTCACGCAGACTATCTTGGCATTAACAGTGTTCAAGAAGGGTCTGCCAAATATAATGGGACAGAAAGCATCTTGTGGGGAACTAAGAACAAGAAAATTAGCAGGGTATTTAACCTTCCCACACAATACTTCAATATCTGTAACAATCCCAACTGGTGAAATAGTATCTCTATTAGCAAGCTTAATAGTAACATCAATCCCTTCTAACTCAACAGGTGCAATATCATGCATAATCTCGTTATACCAATCAAGAGGGATAATACTCACACTAGCACCTATGTCACATAAACCATGATAGCAATGATCTCCTATCTTAACGGAGATGACAGGCAAGCCTACAACATGTTTATGTTTATTCCTAGCATTGGGTTTAGCTATTCTAGCAGACTCTTCTTGGAGATAAATAACATGTCCATCCAAATCTTCTACCAAGAGATATTTAAACATAGCAACACTAGGTTCAACTTTAATTTGCTCAGAGGGTGTAGGTGTTCTACTATTACTCTTACGAACTACAGTTGAAGCTTGAGCATGATCCTTTATCCTAACAGGGAAAGGTGGTTTCTCTATATAAGCAGTAGGAATAACAGGATCAACATTATAAGTGATAGTCTTTTCTTCAACTTTAATAGGTTCAACTACTTTTACTTCAATAGGGGGATGGTATTTAAACCACTTCTCCTTGGGGAGATCAACATGAGTAGCAAAAGATTCACAAAAAGAATATACTATCTCAGAGTCAAGTCCATATTTAGTGCTAAAATCACGGAAAACACCGGTGTCCATAAAAGCTTTAACACAATCAAACTTAGGGGTCATACCTGACTCCATACCTTCATCGAGATCCCAATCTTCGGAGTTTCATTTAATTCTTCCCAATAAATCCCATTTGAATTCAACAGTCTTCATCATAAAAGAGCCAGAACAAGAATTATCGAGCATGGTACGATTATTGAGAGAAAGCCGAGCATAAATTTTTTGGATGATCATCTTTCTTAAAAGCTCATGATTGGGGCATGAATATAACATTGACTTAAGCCTCCCCCAAGCTTGAGCGATGCTTTATCCTTCGCGAGGTCGGAAATTATAAATATAATTACGATCACGATGAACCTGGTGCATAGGGTAGAACTTCTGATGAAATTCCAACTTCAGACGATTATAGTTCCATGATCCCATATCATCGCATAGCCTAAACCATGTTAATGCATCTCCCTTCAAAGATAAAGGGAAGAACTTCTTCTTGATAACATCCTCGGGTATACCTGCAAGCTTAAACAATCCACAAACTTCATCCACATAGATTAGGTGTAAGTCGGGATGCAGTGTTCCGTCTCCTGTAATGGGATTTTCAAGCAGTTTCTCTATCATACCCGAAGGAATCTCAAAGCAAACATTTTCAATAGGTGCAGTAGGTTGAGGAGCAACTCTTTGCTCTTCTTCTCGGGGTGAAGATACCCCGAACAAGCCCCTCAAAGGATTTTGAGCCATAGTAACAAGTGACAATAAATTTCAGCACACTATATAAATTTTTCCTTAGCAAATTCCACTTACCAAAGGCGCTTCACTCCTCGGCAACGGCGCCAGAAAAGAGTCTTGATGACCCACAAGTGTAGGGGATCTATCGTAGTCCTTTCGATAAGTAAGAGTGTCGAACCCAACGAGGAGCAGAAGGAAATGATAGGCAGTTTTCAGTAAGGTATTTTCTGCAAGCACTGAAATTATAGGTAACAGATAGTTTTGTGATAAGATAATTGGTAGCAAGTGACAAAAGGTAAAAGTAAATAAGGTGCAGCAAGGTGGCCCAATCCTTTGTGTAGCAAAGGACAAGCCTGGACAAACTCTTATGCAAGGTAAAGAGCTCCTGAGGACATATGGGAATTATCGTCAAGCTAGTTTTCATCACGATCATCTGATTCGCGTTCGGTACATTGATAATTTGGTATGTGGGTGGACCGGTTCTTGGGTGCTGCCCTTACTTGGACAAGCCTCCCACTTATGATTAACTTCTAATGCAAGCATCCGCAACTACAAAAGAAGTATTAAGGTAAACCTAACCATAGCCTGAAACATATGGACCAAATCAGCCCCCTATGAAGCATTGCATAAACTAGTGTTTAAGCTTCTGTCACTCTAGCAACCCATCATCTACTTATTACTTCCCAATGCCTTCCTCTAGGCCCAAATAATGGTGAAGTGTCATGTAGTCGACGTTCACATGACACCACTAGAGGAGAGACAACATACATCTCATCAAAATATCAAACGAAGACCAAACTCACATGACTACTAATAGCAAGAATTCCCCCATGTCCTCAGGAACAAAAGTAACTACTCACAAGACATAATATTGTTCATGATCAGAGAGGTATTAATATGCATAATGGATCTGAACATATGATCTTCCACCAAGTAAACCAACTAGCATCAACTACAAGGAGTAATCAACACTACTAGCAACCCACAGGTACCAATCTGAGGTTTAGGTACAAAGATTGGATACAAGAGATGAACTAGGGTTTAAGAGGAGATGGTGCTGGTGAAGATGTTGATGAAGATAGCCCTCCCCAAGATGGGAGAGTTGTTGGTGATGACGGCGGTTACGATTTCCCCCTCCCGGAGGGAAGTATCCCCGGCAGAACAGCTCTGTCGGAGCCCTAGATTGGTTTCTGCCTCGGTTCCGCCTCGAGACAGCGGCGTCTGGTCCCGGGGCACCTGGGGCCTGCTGGCTGGCCCTCGAGGCAGGGGCGCGCCCTGGGAAGGGGGGCGCGCGCCCCACCCTCGAGGCCAGCCGGTGGCCCCTCTCGTGGGTTTCTTCTGCCATATATTTTTTATATTTTCCGAAACGATGTTCTTTGGAGTTTCAGGGTTTTTGGAGTTGTGCAGAATAGGTTTCCAGAGTTTGCTCCTTTTCCAGCCCAGAATTCCAGCTGCCGGCATTCTCCCTCTTCATGTAAACCTTGTAAAATAAGAGAGAATAGGCATAAGTATTGTGACAAATCATGTATGAACAGCCCATAATGCAATAAATATCAACTTATAAGCATGATGCAAAATGGACGTATCAGTGGATCACACCATAGGGTTAGTTGTATGTTGATAGGACTACGTATTGGAGGGCAATAGTGACAGAAGCTTCAACCTAGCGTAGAAATTGATGCATACGGGATTGAAGGGGGGCCAATATCTCTTAATGCTATGGTTGGGTTTTACCTTAATGAACGTTTCTAGTTGTGGATGCTTGCTAATAGTTCCAACCATAAGTGCATAGAATTCCAAGTAAGGGATGACATGCTAGTAGTGGCCTCTCCCACATAAAACTTGCTATCGGTCTAGTAACATAGTCAATTGCTGAGGAGCAATTTCGCAACTCCTACCACCACTTTTCCACACTCGCTATCACTAACTTTATTGCTTCTTTATCTTAACAGCCCCTAGTTTATATTTACGTGCTCTTTATATTCTTGCAAACCTATCCCACAAAAACTACCAAGTACTTCTAGTTTCATACTTGTTCCAGCTAAAGTAAACATCAAGCGTGCGTAGAGTTGTATCGGTGGTCGATAGAACTTGAGGGAATATTTGTTCTGCCTTTAGCTCCTCGTTGGGTTCGACACTCTTACTTATCGAAAGAGGCTACAACTGATCCCCTACACTTGTGGGATATCAGCGCCCCCCTGCCTCATGGGCCCCCTGGGACTCCACCGACATCAACTCCAACTCTATATATTCACTTTCGAGGAGAAAAAAAACGAGCAGAGGGATTCATCATGTTTTACGGTACGGAGCCACCGCCTAGCCCTAATCTCTCCCGGGAGGGCTGATCTGGAGTCCATTCGGGGCTCCAGAGAGGGGAATTCGTCGCCATCGTCATCATCAACCACCCTCCATCACCAATTTCATGACACTCACCGCCGTGCGTGAGTAATCCCATCGTAGGCTTGCTGGACTGTGATGGGTTGGATAAGATTTACCATGTAATCGAGTTAGTTTTGTTAGGGTTTGATCCCTAGTATCCATTATGTTCTAAGATTGATGTTGCTATGATTTTGCTATGCTTAATGCTTGTCACTAGGGCCTGAGTGACATGATTTCAGATCTGAACCTATTATGTTGTCATGAATATATGTGAGTTCTTGATCCTATCTTGCAAGTCAATAGTCACCTACTATGTGTTATGATCCGGCAACCCCGAAGTGACAATAATCGGGACCACTCCTGGTGATGACCATAGTTTGAGGAGTTCATGTATTCACTAAGTGTTAATGCTTTGGTCCGGTACTCTATTAAAAGGAAGCCTTAATATCCCTTAGTTTCCAATAGGACCCCGTTGCCACGGGAGGGTAGGACAAAATATGTCATGCAAGTTCTTTTCCATAAGCACGTATGACTATATTCGGAATACATGCCTACATTACATTGATGAATTGGAGCTAGTTCTGTGTCACCCTATGTTATAATGTTGCATGAGGAATCGCATCCGACATAATTATCCATCATTGATCCATTGCCTATGAGCTTCTCACATATTGATCTTTGCTTAGTTACTTTTCCGTTACAATTGCTACAAAAACTGCTACTGTTAATTTTGCCATCGTTACCGTTACTTCCATACTACTTTGCTACTAAATAGTTTGCTGCAGATATTAAGTCTTCCAGGTGTGGTTGAATTGACAACTCTACTGCTAATACTTGAGAATATTCTTTGGCTCCCTTGTGTCGAATCAATAAATTTGGGTTGAATACTCTACCCTCGAAAACTGTTGCGATCCCCTATACTTGTGGGTTATCAAGACCATTTTCTGGCGCCGTTGCCGGGGAGCATAGCTCTATTCTTTGAGTCACTTGAGATTTATATCTGTTGATCACTATGAAGAACTTGAAAGATGAAAGAACCAAGATTTTTCCCTCAACTACGAGGGGAGGTAAGGAACTGCCATCTAGCTCTGCACTTGATTCACCTTCTGTTTTGAGTATACTTGCGACCCTACTCCTGCTATTAATTCTGATATGTCTTATGTTATTAATGATGCCACTTCTTCTATGCATGATGCTTATGATGAAACTACTTCTATGCTTGATAATAATGTGCCATTAGGTGAATTTCTTGATGAACAACTTTCTTGTGTTAGAGAGAATGAAATTATTGAAACAGATAATATTGATGAAAGTGATGATGAAGATTCTCCCCCTAGATATGAATTGCCTGATGTGCCTGAGGGTTATGTTATGGATGAAGAAACTGCTAGAGATCTTTTTTCTTGCAAAGATAGATATGATCTTAAGAAATTGTTAGCTAAGCTGAAAGAGAAGTCTTTCAATGCTAGAATGAAATATGAACCTGCTTTTGCTACTTCATCTATCTATATTTCTGATCAGGATTATGATTTCTCTATCGATCCTGAGTTAAATACTTTGGTTGAATCTGATCCTTTTTATGGCTATGAAACTGAAACTGTCGTGGCACATCTTACTAAATTGAATGATATAGCCACACTATTCACTCATGAGGAAAAAATTCGCTACTACTATATCCTTAAGTTATTTCCGTTCTCCTTAAAGGGTGATGCTAAAACATGGTTTAATTCTCTTGCTCCTGGTTGTGTGTGTAGTCCCCAGGATATGATTTATTACTTCTCTGCTAAATATTTCCCCACTCATAAGAAACAAGGTGCCTTAAGGGAAATATATAATTTTGTGCAAATTGAAGAAGAGAGTCTCCCACAAACTTGGGGGAGGCTTCTCCGATTACTTAATGCTTTGCCTGATCATCCTCTCAAGAAAAATGAAATACTTGATATCTTTTATAATGGACTAACCAATGCTTCCAGAGACCACCTCGATAGTTGTGCCAGTTGTGTTTTTAGGGTAAAAGCTGTTGAGCAAGCTGAATTTCTATTGAATAATATAGTGAGTAATGATAATGATTGGACACTTCCTGAACCAACTCCTAAGAAAACTCCGAAGAAAAGGGGTATTCTACTTCTCAGTCCTGAAGATATGCAAGAGGCAAAGAAATCTATGAAAGAAAAGGGTATTAAAGCTGAAGATGTTAAGAATTTACCACATATTGAAGAAATACATGGTCTTGATAACCCGACACAGGTAGTAAAGGTAAATTCTCTCTATAGATTTGATGAAGGTGATATTCCTCGTAATAAGTCTGCTAGCCAATTCTTAGACGAGTTTGATAATTTTATTGTTAAACAAGAAAACTTCAATGCTTATGTTGGTAGACAATTGAAATGTAATGCTTGTATGATTGAACACTTGAGTGATTATATGTCTAGAGTTAAAGGTGAACTTAAAATCATTAGTAAACATGCTTCTATGGTTACCACTCAGGTAGAACAAGTGCTTAAAGCACAAGATGATTTGCTCATTGAATTAAATAGTAAGACAAATGATAATGGTGTTAAAGTTGTGGCTAGAGGGGGTAGAATGACTCAGGAACCTTTGTATCCTGAGGGCCATCCTAAAAGAGTTGAGCAAGATTCTCAGAGAACTAATGTTGATGCACCTAGTCCTTCTAAGAAGAAGAAAAAGAAAAATGATAGGACTTTGCATGCTTCTAGTGAACCTATTGTTGACACACCTGAGAATCACAATGATATTTCTATTTCCGATGCTGAAACACAATCTGGTAATGAACATGAACCTAGTGATAATGATAATGGTGATGTTCATGTTGATGCTCAACCTAGCAATAACAATGATGTAGAGATTGAACCTGCTGTTGATCTTGATAACCCATAATAAAAGAATCAACGTTATGATAAAAGAGACTTCTTTGCTAGGAAACACGGTAAAGAAAGAGAACCTTGGGTTCAGAAACCCATGCCTTTTCCTCCTAAACCATCCAAGAAAAAGGATGATGAGGATTTCGAGCACTTTGCTGAAATGATTAGACCTATCTTTTTGCGTATGCGTTTGACTGATATGCTTAAAACAAATCCTTATGCTAAGTATATGAAATATATTGTTACAAATAAAAGAAAGATACCGGAAGTTGAAATTTCCACCATGCTTGCCAATTATACCTTTAAAGGTGGAATACCAAAGAAACTAGGAGATCCAGGAATACCAACTATACCATGCTCCATTAAAAGAAACTATGTTAAAACTGCTTTATGTGATCTTGGAGCCGGTGTCAGTGTGTCGGTGTACTAAAGTAGGGGTACCCTAGTATCCCGAACTTGTGCACGGGCAGTCGCAGCGCCCCGCGGCAAGGCTTGCCGGGTGACCGCCAAGGCCCTCCGTGGTTCCTTTGGAGCCATTCAAGAACAAAGTATTCAAGCCAAGGAAACAAGGCCCCGGCAAGAGGAGCTTGCCGGGAAGGCCACTTAAGGCACAAGACCCCGGCGAGAGGAGCTTGCCGGGAAGGCCAACCAAGGCATTTCAAGGAACTTGCCGCGACGCGCCACGCGTCCCGTCAAGGCCCGATGAGCGACAAGCTCCCAGACACGAAAAGACAACGACCGTGGCAAGGTGCTTGCCGCGGCAAGCTACCAGTTTGTACCCGCGCTCCAGTGCATCCACCCACGTGCCACTCTGGGATCCTTCCAGGCGTACGTGGCGGGAGGCTGTGCAGCCAGGGGTACACGGTGGCAAGCGGCGCTGACAAGGTTGCCATCGTGGCGAACGGTGGCGCCCCTGACGGCCCCTTTTTGCACTGTTTGGGCGACGTCGATGGTCATTTAATGCCCTTGTCCCCTGCCGTCAGGGTTAGGTATGGAACATTGTACAAGTAGGTGTACCAACTACAATACTTTTCCATTTTTGCCCTCATCTGCGTTGCCACCTGTCGGTGACCCCTTGAGCATATAAAAGGAGGCCCATGCGCAACGTAGAAGGGGATTCGAACACTCTCTGGCTCGGTCTCGTTAGCTGCTGAAGGGTACTGTAGCTTCCAGCGCTCCCGAGCCAAGAACTCAATACAAACCACAAAGCAGGAGTAGGGTTTTACGCATCCGTGCGACCCGAACCTGGGTAAAATGCTCGTGTGCCTCGCCTCGATCTGCTCTTCGTGCGATCTCCGCCCCCTGTCGTACCGAAAGGGGCTCCGTCCCCATAGGTGTTCATGGGTGGATCAGTTTCCCCAACATCTTTGGCGCGCTAGGTAGGGGGTGCGTCCAGATTGTGTGAACCTGATCCGGCATCCACACGAGCTAGATCTTCATCGTCTTCATCAACATGCCACCGAAGAAGAAGGCTTCGGAGGCAGCTGCTCCGTCCGCGTCGATCCCACCACCGCCGGAGCCAATGGCTGGTGGGGTAGACGCCGGCGGAAGAACGGGCGTCGACGAGGGAGCTCACGGTGCTGCCAGGTCCAAGGACAAGGCTGCGCTGCCCATCGGCGGCGTAGCCCGCTCCCACGACGACCGGGCGCACTCTAAGACCTCGGCGTCCGTGCATGCACCGCGCCCATCTCAGGAGGCGCGGGACCGGCAACATCATGGTACCCACGGTACCATACGTTTGCTGGGCCAAGATCGAGCTGGTGGATCTCGGGATGCTGAAGACCACCATGCACGCCAACATGCCGGCACGAGCAAGGCACGGTCGCATGGACGGGATACTGCTCCTTCTAACTTAGTTAGAAGTCCGAGCATATCCCGCTCCTCGCACCGTTCGCCACCGCTACCCACCACTCCAGCGGAAGCTCTGGCACGAGCTCAACTGCTCCTAGACTTCCCTCCAGCGGCAGACAAGGCCGACGACTGGAGGGCCACCATTCAGAGTCTCATTGCCTTCGCCAACGGCGACACTCTGCGGCAGCTGAGCACATCGCAGCCGTGGCAAGTCAGCCAGGCACGGGCCGATGGCGACAAGACCGGTGGAGGTGCAACCACCGTGCACTCTCCGCCCCGAAGGCCAAGATCGCCGACTCGCCGGATCAACATCGACGACGACTCCACCGCGTCATCAGATCCACGAGCTCGTCGCGATTAGCGGCAAGTTCTCCACGAGCGACAACAAGAAGACGCTCGTACTCGCATCGAGCGCCGAAGAGAAGCGCGGCATCAATCAGACCAGCGCGCGGGGCCCGCTGTCGACATGCATGCGCCAGGGGAACCAGGCGACTTGCCGTATGCGGTAGGTTGTCCTGCGTTTACCCTGAGCTGCGGCAAGTCCAGTGGCCCAGCATGAAGAATTTCAAGCCAGACGTACCAGAGAAGTACGACGGCAAGACACATCCGTCGAAGTTCCTCAGCATCTACACCATCGCGGTGCAAGCTGCCAAGGGACGAGACGACAAGATCCTTGCCAACTACTTCCCGCTGGTGCTCAAGCCCAACGTCAGGTCCTGGCTCATGCACTTGCCGGACAACTCCATATCCTCTTGGGCAGACTTGTGCCATCAGTTTGTCGGCGCCATTACAGGCGGCCACAAACCTCATGGCCAAGAAAGTGACCTACATCTGCTCGCCCAGAAGGAAGGAGAACCCCTGCGCAAGTATATCCAGAGATTCAGCCATGTACAGCACAACATCCAAGATATCCACCCTGCCGCGGTTATCAGCGTGTTCCATCAGAACGTGCGTAACCGCGGGATGAGGGAGGAGATGGCGATGTGCAAGATCAGGGACGTCAGTGAGCTGTATGCCCTGGCCGACAAGTGTGCACGTGCTGAGGAGGGGAGGAAACTCCCCGGAGAGGATACATGAGCAGGGGGATCTGACAGTGAGGATGCTGCCCCGGCAAAGAAAAACCGGTGGCGGAGCAACAGGAAGAAGAAAAGAAAAGAGGTGCTAGTCATTGAGCAGTCCGGCAACGAAGGTGCCGCCAAGAAAGCCCAAGTTGGTAGCTCCGGCAAGGAGACTGCCGCATGCACCAACTGCCAGGCTGTGGCGGCCGCCGACAAACAGGACGGCACCGACAAGCAGTACTGCAAGATCCACCGCACCAAGGGCCACGACCTCCAGAACTGCAAGAGGGTCGAGCAGCTTGTCGAGCAGCAGAAGGCTGAGTACGAGCGGCGCGACAAGGAGAAGGCCCAAGGAGGTGCTGCAGGATCTGGCACGAAGCGTCCCGGCCGTGGAAGACGCCGCGGCAAGGCCAAGCAGCGGCAAGGAGATAGACCTCCCCGCGGCCGCGACAAGGATGATGACAACGACGACGATGAAGACATGGATGATGTTGAGACCAGCGAGCAGGAGTTCCAGAAAGCCACAGAGGTCTTGTGCGTTGACGGCGGTGCTTCTCTGCATACTTCACACCGCCAACTCAAGCAGTGGGTGCGGCAAGTCAATGCGGCAGAACCACCTGTCGAATCGCGCAAACTTCCGAAATGGTCCAGCACGCCTATCATCTTTGATATTGAGGACCACCCTGATCGCACAACTGCAGTCGGGTGCTTGCTGATGTTGGTTTCGCCAACTATCCACAACCTCAAGGTCACTAAGATGTTAGTTGACGGCGGGGCCGGCTTGAACCTGATCTCCTCTGCTGTACTCCAGAAACTCCAGATCCCTGGCAGCGAGCTCGAAGAGACCGGCACATTCCAAGGAATCAACCCGCGAAGGATCAAGCCGAAGGGGAAGATCACGTTGCCAGTGACATTTGGCGGCGAGCTGAACTTCAGGACTGAGAGGGTCACTTTTGACGTTGCCAACTTTCCATTGCCTTACAATGGGATACTTGGCCGTCCAGCACTCGCCAAGTTCATGGCAGCCTCTCACTACGCATACAACATGCTGAAGATGCCAGGCCCGATAAGCGTCATCTCTGTCCCTGCGACAAGAAGGATGCCCTTATCTGCATCGACAAGATCTACCGGGAAGCAGCAGCCGCAACAGATAGCAAGACACTTGCCGCTGAAGCTCCGGGGGGGGGGAGAAGAAGACCAAGTCCGGCAAGAGCTCTGATGCCCACTCCGGCAAACGCACCTCTTCGGAGTGCTGCGCTACCGTCGAGGACGCACCATCGAGCTCCACCGGCAAGTGTAAGAAGACAATGGAAGCTCCGCCAGAGACCAAGAAGGTGTCCGCCAAGGAGGACGGCACTGGTGGTACCTTCACCATCAGTGCCACACTTGACCCTAAATAGGAAAGCGCGCTCGTTGCTTTCCTGCGGGCGAATGTTGACGTGTTTGCATGGCAACCGTCTGACATCCCCAGTGTTCCCAGGAAAGTAATTGAGCACCATCTTGCCGTCTGTCATCATGCGCAGCCCGTCAAGCAGAAAGTCAGGAAACAAGCAGTGGAGCGCCAAGAATTCATCGCAGAAGAGATCAAGAAGTTGGAAGCAGCAGGCCTTGTCAGAGGAGTGCTCCATCTTACGTGGTTGGCCAATCCTGTAGTCGTGCGCAAAGCAAACGGGAAATGGAGGCTTTGTATCGACTTCACCGATGTGAATAAAGCTTGTCCCAAAGACCCATTTCCCTTACCGCGCATTGACAAGATTGTTGACTCCACGGCCGGATGTGACTTGCTTTCATTTCTTGACGCATACTCAGGATACCATCAAATCTTCATGGCAGAAGAGGATGAGGAGAAGACCGCATTCATCACTCAATGTGGCACGTACTGTTTCATACGGATGCCTTTTGGTTTAAAGAATGCTGGTTCAACATTTGCAAGGGTAGTCCATACCGCTTTTGAGCCACAAATTCACAGGAATGTGGAAGCATACATGGATGACATAGTGGTCAAGAGCAAGGACAGGGCAACCCTGATTCAAGATTTAGACGAGACCTTTGCAAATCTGCGCAAGATCCAGCTCAAGCTCAACCCCGAGAAGTGTGTGTTTGGAGTCCCTTCCGGCAAGCTTCTCGGGTTCTTCGTGTCTCAGAGGGGAATTGAAGCCAATCCCGACAAGATCAAGGCCATTGAGCAGATCGAAGCACCAAAGCGCGTCAAGGATGTACGAAGACTTGCCGGTTGCATGGCTGCTCTCAGCAGATTTATCTCTAAGTCTGCTGAACGCGCCCTGCAGTTTTTCAAAATATTGAAAATGGCAGGTCCAATGAAATGGACTCCGGAAGCGGAGGCTGCGCTGCAAGACTTGAAGAGGTACCTGTCCTCCACTCCAATACTTGTCGCACCTAAGCCACAAGAGAAGTTGCTGTTGTATCTAGCGGCAACCAATCAAGTGGTTAGTGCTGCGTTAGTAGCGGAGAGGGAGGCAGACGATGAGCCAGCAACCGCGGCAAGCGCATCCAGCGACAAGCAGGGGACTTCCTCGACAAGCTCTGGTCCCGACAAAGATGGATCTGCGCAGGCGTAAGAGGAGATACGGAAGAAAATGGTGCAGCGCCCAGTTTACTTTGTCAGCTCCCTTCTGCAGGGGGCTAGGTCAAGGTACTCTGGTGTGCAAAAGTATCTTTTCGGCCTTCTCATGGCCTCGAGAAAGCTGCGCCATTACTTCCAAGCACATGAGATCACAGTTGTCACTCGCTTTCCGCTGAAGAGGATACAGCAGAATCCAGAAGCAACAGGCAGGATTGTTGAGTGGGCACTGGAACTGTCAAGCTTTGGCCTCAAGTTTGAGAGCACCTCAACTATCCAAAGCAGAGCATTGGCAGAATTCATAGCAGAGTGGACGCCGACACCAGATGAAGAAATTCCAGAAACGAGCATCCCCGTCAAGGAAGCAAGCAAAGAGTGGCTGATGTACTTTGATGGTGTCTTCTCGCTGCAAGGCGCCAGTGCTGGCGTGCTGCTTGTCACACCCACCGGAGAGCACCTCAAGTACGTAGTCTAGATGCAATTTCCCAAGGAGCAAGCAACAAACAATACTGCAGAGTATGAGGGTTTGCTTGCCGGTCTCAGGATCGCGGCAGACCTTGGGATCAAGAAGCTCATTATCAGGGGTGACTCGCAGCTTGTCGTCCGCCAAGTGAACAAGAATTATCAGAGTCCGTTGATGGAAGCTTACGTCGATGAAGTGAGAAAGCTTGAAGAGCACTTTGACGGCCTACAGATGGAGCATGTTCCAAGAGCTCAGAACGACATCGCCGATGGCCTGTCAAAGTGCGCCGCGCTTAAGTTACCTGTGGAACCAGGGATCTTTGTGCTCAAGCTGACTCAACCATCCGTAACGCCACCAACTAGACAGAGCCAGAAGAGGAAGTTGATTTCTGGTGACTATCTACCGGCAGAGCTTCCCGAAGCCGCCGCCAAGAAGGTCCCCAAGATCAACACCAAGAGCGCTGAGGAGCAGTCTGCTCCGGCGAGCCCTAGGGTTTGTTCCGTTGAAGCAAACGCTCCCGACAAGTTGTGCTTCGGCAAGCTTGCCGGGGAACATCAGGCTCCGGCTGAGCCGCAAGTTCTCGCCGTAGAAGTGGATGTTCCCGCAGCAGCATATGTGCCTTTAGTCCTTGTTGTCGAGCCACAAGCTCCAGCATGGGCACAGCAGATTGTCCGTTTCCTTCAGACAGGAGAACTTCCCGAAGAGCAAGAAGAAGCGGAAAGAGTAGCCCGGCAGTCAAGTATGTACCAGTTTGTTGACAACACACTGTAAAGAAGAAGACTCAACGGTGTGAAATTAAAGTGTATTCTCCGGGAAGATGGACAAAAGCTGTTGGCAGAGATACATGGAGGCATATGTGGTCATCACATTGGCGCAAGAGCACTTGCCGGCAAAGCGTTCCGGCAAGGTTTCTTTTGGCCGACAGCCCTCCAGGATGCAATTGCACAAGTAACCAAGTGTGAAGCGTGCCAGTTCCATTCCAAGCAGATACACCATCCAGCTCAAGCTCTCCAGACGATCCCTTTATCCTGGCCATTTTCGGTCTGGGGGCTCGACATCCTTGGCCCCTTTCCCCGCGCAGCCGGGGGCTTTGAGTACTTGTACGTTGCAATCGACAAGTTCACAAAGTGGCCGGAAGTGGAACCAGTGAGGAAGGTGACCGCACAGTCAGCAGTCAAGTTCTTCAGGTCAATTGTTTGCCGCTTCGGGATCCCTAAGAGGATCATCACCGACAACGGTACGCAATTCACGAGCCGCACCTTCATGCAGTATGTCCAAGATCTTGGCGCCAAGGTCTGCTTTGCTTCTGTTGCTCACCCGAGAAGCAACGGTCAAGCAGAGAGGGCGAATGCTGAAGTGCTGCGCGGACTCAAGACCAGAACTTTCGACAGGCTGCACAAGTGCGGAAGAAACTGGATCGAGGAGCTGCCGGTGGTTCTTTGGTCGATCAGGACGACGCCAAATCGAGCCACTGGACAGACACCTTTCTCTCTAGTCTATGGAGCAGAGGCAGTTCTCCCCACGGAACTCGTATGCGGGTCACCTCGAGTGCTCGCTTATGATGAGCTCGAGCAAGAGCAGCTGCGACAAGATGACGCGCTGCTCCTTGAGGAATACCGTCTTCAGGCTGCTATACGAGCTGCTCGCTATCAGCAAGCTTTGCGCCGCTACCATAGCCGCAAAGTTAACGCCAGAAGTCTCGAGGAAGGCGACCTTGTTCTTCGGCGCGTTCAGTCCGCCAAGAATTCCAACAAGTTGACGCCGAAGTGGGAAGGCCCTTACCGGGTGAAACGAGTCACTAGGCCTGGCGCTGTCTGCCTTGAGACCGAAGATGGCTTTCCGGTGAGCAACTCCTGGAACATCGAGCATCTTCGTAAGTTTTACCCGTAAGGCGCGGTTGTCGGGAGCCGTTCCGACAACCACCTTTTGTACAAGTCTTGCCGCTGTTGCATGTAATCCTTTGTACAAAGCCGGGCGCAGACCCCGTGCATCAGTAAAGCCCATGTGCTCCGCACATCTTGTCAATTTCATGCTTTCTATTTTTTGCATGTGTTATCTGACACTTTGTGCAGCACCTGCATCCGGTAAGCAATAACGAGCCGTAAGGCTCAATATCGGTATTTTCTCTTCTTTCTTTTTTCTCAAGGAAAGGAAGGTTCCCTCGTGCACAAGTTTGCCGGGGGGAGGAGAAGGTAGTGGTATGGACCAGGCGTCGTTCAAGAAAGTTTCGCCTTGCCGGGAAGCAAACAACAGAAAAGCTAAGTTGCCAAAGCTTGAGCAACTAGATTTTTAAATTTTTAAGTTATCTTCCTTGAACGACAGTGCTTTGTATGGAAAACCTGTGCACGGAGGAACCAACTCGTAGCTAGTTGCGCCCTTACTTTGTTTCGAGTCCGCTCAACAGCTTAAGTGTGCTGCGACTAGTGTCGCGCCCTTACTTTGTTTCGAGTTTGCTCAACAACTTAAGTGAGCTGCGACTAGTTGCGACAAGGTTTCTTGTCGGTAACGGCACCGCCAGCAGGCTGCTGAAGTTCCGCACTCAGCGCTCGCGGCTAAGGTGCCTGCGCCGGCAAGTTCCCTAAAAGCGTAGGGCAGAGACATACAAAGGAAGGAATCAAGTAAAGGAAATAACATTGCAATTACTACCCAAAATAGAGTTATATTACAAGATAGCTTGTCGCAGCTCTAACAGATTGTTAGCGTAACATGACAAGCAGCGACAAGAAAGAAGAAAACGGGCGGCCTAATCTGCGCGATCTCCCTCAACCCTCTTGATCCCGCTCACCTTGTCCACAATGGGTGCGACAAGGGCCTTGAGCGCGTCCAGATCAGCGTCCGATGACAGGGACTTGAGGACGTTGGTGAGGTTGAGGCCTGGATTGCGGAAGGCCACCTTCACCAACACCTTTTGAAGGGCTCCCGCGCAGAGCTTGCGCGACTCGTCCGCCAGCTGCTTTGGGATCCTCTCCCGGAGTCGCTAGAGGGCCGTCGCCACGCCTCTGAAGAACAAGGTGAGCTTGGCGCTGGGGTGGAGGTTCTCATCGAAGGAATACCGGAGATACTCCGCCCCCAGCTGCGCCAGCTCCCTGTCGATATCTGCGGCAACATTGACGAGACCCTCCGTCCAATGCTCCACAGTCTCCCTAAAGGTGTTCTGGGTGACAGCAGCACTCGCCAGCAGCGCCTTCTTGGCCTTGACCTCCTCCTTCAAGGCCGCCTCCCGCTCCTTGGCGCCGTCCAGCGTCTTGGTCAAAGTGGTCAGCTTCAACTCAAGATCAGCGTTGGAGTCCTTGGCGGTGGCAAGCTCCTTGCCCTTCTCGGCGAGACGAACCTGCAGCTCTGAGTGGCTGTGGGTGTCCTTCTCCCGCTCAAGCTTGAGCGCGACGATCTCTTCACCTCTCGCCTTGAGATCGGCCTCCAGTTGCGCCACCTTCGCCTCTAGTTCCTTCTTGGCGGTCTCGGCAGCTGCGGCAGCGTCCTTTGCTTCCTGGAGGGCCCCGCCAAGTGATTGCTCGCGCGCGGCAAGCTCCTCCTCGTGGCTGTCGAGGTTGACCTTCCACTGCGCCAGCTCGCCCTCCCGCGTGGACAGCTTCTCAGCGGCAAGCCGCTGCTGCTCTTCGACTTCGGCCTTCTCGAGGAAGAAGGCCGTCTGCTCTTCGGCAAGTTGCTCCCGCTCCTCTGCCAGGGACCGGAGAGCTGCCTGGTTGAGGGCCCGGAGCTCCTCCGCACGCTTCTCGATGTCAGCTCCCGCCTTCGCGGCAGGAGCCTCTCGGGACTCCAGCTTGGCCTGCCGAGCGCGGTAGAGCGACAGCAACTTCCGCAGCAGCCGCTCCTCCTCAGGCTCGCCACTGCTGCTGCTCGGCGCGTCGACCAGCGTCAGCCCAGCGGAGGCGAGCACCTCTCCGTCGAAGATTTCTCCCTCAACCGGCGCCCTGGAGCTTGAGGCCCAGGGGAGTTTGATGAAGACGTCGTCGCCGCCTTCAAGTAGCCGCCTGGCTCGGGCACTTCGGAGCTTGGGGCTGCGGCTGCGGTGGAGGGCTCGGCAGTCGGTGTAGCGCCTGGCGCTCCTGCGGCCTCAGTGCTGTCAGTGCGATCACCAGACCCCTCGCCAGCTGCTGCGGCGGCAGCCTTGGCGGCCTCGTCACCGGCGGGATCGTCAGCACCGGCCACCTCTTCGGTGGCAACGGCGTCGTTGGTGTTGCCGCGCGCATTCTCTTCATCAGCAACCTCCGTCTCCATCGGCTCCGCAGCAGATGGATCTGACGGCCGGAAAGGGGAGAAAAACAGTCAAGCAAATATCCAAAAAAGAAGATCAAAAGAAGAAAAGCCCAAGGGGAGTTTGAAGCGAGAGGATTACCTGCGCGAGCCGGCTCCTCTGCAGGCTCCCTCGCCGGAGAGCTTTCCCTTGGTGGCGCAGTCATGGTCTCCACCGGCAGAGGGCTGCTGGTGCTGTCCCTCACCGGAGAGCCCCCCCTCGCCGGAGGACTCTCCCTTGCCGGAGAGCTCCCCCTTGACGGCGTAGTTGAAGCAGATGGCACGTCGGGGGCGGTCTCCGGGCGCTCCTGGTGCGGCTGCTCTGCTCCTACACGAACCAACAATCAAGATATCAGCAAAGATAAAACGCCCACGCACGCCTAACAGCGGAAAGTGAACCATACACTTACGCTGGGGGCTGCGCTGGGGGCTGCCCTGAAGATCAGTTGCCGGGTCCGGCAAGTTTGTCTCAGGCGCACCCCCTGCTCTCACGGTGGGCTCGTCCTTGATGACAATCACCGGGACCTTGGCTCTCTTCGCCGCCCTCTGGGCCAGAGTCTAAAAAGGAACAAGTTCAGAGTCAAGCAAATGAGAGATACAAGACCAAACAACAAAAATTAAAGAAATACAAGAACGAAAAAGTCTTACTCTTCTTCTTCCTCGTCGGAGCTGAGCGCGGAGAAGTCGAAGTCCGGCTCACGCCCGGCGCGAGGAGGCGGAGGGGTAGGCTCCCTTGGCCGCTTGGCGGGAGCAGTGGCGGTGGTTTGAGACGACCCCGCTCCGGCTGCTGCCGTGGCGTGAGGAGCGGCAGGAGCAGAAGCGGCGGTCCAGGAAGACCCCGCTCCAGTTGCAGCAGATGCTCGAGGTGCTCCCGCGGCAACCTTGCTTGCCGCGGTGGAGCGCGTCGGGCGGCGCGGCGGCTGTTGACCCGTCTGCCGCTCCGTTACGTCCCCGGCCTTGCGGAGACGCCATGTTGGTGGAGCTGGAGGCTCTGCTAGCGGCAAGCTGCCTAAGGACGAGGAGGAAGAGGAGTCGATCTCCAACAAGCCGCTCGTGTCCTCGGCGGGCCCGCTCGACTCGACGCCCTGCTCGGCGGGCTCGCTTGACTCGACGTCTTGCCCGGCAAGCTCCCCCTCGCCGACAAATTCCCCTCGCTCGGCAAGGCTTGCCGCCTTCGCTGCATCTGCCTCCTCCATGGTGAATCCGAACTCCCGCGTGGCCGCGGCTGCCACCGCCTCTTCCAGCCTAGTGGCGATGTACGCCATCTCCTTATCGGTGGTGTCACGGGTGAGGCCCTTCTTCTCGTCGGAGCGAATCGGCACTTCTTCTAAGTTGTCGAAGAACTCCTACACGGCGTCGTCGGCAGGCTCTTGCCAAGTTGGGTCAATCCCATGAGAGTCGCATAGCGACATCATTGCGTGGATGCGGCTGAGCGCGGAGTTGTTGCACAGCGGGACGACACCCCTCGGCAACCTGAACACTTCGGGATGATCGGGGTCATACTTGAACAGCTCCTGGAGCATCACGTTGAGCTCCAGGACAGTGAAGTTGAAGTTGAGGCCCGGGCGCAGCCTCATGATATCTGCCGCATTCTCGAACTCCCAGGCGGGCCTCTTCCTCTCCTGCAAGGGGGCGATGCGGCGGCGAAGGCAATCTGCGCCAACTGCACCTACAGTGAGCCCGGCAAGCCTGAGGCGTCGGATCCGGGCAGTGGCAATCTTCAGTCTACCGTCTTCCGGGGCCAGGTCGCTCCAATCGTTGCCGCGCACTATTGAGGCTTGGCGCCGGGCGGTGAATGGCTGCGGGTTCTCCTTGACGATCCAGCACTAGTTAGCTCTCCATTCCTCCCATTTGCTGCGGAGCTCTCCCTCCAGATAAGCTTCCTTCTTGTGGGGCCTCGAGATCCAGGAGACTCCGCCGGATAGAGGCTCTCCTCTCTCAACTCGAGGCATAAAGAAGTGGCGGAAAAGGGCTACATTGGGATGGACTCCGACAAAGTTTTCGCAGAGATGTGCGAAAACTGCCATGGTCAGAACGGCGTTGGGGGTGATGTCAGAACGACGTTGGGGTGATGTCGAGGAGGTGGAACCCGTAGGTGTTCATAATGTCGCAGAAGAATTCAGAGAAAGGCGGGCAGAGCCTGCAGTAGAAGAACAAGGCAAAGAACGCATATCCGTTCGGAGCCATTTTACAAGAAACGGCTGGAAGTACCTTGGTGCGCGGATGCGCCCGCGTCTCCCCCGACCAGAAGAGGTAGTAGTTCTCCCTCAGCTCCTTCGCGGCAAGCTTGGGGGGGGAAGACAGCCTGCGCCTTTCGCAGCGCCGCGAGCCGCTGTGCCTCGGCCGACTTCACGCCCTTCCCCTTCTCGGCTTTCGGAGCCATGGCGGAAGTGGTGAGGGAGGTCGACGGCGTTGGTGGTGCTGGTGGCGATGGGGGGCGGAGGGCTGCTCTCTTTCGGCTTCGGGAAGAAGGGGAGCAACGAAGGTTTTCGAGGATTGAGGTAGCAACGGGCGGATGGACGAACTGCCCCTGTTTCCCCTGTTTATAAGGGGGGAGGGGGCGGACGTTCCGCATTTCCGAATAAAGAAACCACCCACGATCTCTCCCACGATGCCGCAATCAACGTGTGCCGTTCGGGGAGGGCGCGGTGGATACGGAGTAAGATACGGCGTACCCCAAGCCACGCGTGCCCGTGCACTATTTTGGGCCTGGCCCAACAGCGCTCGGCACCATGTATGGCCCAGGCCCGGGGCTCCTGTCGGTGTACTAAAGTAGGGGTACCCTAGTATCCCGAACTTGTGCACGGGCAGTCGCAGCGCCCCGCGGCAAGGCTTGCCGGGTGACTGCCAAGGCCCTCCGTGGTTCCTTTGGAGCCATTCAAGAACAAAGTATTCAAGCCAAGGAAACAAGGCCCCGGCAAGAGGAGCTTGCCGGGAAGGCCACTTAAGGCACAAGATCCCGGCGAGAGGAGCTTGCCGGGAAGGCCAACCAAGGCATTTCAAGGAACTTGCCGCGACGCGCCACGCGTCCCGGCAAGGCCCGGTGAGCGACAAGCTCCTGGACACGACAATACAACGACCGCGGCAAGGCGCTTGCCGCGGCAAGCTACCACTTTGTACCCGTGCTCCAGCGCATCCACCCACGTGTCGCTCTGGGACCCTTCCAGGCGTACGTGGCGGGAGGCTGTGCAGCCAGGGGTACGCGGTGGCAAGCGGCGCTGACAAGGTTGCCATCGTGGCGAACGGTGGCGCCCCTGACAGCCCCTTTTTGCACTGTTTGGGTGACGTCGATGGGCATTTAATGCCCTTGTCCCCTGCCGTCAGGGTTAGGTATGGAACACTGTACAAGTAGGTGTACCAACTACAATACTTTTCCATTTTTGCCCTCATCTGCGTTGCCACCTGTCGGTGACCCCTTGAGCATATAAAAGGAGGCCCATGCGCAACGTAGAAGGGGATCCGAACACTCTCTGGCTCGGTCTCGTTAGCTACTGAAGGGTACTGTAGCTTCCAGTGCTCCCGAGCCAAGAACTCAATACAAACCACAAAGCAGGAGTAGGGTTTTACGCATCCGTGCGACCCGAACCTGGGTAAACTGCTCGTGTGCCTCGCCTCGATCTGCTCTTCGTGCGATCTCCGCCCCATGCCGTACCGAAAGGGGCTCCGTCCCCATAGGTGTTCGTGGGTGGATCAGTTTCCCCGGCACAGTATTATGCCTCTCTCTTTATATCGTAGACTTGATTTGAATAAACTGACACCTACTGAAATATCTTTGCAAATGGCCGATAAATCAACTGCTATACCTGTCGGTATTTGTGAGGATGTGCCTGTTGTGGTTGCAAACTTTACTATTTTAATGGACTTTGTTATTCTTGATATTCCCGAGGACGATAGTATGTCGATTATCCTTGGTAGACCCTTTTTGAATACTGCAGGGCTGTTATTGATTGCAACAAAGGCAATGTCACTTTTCATGTTAATGGTAATGAGCATACGGTACACTTTCCGAGGAAACAACCTCAAGTCCAAAGTATCAATTCTATTGGAAAAAATTTAACGATTACTATTGGAGGTTTTGAATTCCCTCTTCCTATTGTCAAGAAGAAATATGATATTATTATTGTTGGGGACATGCATATCCCCGTTGAGGTAACCTAGTGCTATTCAAAAATTCTCCGGTTTCATGTTATTCGGAAAGAGTTTGGTAACAAGACTTGATCAACCTTGCTAGTGGATTCCTTTTGATGAGCATGAGATGAATGAAGTTATAAAGCACAACTCTCTGTACCCTCCTTTTACTTTCTTTTATTTAGATTAAATAAAGAAAAAAATAGTACTTTCTGTTTGTTTTCTGAATTATCCTTGCAATAAAATTACCCCAAAAATAAAAGTTCTCCAAATGTCCTGAAAATGAAATATGATTTTTTGTAGATTATTTAGGAATTTCTGGCACTGAGAACACACCAGGGGGACACACCATTTGGCCACGAGGGTGCAGGGCACGCCCCCTGCCTCGTGGGCCCCATGTGGACCCCCTCCACTTATTCCAGCACCCACTCACTTCGTCTTCCTCCACAAAAAATCCTCCCATAGCTCAAACCTGTGTTCTAGCTCATCTTGCTGCCATTTTTTATCTCTTTGCTCAAATCTCCATTCACAAAACTGTTTTGGGGATTGTTCTTCGGTATGTGACTCCTCCAATGGTCCAATTAGTTTTTGTTCTAGTACTTTATTTATTGCAAATTTTTGCTGCTAAGGTGACCCTGTTCTTGAGCTTGCATGTCAAATTTATATGGTCCGAAGTAGCTTTAATGCATGATATGCCCCCTAGGCACTTATGGGAGTACTTGCTATCAATCTTGTTGTGTTTGGTTCACTTTTATTTTGAGTCACTAAAATTTCAGAATTTTTTCAGAGAAATAAAAATGCATAGGACAATGTACCAAGGTTGTTCCTCAAGGAAGAAAGGACCAAGGCCCGCGATACGTGAACTGGACGATGAACCATCGAGGGAAGCTCAAGTGCGGCCTTGTGAATGGCCGTCAGAGGAGTTTATGGTCTATGCAGGCATCAAGGATGAATTTGACACGTATGCAAAAAGGAGATATGTTATAACTAGGGAGGAGGCGAACGAGTATGAAAGGAGGACGGAGGCAGCCCGCCTCCGAGCTGCAACTCTTCAGGCAGTAGCTGCTGCATCTCAGTACGATCCCAGCTATGACCTTGGCTATCCGCCAGGCCAGCAGTGGCCATAGACCAACTTAGGCCAAAAGCCTAAGCTTGGGGGAGTACGTATTTCTCACCGACATTACATTCATGTTCACACACTCATTCTAGTTGTCGGTGCTCATACTTTTTCATTGTACTATCCATGCTAGTTTATTTTCTTTTCTAACCCTTCTTCTTGTG
This sequence comes from Secale cereale, assembly GCA_902687465.1. Classification (NCBI taxonomy): domain Eukaryota; kingdom Viridiplantae; phylum Streptophyta; class Magnoliopsida; order Poales; family Poaceae; genus Secale; species Secale cereale. The sequence goes on from LR738710.1 coordinate 870,432,627, forward strand.
TGTTTGAAAAACCTTAAGAAAAACCAAAAAAATTAGTTGTAGCTTTTAGCTAGTTTACTTTCCATGCATGTAGTAGTAGTAATTAAAAGTAAACCCAAAAAGATTTCTCGTTCTTCTTTAGCTTGTTGGGAGATTTCCAGTGTAAATAGTTTTATTTCTTTTCTTTGGGGGTCGAGAGGAGAAGACCATGATGAAAATGTTGAGTGGCCCTCATATACATTATTGTTGATTTAACCAAGAGCCCATATTACCTTGTCTTCTCCCTTGTATTAAATGCTTGCAGATTCCAGATTAGTCCAATGCACGTGCACTATTATTATTATCCACACCGTTTGGTCCTGTGAGTGAAAGGCAATAATGACGATATATGATGGACTGATTGGGATGAGAGAAACTGGTATGAACTCGACCTATCTTGTTTTTATAAATATGATTAGTTCATCGTTCCTGATTCAGCCTATTATGAATGAAACATGTTTGCAATGACAATTAGATATTATAGTTGCTCATGCCATGCTTAATAAGCTAGGAGTTTATAATGGTTTACCTTGCGTGCCAACATGCTATTAAAAAGGTTGTGATGTGGTATGATAGGGTGGTATCCTCCTTTGAACGATTCGAGTGGCTTGACTTGGCACATGTTCACGCATGTAGTTGAAACAAAATAAACTTAGCCTCCACGATATTTATGTTCATGGTGATTTATATCCTACTCATGCTTGCACTCATTGTTGATTAATCTTAATGCATGTTCATGACTGTTGTCACTCTCTAGTTGGTCGCTTCCCGGTCTCTTTCTAGCCTTCAGTTGTACTAAGCGGGAATACTGCTTGGGAGACTGTTGGAGATATGCCCTAGAGGCAATAATAAAAGCATTATTATTATATATCCTTGTTCATGATAATTGTCTGTTATTCATGCTTGAATTGTATTGTACGGAAACAGCGATACATGTGTGAATACACAGATCACAATGAGTCCCTGGTAGGCCTCTAGTAGCCAGCTCGTTGATCAACAGATGGTCACGGTTTCCTGACCATGGACATGAGATGTCGGTGATAACGGGATCACATCATTAGGAGAATGATGTGATGGACAAGACCCAAACTTGAGCATAACACGAGATCGTATAGTTCGTAATGCATAAGCTTTTCGGTGTCAAGTATTTATTCCTTAGACCATGAGGTTGTACAACTCCCGGATACCGTAGGAGTGCTTTGGGTGTGCCAACCGTCACAACGTAACTGGGTGTCTATAAAGGTACGCATCGGGTATCTCCGAAAGTGTCTGTTGAGTTGGTACGAACCGAGACTGGAATGTTGTCACTCCGTATGACGGAGAGGTACCTCTGGGCCCACTCGGTAAGACATCATCGTAATGAGCTCAATGTGACTAAGTAGTTAGTCATGGGATGATGGATTACGGATCGAGTAAAGAGACTTGCCATAACGAGATTGAACAAGGTATCGAGAATACCGACGATCGAATCTCGGGCAAGTACCGTACCGATGGACAAAGGGAATAACATATGGGATTGAGTGAATCCTTGACACAGTGGTTCATCCGATGAAGATCATCGAGGAACACGTGGGAACCAACATGGGTATCCAGATCCCGCTGTTGGTTATTGACCGGAGAGTGGTCTCGGTCATGTCTACGTGTCTCCCGAACCCGTAGGGTCTACACACTTAAGGTTCGGTAACGCTAGGGTCGTAGAGATTAATGCAGGTGGAAACCCAAAAGTTGTTCGGAGTCCCGGATGAGATCCCGGACGTCACGAGGAGTTCCGGAATGGTCCGGAGGTAAAGATTGATATATGGGAAGTCCAGTTTCGGCCAACGGGTGATCTCCGGGGGTCACCGGGGGCGTCCCGGGACCATCGGAGGGGCCCCGGGGGTCCACCGGGTGGGGCCACCCATCCCCGTGGGGCCCCTAGGCCGCGAGGGGATGTGTCCAGCCCTCAGGGCTGGCGCACCACCAAGGGAGGCCCACCTCCCCTGCGCCTAGGGATAGAACCCTAAGGGGAGGGGGGCCACCACTTGCCTTGGGGGAGGAGGACTCCTCCCTGGCCGCCGCCCCCCCTTGCAGATTGGATCTGCAGGGGGCTGTCGCCCCCCCTGGCCCCCTATATATATGTGGGGGGGGAGAGGGCAGCCGCACCTGATCCCTGGCGCCTCTCCCCCTCCCGTCACACCTCCCAACTCCTTCGCAGGGCGCCCGGCGTAGCCCTGCTGCAATTTCCACTGCATCCGTCATCACGCCGTCGTGCTGCCGGATCTCTGACGACTTCTCCTCCCCCCTTGCTGGATCAAGAAGGAGGTGACGTTGCTGCATCGTACGTGTGTTGAACGCAGAGGTGCCGTCCGTTCGGCGCTAGATCATCGGTGACGAAGAACGTGAAGAGTACGACTACTTCATCCACACTTCGTTGAAAGCTTCCGCACGCGATCTACATAACGGTATGTAGATGCACTCTTAGTTACTCGTTGCTAGATGTCTCCATAGTTGGATCTTGGTGAAGACATAGAAATTTTTTGAATTATGCTACGTTCCCCAACAGCACCCACTTCCATAAACCCCAAAGTTATTCCATATGAGTCCACCATACCTCCCTATATGCAGTATTTACCTGCCGTTCCAAGTAAACTTGTATGTGCCAAACTCTAAACCTTCAAATGAAATTCTGTTTTGTATGCTCGAATAGCTCATGTATCAACTAGGGTTGTCTATATCTTCCATGCTAGGTGGGTTATTCTCACGAGGAGTGGACTCCGCTCATCATTCACGAGAAAATGGCCGGTAACCGGGATGCCCAGTCCCATGCTCAAATCAAAATAATTAAACAAAACTCCCCTTGGACTGTTGTTGGTATGGACGGTACCCCATGGATTCGGATGGCCGTGGAGTGTGCTTGCTGGTGGTGGGGGAGTATAAACTTTACCATTCTGTTTGGGAACCGCCTATAATGTGTGTAGCATGGAAGATATCGAGATCTCTTGGTTGTTATGTTGACAATGAACTATGCCACCGAAAATATTATTTATCGTTGTTTCAAAACTCAAGCTCGAGCACCTCTACAAATCCCTGCTTCCCTCTGTGAAGGGCCTATCTATTTACTTTTATGTTGAGTCATCATCCTCGTATTAAAAAGCACCAGTTGGAGAGCACCGATGTCATTTGCATGCATTGCTATTAATTTACATTGAGTATGACTGTGACTGGATCTATTTTACTATGAATTACAATGTCTAGTCAGTCCTTGATCTTCAGGGGTGCTCTGCATTTATGTTTTGCGGTCTCAGAAAGGGCTAGCGAGATATCATCTTGTTATATCATATTATGATTGTTTTGAGAAAGTGTTGTCATCAGATTTTTTTTATTATTGCTCGCTAGTTGATTATGCCATTGATACGAGTAAACATGAGACCTAAATGTTATTGTGAATGTGGCTAGTTCATAATCTTTGCTGGAAACTTGAATGTTGGCTTTACATATTTTCAACAACAAGAGAAAACAGAGTTTGTAAAAGTTTTTCTTTATCACTTTCATTTTGTCAGCTGAATTGCTTGAGGACAAGCAAAGGTCTAAGCTTGGGGGAGTTGATACGTCTCCAACGTATCTACTTTTCCAAATACTTTTGCCCTTGTTTTGGACTCTAACTTGCATGATTTGAATGGAACTAACCCGGACTGACGTTGTTTTCAGTAGAATTGCCATGGTGTTATTTTTGTGCAGAAATAAAAGTTCTCGGAATGACCTAAAACTCTACGGAGACACGTTTTGGAAATAATAAAAAATACTGGCGGAAGAATCAGCATGAGGGGGCCCACACCCTGTCCACGAGGGTGGAGGGCGCGCCCCCTGCCTCGTGGGCCAACTAGGACTCCACCGACCTATTCTCCAACTATATATATTCACTTTTGGGGAGAGAAAAATCGAGGAGAAGGATTCATCGCGTTTTACGATGCGGAGCCGCCGCCTAGCCCCAATCTCTCTCGGGAGGGCTGATCTGGAGTCCGTTCGGGGCTCCGGAGAGGGGAATCTGTCGCCATCGTCATCATCAACCATCCTCCATCACCAATTTCATGATGCTCACCGCCGTGCGTGAGTAATCCCATCGTATGCTTGCTGGACGGTGATGGGTTGGATGAGATTTACCATGTAATCGAGTTAGTTTTGTTAGGGTTTGATCCCTAGTATCCATTATGTTCTAAGATTGATGTTGCTATGATTATGCTATGCTTAATGCTTGTCACTAGGGCCCGACTGCCATGATTTCAGATCTGAACCTATTATGTTTTCATGAATATATGTGAGTTCTTGATCCTATCTTGCAAGTCAATAGTCACCTACTATGTGTTATGATCCAGCAACCCCGAAGTGACAATAATCGGGACCACTCCCTGTGATTACCGTAGTTTGAGGAGTTCATGTATTCACTAAGAGTTAATGCTTTGGTATGGTACTCTATTAAAAGGAGGCCTTAATATCCCTTAGTTTCCAATAGGACCCCGCTATCACGGGATGGTAGGACAAAAAATGTCATGCAAGTTCTTTTCCATAAGCACGTATGACTATATTCGGAATACATGCCTACATTACATTGATGAACTGGAGCTAGTTCTGTGTCACCCTATGTTATAACTGTTGCATGAGGAATCGCATCCAACATAATTATCCATCATTGATCCATTGCCTATGAGCTTTTCACATATTGATCTTTGCTTAGTTACTTTTCCGTTACCACTATTACAATTGCTATAAAAACTACTATTGTTACTTTTCCCACCGTTACTGTTACTTCCATACTACTTTGCTACTTAATACTTTGCTGCAGATATTAAGTCTTCCAGGTGTGGTTGAATTGACAACTCAACTGCCAATACTTGAGAATATTCTTTGGCTCCCCTTGTGTCAAATCCAATGTTGAGGATATCGCTTATCGTTATTGTCTCGGTCAGCTGTAGATTACAGATTAATCGGAAAATCGGTCGATTAATCGATTTTATCGGTCGACTATTAATCGGCATTTTTTTGCAAATCTCAGGTTCCCAACACTAAAATATGCTATATTCAACACCAAAAAATATGCGACAGAAGTGTTACCTTGATTCCTAGCCTTTAATCCTTGTATAATGACGAACAAAATAGGACAATAGTACATATTGCATAACAACGTCCACAAAACACAAATAAACATAGTTTTTGCAAACATACTTCTATGAATAGGCCCGATATATCGGTATATTCCTGATAAATCGCTTGTCATAGCGATAAATCGACCCAAACGATAAATGGTGAAGATAATGCATAAACTTATCGGTCACCCCAAGAGTAGCGATAAATCGGATGATAAATCGCTGAATCGGAAGATTTCTTGAACAGTGGTCAAATCAATAAATTTGGGTTGAATACTCGACCCTCGAAAACTATTGCGATCCCCTATACTTGTGGGTTATCAATTAGTACCAGGAAATGATATAAAATGACTATTAAATGATTGTAAAACATCCAAGAATGATAATATAACAGCATGGAACAATAAAAAATTATAGATACGTTGGAGACATATATCATCTGCCCACCGATGCCTCTGCCCTGTATCGCCGGAGTCGGCCTCCTTCATTGCCCATAGGAGCATGTCGATGGGCATGATCGCCTTACCTGGGTTTCCATAGCGCTGCTCCATGCGCTGCTTCTCCTCACTAGTCGCCTTCTTCCTCACTTCCTCTGCTGCATCTACCAGCCCAAGAATGCTGGTGGTACCTCATGGTAACCTTCATGTAGTCGATGAAGAGTTATTGGTCGCCGCGTCCTGAACCAAGAAGCATGGTAACCCATCCCTTGCCAGTTGGGAATGGGTTTAGCCATGGGTCTGGGGAAGGGGAAGAGGAAGAACCAGCCATGGTTGGAGCTAGGTAGAGGAGTAGGAGTAGTTGTGACTGGGGTCTTGGAGATATGGAGTGCGGTAGAAGTGAGGTGGATAGGTGTTGGAATAGTAGTTAAATGGAGGAGTTAAGTGGGGGGAGGTGTTGTGTGGCAGTGGAGAAGTAATAGTGAGGAGTTGTGAGATTTGACTACTCTGTACAGGTGGTAGATGTGATGTAGTTAATGGTCATAGTTTCAGTGTGTTGAAACTTGTGATAAGAACCAGATTTAGACATAGATAGACGACGAAACCAGATTGGAATGAAACCAAACGCAAAAAGATTTCTCAAATATTTACACAGATTCATAAACTTAAACCAGATTCCAAGCATTTAGAAACATTCAGCAACTCTTAGAGAACATAATCCTTAACTAGGTTCAGACATAGATAGACGATGAAACATTCAGTAACAAACAAGCATAATCAAAACACATAAAACATAGATAGTTCGAACTGATTTAAGCAAACATAGTACTAATACAGTAGCATGGACACTTCAGTTGCTGCTCCATCTCCATTGTTGCCTGCTCACTCACTCTGTAGACGACGAAGACGACGCCACTCTGAACATTCGGAAGTAACAATAATAAGTGCAGGCAAATGCAGTATAAACGATGAAATAAGTTCAGAGACATAGATAAATAGAAAACACTGAACATGCAGAGAACTAATCATCTCTTCCTTTGAACGCATCCAACATCCTAGTCCACCGAGTCCTTGTTACTTGGAATCGATGGAAGCTTGCCCTGTCTCTTGCCCACCAGATAATAAGGTCATCTGTGATGTGCGTTCCTTCTAGGAACGCCTCCTTGAGCTGCTTGACAACGTTGGAGTTGCGTTCTGCCATAATCCTGGCAGCCAGCCTCCGTCGCTCCAGCAACTGTGCTCTACGATTGGCCCTCGTAGCATCCCTAGCAACCTTCTCATGGTCATCCACTACCTCTCCTAATGCTGAATCTAACTCTGGCTGAACTAGGATCCGCGTGCTTCCCCGGCGGCTAGGTTTTGGGATAGGGGAAAAAGGTCGTACGATTGATGCGTCTTTTGTAGACAATGGCATGCTTGGGAGGGGGAGAGAGATCCAATAACCAAGCCCAGTACTAGCCCAAATTAATAAAGAATAACAGGGCAGCAGGCCCATCTTAGATAAACTGTCATACAACTACGTGCAGTTTCAGACAACTTCAGACAAGTGCTCATGCAGACAACTAAGTTCAGAAAAGATCCAACTTACCATTAGTTACCACTTGCATAGATGTATCCCTTCAATTTGGAGCTTGGATACCTCTTCCTTTTGGTCCCTGCCAAACCATGTGAGGAAGTTGTGGCAGATCTTGGTGCACTGAAACCAGTATTTCTCCCTCTACCTGTAGACCCGCCCCTTCTGGCTGTACCAACAGGGGCTAGTGCTGATGCAGAAGGGCCTTGAGCAGAATGTGATGCTTTATTTGTTGTTGCAGCAGGGACTTATATGGTAGGATTGGCTCTTCTTAGTATCTGCATAAACTGTCATTTCTTCCGGTTGTAGCAGGGCCTTGAGCAGATGCAGCTGGTGTATCTGCATAAACTGTCATGTTTTCCTGCATGTAAGAACCAGGACACTTAGTGAGGTAAATACCATGGAAAAAGGAAAACTTGTTAGTCATGTAATTACCTGATGTTTGTTTTTCCTCATCTAAAGCTTGGGCCTCAGAGCCTTCTGGCAACTTGTTACTACATGTTATACTCCCCATCCTACTACTATCTCTTGAACCTGGAACTTCAAACTCCCCTTTCCTCCTTGCAGATTGTTTTTTCCCTGCCTTTTCTTTAAAAACAGGAGGCTCAATGTCTAGTGTGCTTGTTTGAGGCCAGCAATCTGGACCAGGGACAGGGTATATAATTTCGTTGTATGTCTCAAAATATAATGGCTTCTTGAAAAAGTCACTAACATAGTCCTCAGGATGCAGTTATTGCTTTGTCATTGCAGATATGGCATGACTGCAAGGTACCCCTGACATGTTCCATCTCTTGCAATCACAGGTATATTTTTTCATGTCAACAGAATATTGTTTTTCTTTGCTAGTAACTTGCCATATTGTTGGATCTGCTCTATCAGCATGGCAATACTTGGTATATTTCTTGTTCTCTTCTAAAATCTCTGTGTAGTTGGGTGTGATCGTCCACCTGCTAATCTGTAACTTCTCCCTAGTCTGTTGCCTCTCGATCATCTGCTTGGTCCTAATCCCTTCAAACATTGTCCTTATGGGCTTAGCCCTAACATCCAGTATCATCTTGTTGAACACTTCACTCAGGTTGTTCACCACTAGATCTGTTTTGCTAGTATGATCCATAGCAAACCTTGCCCAAGAAGAAGCATCAATCTTTTTGAGCCGTTTCCAAGCTTCCTCACATTGTGCTTTCAAATCTTCCATCCCTAATTCATGACCATGTTTTGTGTAGGAGTAGCTGGCATTGTCCACACATTTCTTTAGTTCCTGCCCTCTAAATCCAGCTGATTGGAAATTTGCATATATGTGCCTAAGATAATACCTTTGAGGTGAACTGGAGAGTACCTCATTTATTTCCTTAAGCAAGCCATGTACATTAACAAATTAGTAATGCACGTGATCAAACTTAAATAATTCCAACATGTACTAAAACCACATTGATCAAACATATTTGTGCATAAGACACTAACCTTTTGCCTGTCAGATATGATGGTGTATGTTCCAAACTTGTTGCCACTACCAATGCAACATCTCAACTAAGTTAAAAACCAAGTCCAACTGTCTCCATCTTCCTTGTCAACCACACCAAAAGCTATGGGGTAGATGTTGTTGTTGCCATCCCTTCCTGTGGCTGCAAGTATTTGTTGTCTAGTGGTTAACTTGATGAAGAATCCATCAAGGCCTGGATTAAGTGACAAATTAGCTACATCATAGAACTACTAGGAAACCACTAATTAAGAACAGTTAAATCTTAAAAAATTACCTATAAATGGTCTGCAACCATTAAGGAAACCTTCCTTTGAAGCTGCTAAACAGTAGAAAATATACTTGAATATAGGAGTAGGTGCTGGGTTTTCTGAATCTTCAAATGTTGTCACTATACACCTGCTCCCAGGGTTTGTATCAAGAACAGCTTGAAGATAATCTCTTAACCTCAAGTACTGCTGCTTGTGGTCACCTTGCCCCACATCAACAGCCTTCCTCCTTGCCCTATATGCCACACTCCTTGACACATCCACTGAAAACTTGGTCTTTGTCTTTTTAATTAATGCATCCACAGGAGATCTAATGTCTTCTCTCAATGCTTCATGTGCTGATCTGGACAACCACTTTGTAGTAACCTTCGTGGACACTACACATGCTCCACAAGTGTGCACAATATCACACTTCTTGATGCAAAAAGTTTTCTCATGAGCTATTTTAGAGGCAGTGATATAAAATTCACATCCATGTGCTCTCTCTGAGCACCAAATAATAATCCTATCTGGGGCATTTCTATGGTATTGAAAGTTCCTCAATGTCCTAATGTGGAAATCCCTAAGTGCATCTCTGTACTCATAAACACTGGTGAAGCACAATCCCTTACAAAATTGTTCTTCTAGGTCTGGTAGTTTGGGATTGAACCATACCCTTTCCTTCAACTTCATATTCCTTCTCTTCCTACCACTTGGTAGTTTATAGGATCCTTCAGGCTCATCTTCTTCATCACTAATGCCATAATCACCAGGAAAACATTTTTCATCAGCTTCAGGCAACCAATCTAGTTTTTCCAATTTCTCAGCCTCATTGTGTGATCTAATTGTTGGACCTGGATTTCTCACTGGCTTCAGTTTCTGTGCCATTGGTTTATCTTCATCATCAGAGGAAGAAACTGCTTGCAGTTCCACATTGTTGCCATCTGAATCAGACAGAAAATTTGACGCATCAGTGTCACCTTCAAAATGATTGAGGTAAGCTTCTCTATGAAGAATACTTTTCTTTAGCTCTTCCTTTCTGTCCATGCTTGTATCCACCAACTTAGTGCAACTTTGTTGGGTGTTAATGCGATGATCAACAAAACAATAATCTCTGTTTTCATCTGCATTACATAGCTCATTTGCTCTCACAACTCTTATGTTCACAATCTTTTCATTTAGAGAGTGGAGCAACATCTACTACACATCATCTTCAGAAGATTATTTTTCTAAGCCTTCTATTCCTTTATGATCATCACTAACATAGTACAAATAATCATCAAAGCAACAACCCTCACTCCTAATAAGAGACACCAGAGTCCCAAATGATATGTCTGTCTGGTACATGTTTCTAACAACAGAATCTCTGCCTTCGAAATAGAACCAAATTCCCCATTTTGGGTCATCAATACTGGACAAAAATGGAATGAATCATTATAAATAATGCATAATGTTAAAGTTCCTAACAATTTGCAATTACTCAGTTATCATACATTCTGGGAAACTGACCTAAAATACATCATAATTACCAATGTCAATAAAACTGAAAAAGAAGAAGATATGTTGTACCTGCCGCCTCCCGCACGAGGAAGCCTGCGCCGGCCGCAAGGTGCACTTCTTGTCGTCGAAGGTGGTGGAGCAACCGCCAACTCCTGGGATGGCTCAGATTCAGGCTGTTGCGCCGCAAAGCTAGAGCTTCCTAGCCAGGTATCGACCTCCGACAGGTCGCAGCTGCCCCCAACAACGTCAGGAGGTTGGCCGCCGAGCGAATCGCCATCGGAGTTTGGATCCACAGCCGCCATTACCACCGCCGCCTAGGGATACAGAGGAGAGAGCTCGGGGGAGAGAGATATGGTTCGGCCAGTCGGTCGACCGTTTTGACCTGGCTGGCTTCCGACCGGGCCGGGCCACTAACGACCGCGAGTAGGGCGCCGTTAGCCGTTAGGGTACCCGTCGGCCTGCCATGTGGGCCAGCCTTGTTAGGTAAGCTGTTAAACTGGCTAAATCGACGATCAACACAACTTGGTAATTTTTTGTCACAAAATTTGAAATTTTCGTTAGTTATCAGTCACTTTTTTAAAAGTGGTAGTTCTGTGGTACGGTAGCCCCTAACGTGGTATAGTTTTTTTTTTTTGTCAAATACTCGCTCAAGTGAGAACAGGGGTATCACGTTTGTACTGGGAACCGCATGCCGCCGCTGAATGCCTGAATCCCTAATTCCCCTCTCCTTCTGAGCTCCGACGGTCTCCGACTCCACTCCGGCGGCGCCGCGCGACCGCGCCCACCGGACATCTCCTCCACCTCCAGGGACCGGCGCCCGCTTGCCGCCGATATGCGTCATTTCCCTGACTCCCTCCCCACACCCTGCACCGTCTGCTCCAGCGCGGCAGCGCCTGGCAACCGCTTCCACGACGGCGTCGGTGGAGCCGCCACACGAAGCACGGAGGCATAGGCGAGAGGACTGAGAGAGCGTGCGTGGATTTCGGTTGGAGAGGTGGTCGCCTGGCACAGCTCCTGCTCGACATCGGAGCAAAGGTAATTCTTGGCTTGATGTGCTCTATTCATCTCTGTTGTCTGTAGAACTGCAGTTTACCCGGTAGAGCAGTTTTTCATTCTTTACATACATCTAAGCACTGCAGCGTACCTGGTAGAATCATCAATCATGTGCCCAACGTTTCATTTGGATTAGCGCAGAGTATATATGCCAATAAAATGTACGACACATGATCGATTACAAACTTACAATGAAAAGCACTCTTTTTCATAGTAGCAGTTTTACAGGATGACCAGCTGAAAGGGGGTCCTGAAAATTTATGACATTCGAAATTCGGATGCAACTGTGACCAAGCAACTTTCACTCACTATGATGTGCTAGGTTCTTGGTCAGGGGTCAAGGACTGTTGAATCTCCTCGATCTGCTGCACGACATCCGACATTGTAGGCCGTGAGTCGGCATCTTGACTGCAACAGTTTATGGCCAGCTGCAGAAGTCGCACCATGCACTCCTCCTCCCCATCCTTCTGCTCCCGCCCGATGAGCTCCACATCGAACACCTCCGCCGTCCACTCCTCGCGTACAACGGAACGCACCCACCGTGGCAAATCAACTCCCTCCTGATCCTTTCTGCTATTTGTTGGAGCCTTGCGGGTGAGAAGCTCCAGCAGTAGGATGCCGAAGCTGTACACGTCGGCTTTCTGAGAGACCCGCCTATTGTCGACGAGCTCAGGCGCGCGGTAGCCGGAGACACTGGAATAAATGCCAAGTGCTATGAGGCCATGCTCCGACACACATGCATCGTGGGTGCCGGTGAGCAGGATGTTGGAAGACTTGATGTTGCCATGGCAGCTTGATGGTCCAGATAAATGGATAGACTCCACACCACGCGCAGCAGCAAGTGAGATGGCTGACCGCTGCTCCCAGTCCAGCGGAGACGGGTCGGAGCCTCTGTCACCTAGATTAACACATCATGAATCAGTGATGCATCAAAAACATTAGAAATTGTGAAGGCAAGCACTTGATAGCACTGTAACATTACCGTGGAGCACTTTTGCTAGGCTACCCATGGGGATGAATTCATACACTAGCAACCTCTCATCCATTCTACAGTAATACCACCACAGTGGCACAATGTGTTTGTTCTGGATGGCGCTAATCATCATGACATGCTGCTCAAACTCTTCATTCGGCAGTTTCACGTCCTTGAGCCTCTTGACCACTATCTCATATCCACTTTCAAGTGTCGCTATGTATGTTGTCCCGACTGTACCCTTGCCCAGAACTTCAGCTGATGCCCTAAGCAGGTCCTCCACCGTGAACAATAGGCCTGTCACTGTCAACCTAACAAGAAAACCATCCTGATTTCTGCTATCCTGTGATAGTGCTGCTTTGGCTGGAGCCACAATTTCTGATTTGGGGGTACTGTCACTGCTTTCTTGTGATGGCGTGTTTTCAGCTGGAGCTACAGTTGTCAACTTTTGGTTACTGCTGCTGCTTTCTTGTGATGGTATTCCGGCTGGAGCTAGTTTATTTTTCCTTGCCCAAGAAAACAGAGCTAGTCTTTCTTGTACCTGCTGTGGAGCCTTTCTAAGTTTGCGAAGACGTTCTGCAACTTCTAACATCTCAGGACGTTTGTTGAGTTCCATCTTCAAGCATTTACCAGCCAACTTAGCAATCTCATCGATAGTCTTCATGTCGCTCGATGTTACAATTTCAGGATCAAACATCTCCCTCACCCTCCTAAGCCCTTTTGAAAGAGACTGAATAAAACTTTCAACCAGGCCAATCTCCCCATCCTCTGTTCTTGCTTTTTTTCTAGTGATCAGTTCCAGGAGTACAACTCCAAAACTATAAACATCACTCTTCGCTGTGAGGCGTCCATTCTGAGCAAACAGAGGGTCCATGTAGCCTATACTTCCTATCACATTTAGAGTATATAGAGTATTTTCAGTGTTGACTAGTCTTGATATTCCAAAGTCTGATATTTTTGCTCTGAGTTCATCATCCAGAAGTATATTAGCAGGCTTGATGTCACCATGAATGACCTGAGTATACATTTGTGAATGCATATAGCCCAACGCTTCTGCACATTCAATGGCAATTCTTAGTCGTGTATCCAAAGCGATAGGAGTACTATCCTGGTGAAGGATGTCACTAAGGTTTCCCTTCGGAATATACTCCATGACCACCATTAGTGCATTTTCATCTACACAGTAGCCGACTAATCTGACTACATTCTTGTGATTGATCTCACGGTGGACGGTCAACTCTTTGGCAAAATTTTCTTTAACATTGCAGATAAACTTCTTGACTGCAACCATACTTTTATCTTCAAGGACCCCCTCATAAACTTCTCCAAAGCCACCTTTACCAAGTACAGTTTTATAGTTGTTTGTAAATCTTCTTATCTCATCTTCTGTAAAACATTTCACATTATGATTGCTGTGTGCAATCCATTTCGATCTATGCTCTTCCTGGATAAGCTGTGTTACTATATTTCCTGGATGATCCATCTTTGGAAGTAGCAGGGAACTTATTCAACGTTGGAAGACCGTTTGACCTAGAAAACGGTTTTGGTAGTGCTAAAAGTCAAATTGAATCCAACTTATCAATGAGGAAACAAATAAACAAAGTACATAAAAGTGCTTAATTTCCTTGGATTAATCATGAATGAATTGGTAGGTATTTCAGATGCCCACCGGGCAATGGGCAACATACATAGATGTTTATACTCCATTAGAGTTCATTTAGAAACAAATATCTCCTCTAGCTGCCGAAGATAACCAATCTAGATTGCTATTATGCTGCTTTAGATATTCCACACAACACTGCAGAGAATCATTTCGCGTTTGTTCATGGACTACATTGCTAAAGTATTACGTATGAGGGAGTATAATTAATATTTACTATTCAGTTCTGCTCTGGATTTTGAATAGCTGCTTCATGGTATGATCTGAGTAATTCTACATAATTGCTTGCTTGCGGGGGAAATGAAATGTTTCGAACATGAAGAAAACAGGTTGGGATCAATTAAACAAAGAAGTGAAGAATCTATGATCCAAAGTGCTAATATCTTGGGGAAAAAACTGACGAAGTCTATCTACGAAACATTTTAAAGACATGGAGATGGGCAAGGTTGAACCAAACATACCACTTGAGAATGGAAGCCGTAACATAGCACAATCAATGGAGCCTTCTCTTGTTAGTGGTAGCACAGATCGCCATGGAGTTGATCTACAAGAACAGGTAGCGTATATCAACCATAACCTATTACTCTATTCATGGATCGTCGATGGTCAACTCTCAGAACATGGAATGTGGTGGCCTTGTCCTCGGAGGTTGAGGTCCTTATTGACAAGTGGTACCGAATTAAATAAAGGTGATCATGCCAAGTTAGGGTATCTTCAGCAAGCTGGTACTCAGACCATTACTAAGATAAGAGAGATGGGACAAGTTTACACAAAGTAACTTCTCTAACAGATTGTTACTAGAGCCGCCAACACTATTCTAATTGTGGCATGTGTGATTGATTTGTGATGATCTATGATGGAAACTCTGTGCCTGTATGTGTGCTTACTATAGGAGTACATGAAAAGTAAAACTACTCATTTGGAGTATCATCTAGCAAGACAAGTTGAACACATTCACGTACACAAACTGAATGTGTATCAGGATAATCATGCAAGCTGAAAACAAAGCCATATGATGATTTTGACAGTGCATCTCCACGG
This sequence comes from Secale cereale, assembly GCA_902687465.1. Taxonomy (NCBI): domain Eukaryota; kingdom Viridiplantae; phylum Streptophyta; class Magnoliopsida; order Poales; family Poaceae; genus Secale; species Secale cereale. The sequence goes on from LR738710.1 coordinate 870,447,727, forward strand.
TCCAGACGGTTGCAAATTTGGCAGGAAAGGAACCAGGCACGTTCAAACACTCTTGCTTGCCGGTGATTGCCGGTGAGTGCGATCATGGCGGCTGCCAGGCGTGACGTGGATTCACGGAGGCTATAGCTGGTGCTAAGTGCCTACAAACACCACTAGGTGATCCTGGCTCAAATCTGAATCTTCAGCTTCTAGGGCCTGTAGTTTCGCTGCAGTCCCCTCCCCTGTTATTTTTTCTTTTTGTTTCTCTTGTAACCTCCAACCCATGATCAGATCAGTTGGTCATGGCGACTATTTTGCCGCTTCTCCCTACATAATATAATTGCAAGCCAGCAATGCAGGATCTTTCAAAAAAAGAAAGAAATACTGCTACATTTTCCAACGGGACAAGATACATGTACTACTACTGAAGATTCTACAACTGAACTTTTGCACTGTATATGAATAATCGAAGTTCCTGTGGCGCGTCTCCCCTGTGGTGCTTTCCCCATGCCTGATTTGGCTCTCTGAGCGAAGGTGGCTCGTTGTACCGCACGGGCCATAATCAGCTGCTGATCAACATTTCGGTAAAACTAGGTCCAAAAACTACCAAGAATTATACTGGACCTAGTTTTACTGAAATGTTGATAGTAAGCTTCATCTAAAAAAATTGGGTTCTGCTAGTATTAGAATAAATCCGAGGCGCATCGTCGATCTACTGAGGATCAAGCAATCACACAAGCACGACATCGAGATTTGTTAACGAGGTTCACCATCATGGCTACATCCCCGGGACCTGACTACGGGCGCTCCTCCCAGTGACACCGTCACAATACCGCACCCCTGGCCGCCCGGGCGCCGGCTCCCCCGCGTGCCCGCAGGGCCAGCC
>LR738710.1:870449183-870463704 GCA_902687465.1 Secale cereale
TCTCATGCCTCACATGGTAGCTCTTGTTTTGATCAGAAACTCCGATCGATGTAAATGAATCAGTGTCTCTTTCATTAGATGATTCTAGTATTTATACATGGCGAATGGGTGCGACTAAGAGGCATCCATTCGGGGGGATGGCAGTTAGACAATAGGAACCGGCGCGGCTGTTGCCAAAAGGCAACTGCCTGCGGTTGGTACAAGGGGAGATTCCCCATAATTAACCCATGTTAAATAAGTCTTAACACTCCCCCTAATCTACACTTGTCCATGTAATATCATCATCTTGAAAAGCTCCTCCAAAAACCCTGTGGGAAAAATGTGAGGAGATACTTGTTTGATATGTTGCTAAAACTCCTTCAAACCCATTGGGAAAAATAAGGAGAAAATGGTACAACATATAATGGTCATTGTTTCTTCTAACTCAATATGAGAAACCTCATAGAGTTTAGAGCACAATAAATATGTTATATATACTTTCCAAAAAACCCCGGTGGGGAAAACATAAAGTATGACATATGATCTCATGTTGATATTACCTCATTAAAAACCTTTATGAGAACCTGTAAAGTAAACTCATGAAGGAAAAAAGAGTATAATATGATGCATTGAACAGGAACAATTCAGGAAGATACTCCCCCTGATTCTTGCAAAATTCGAAGCCGTCATCTACCAATTCCATGAACACATTTCTGGAATATAGAAGTTGGTAGAGACCCGATGAACAAATCAGTCGCATGATTTGACTTGCAAGATATGCAATATAGTGATATTGCTTATTACGTAACATGTTTGCATCCGGGCAACACAAAAAACATTATCGTTGAGATAATCGTTGGTGAATGTAGCCACGAGGTCTATTTCGAAGACTCTTCATGAGAGGGCTACCAGACCTAGTAGGAACACTAAACTTGTCTACGATCTGACATAGTGGGGATCTGATCGATGTATCCAATGATATTGGTGTTCAGATTTCTCCAAAACTGAAAAACCAGGACAAGATGTTTCATGCCTTGGAGATATCGAAAGATATTCTTGAGTACCAACCAATTGTGTCTGGTCGATCCAATGGCATATGGAACGTTGAGTCCCAATATCTCAGTTCCATCGTCTCTTGGTCTAAATATATCTTTCTCTACGTCTAGAGAATGAACTACCATGAGAGTTATGGATGGATAATATTTGTCCACAATGAATTTCCCCAATATATTTTGGATATAGACAACATAGTATACCATAATGTATGAATGAAGGTGCTCAAGTTGTAGTAATGAGCGGTGTTTTGTTTTACCCAAATCCTTCATTTTAAACTCCGTCATTTAGATGATTACATGTGTCGTCATGGCAGACACACAAACATGGATAATCATCATTGTAGGAGTAATCCTTGTGAATAAGGAACTCACTACGTCGGTTGTACCAAATGTACCGACAATAATAATAAGTCATATGGTGACTTACTGATTTTACACAATGTATGTTGCGTATTGCATTTCGATTCAGAAGTGGGATTCCATCGGGAATCAACCATATATGTCTGAACCTAGTGATCCACGTGGATATGTGATCACTACATCTATCAACTGCAGAGATAGATGATTTTGTACTGCCAATGATATAAGTTATCGGAAAGAGATTCCACCTCTAGAGAATAGTTGGGTATTTGCGTGAACCCTTGTGCTACAATACTTGCTCTTTGTTTCACCACTTCGTTGTCCTCAATTCTGTTACCAGAAGAAAACTAGTCAAGGTATTGCTTATGAATACCTTCCCATTATTGAGCAAGATCATTTCTACCTAGATTATACCCTTTGCTTGAGTTCAGTCCGAGTGTTGTTCACACTTTGCCATGGCCATGGTCTTTGGATCTGAATCATATGAAAGGTTTTTGCAATCTAGTTGGGAAATGTATGTCGACAATTGTAGACTTCCGGTTATATGATTCTCCAGAATCTATATATGTATATATACAGTTGATGGAAATATCGTTACCCATGGTGACTATCCGCGATTTCCCAATGCGGTTGAGTCGGATATTCCGATGTCCCGGTCATTGTGTGCACTATGACCTGGGTTGGTGGAGGTTTCCCGTTCACTGGGTGTATACTACCCATTAGGTGTCTGTCAACGTGAAGTTGACTTGCATTTACTGATTCACAGGCCTTGATATCCTTGCTTGCGAGAAGCTGAATCCTGATGTAATTCTGCCATACATCTCCCCATGTCGCTTTGAACGGGGAGTGGAGTGGATTTTGCTGGTACCTCTACTCTTTCAGGCATACTTTTGCAGGATTGTAGGATTGTGTGACACCTTTATAGTCAGTAAATGAATCTAGCAGGTTATTTGCAATGTGTTGCAAATCTTCTGAACACATGGTTCAGATCTTTGACTATGTGGAATTGAGGCAGAAATGTGTTGAACATTCCACTAATTTCCTGGCATTATTTATGGTACTTGAAATCTCCCCCTAATGCCTGGAAATGTTCCTCATTGAATCAGCATACTGGCCTTGAATAACTCCCCATGTGAGGGGCTTGAGGTATTGACGGTAATACAGTTATTCCTCACATAGATCCCAACTATATGTTGAGGGGCCAATGATGTATGCCGGATGGTGATATCGGTATGCAACCGAAGTACTGCAGATGGGAAATACTTGGTAGATTTCCACGTATCAAAGATAGAGGGGAATAATATATGCAGTTTGGTCATGAGTGTGTAAGACTACATGACTCCAACGTAAAGTTGGTAAGTTACAATTCAAAGTAAAGATCATGCAATGAGCTCAATTCTTTGGATGGGATTCTACCAAACCATTTTGAGTCTAGACATTAAGACAAATTGCTAAAATTCAATCCGAGAGCCATAGAGGAAACACTCAAGGAGAATTCTGCAATGATGCCCATCTGATTTACTTGAAATCAATGTCAGGATAAAGCCAATGGTTTCGTGTGAATAAAGCACACACTTAAGACCATCATGTAGATATGTCTTTAGAACCATGGAATACCTGAATAGTCTAGTCAATGAATGGGAAGAGTCACTTACCTCAACTTGATGCATTCAAGGAGTCTGAGTGGTTCAGCATAGACTTTAAGGTGTGCGGGCCTTAAAATTAGCTTCCCTGTGTCACTTGTAGTGCACATAAAATCCAAATGTTGTTAGAATTTAGCATCATAATAATCATAAACTATTGGAATTGCTGATAGTTTCAGTTTCAACCCAATGTCTCGATGACCAAGGCGAGAGTGCCAAGTTTGTCATGTACAAGACACTCTGGAAAACTATCTCATACGCAACATGTGCTACGGGTTGTGTCGTATGTGTAGTACAATCCAGATGATACACAGAGAATGCGCTTGCCATATCTGTTGCATATGGTAAAGAGAAGTTATTTCTCTTTGTTGTCATCATAAGTTTCGATATGGAAACTATTTTGATGGATACCTCCATAGTCTAGTAGGGTACGAGTTAAACCTGGGAAGCAATGAAGCATCCCGACATTACTCTAGTACCCACAGGGATAGTAAATATGACTCGAGTTGAGCCAACAAATAACTCATCGCATCTAGCGATTTTAAATATCTCCTTTCTCTCAATGAGAGTGGAAACATTGGACTTCCCTAAGTATAAAGTTTGTGGTGTATATGTCCACAAGGCACATATCATTTTTCATCGGATTGACCCCCGTAGATATCTATATATAGATATGAAGATTCTCAATATGAAAATCACTGTCAGATATATAGAATACATACAAATGTATTTGTATCAAAGTGCTGATATAGTTTATTGTAATATACAATATATGATGACAACAAGAATCATGTTCATATTAGAACATCAGAAATGGACATAAACAAATTGATCACTAAGGAGATTGAGGGACTAAATGTAGTCTCCAAACATGTCGGTTGATGCATATTCAACCACCATGCTCTCCATGCTCATAGGGTCTCGTGACAGCTTGATGGTGTCAGGTTGAGAGTTTGAAGTGAGTTTCAAACCATTACCCTTGAGGTCCTTTGCGTCCCGGTGGTGCGGCTTGTATTGCACACGCTATCCCATGTGATGCAAGACTGATCTTGATGTCCATAACCCGCTTAAGTAAGTTGTGGCCATTGAGGGCAATAGCCTCAAATTGTTAGCCATCAATTACTTATAGGGGCAAGCCAGAGATAATTAATTTTCAAGAAGTAAACTAAAAATCACCATGGTTTTGTAATAAGAATGCAAAAAAAAAAAATGACTCAAGTGTATAACTTGAAAATGCTCAACCTCAATTTTGGGAATATAACACATTGAAGTTCATACAAATCTCACAGTAATAGAGGTAGTTTGCTCATGGGCATTAGAACCAACTCATTACCTTGTGTTTTCCAAATATAATGAGGGAGATGTTATTGTCAAAAATTTACAAGTTTATTGCACGGGAGAAATTAATCTCGACCGCTGTGACATGTTCACGAAGAATGGCAATGTGGTAAACACATAGAACATATCAGCTCCGATGGAAAACCGGTAATTTATTTATATTACAGATTGTGTAATATAAATACATCTTAACGGTGCAAAATTAATAGATTTCAAGAAGGTGGCTCGAAATCATTAGTGTGAATCTCAAATTGCTAAGGATGACATCTTGAATTTTGCATATGTATTTGCAAGAAATTGAAAATCTGAATTGCAAATAGACGTATTAATCTCGACATGTAGCGAACATGGAGATACATACATTCCGGAATACATCGTACTCAACGGAAATACACTACTATTGTAATGAATAGTAATGATGTTGTAAACTTGATATTCAAGTGAGAACTTGAATTGTATAAACCTCAAATTAAATGAGATGATGTTGTATCAAGTTGCAAGATAATTCAGCAAAGTGAATTAATATTTTACGAGAGAAAATTAATCTCAATCACAATGAGATTATTTTGTGAGAGAAGAAAATTCTCAATCGCAAATCAGTACTATAAAGGTACTGATTTATCTTTGCAAGAGATTTTTTTAAAAAAAAACTCAATTGCAAATAATAGATGTAATTAATCTCAACATGCAAGAAATATGGAAATATATTACATCACCATCTGGAATACAAGATACTCTACAGAAATCAGTATTTCACTACTAGAAAAAAGGCTATAGGTAATATCACTATTAGTGGCGCACCAGAGATGTGGTGCGCCACTACTATATAGCAGTGGCGCACCACAAACAGGTGCTCCACTAATAGTGACATTACTAGTGGCGCACCAGGTGTGGGGTGCGCCACTACTATGTTTTTGAACAGTAACCAGCCATGCCCAGGCTTACCAGTGGCGCACCAGGACAAGGTGCGCCACTACTATTTTTGATAGTAGTGGCGCACCTTGCCCTGGTGCGCCACTGGTAAGGCTGGGCACAATGGTTTTATCACTCCATTTGCATTTTCCTATATTCTTTTATCTCAAATCTTAAATTATCACAATGATTCAAATCTTAAATCTAAACACATAAGCCCACGTATATTGTCCTAAAAGATGTACATATATTTAATAGGAAATATTCAAATACATTAAAATGTATGTTGTTTAACAATATTTACATTCAAATGTATGTTGTTTAACAATATTTACATTCAAATACATTCAAATATTCAAATACATTCAAATATATTTAATAGAAAACTAAAAAAGAACTGACAAAAACAGTAAAGAAAAAACACAGAAAAAGGTAAAAAAATGTTTAAAGACCGGACTAGTGCAACCAATAGACATATATACATCAAAAACATTTTTTTAAAAGATTGAAAAAAATGGGGCCGCCAGGATTCGAACCCTGGCTGGCTGGGTTATGCCTCAAGGGTCCAACCACTAGGCCATGGCAGTAGTTCTGTCCATAACACAGACGCGGACGGTTTTAACCTATTAGTACGAGTAGTAATGGCGCACTACCAGAGATGCGCCATTGAAATACTCTGTTTATGGCGCACCTGCGAGGGGTGCGCCATTGTTAGCGCTGCCCCACCCGACTCCTTTCTTCTTCTTCCGTAGTGCACGTGCTAGCTGTTCCCAAATCCCACCAGCGCCGCCACAAGCCGCCGGTCGCCGGTCGCCGCTCCCCCGGATCCCGCCGTCGGCGCCCTCTCGCCTCCTCCGTAGTGCACGCATCCTCCGACGCCGCCCCCTCGCTTCCTCCGTAGTGCACGCATCCTCCGCCGGACGCCGCCCCACCTCCCCCGTGGCGCAGAGCATCCAGGCGGGACGCCGACGCCCTCCCTCTTCCTCGACGCTCATGTCCTCGCCACCGCCCTCCTAGACGCCCCCTCCTCGCCAACGACCCGAATCAGCCTCCTCTCCAACGCTGGCCCCCGCGGATCTGCATCTGCCTCGTCGCCGGACGGTGAGCTCCTCCATAAGTAAGACCACCGGACCAGCACTCCCTTGATTCGTTCTTCTACAGCGCAGCAACCTCAAGCACCAGCGGTGAGATTCTTCTACCAAGTTGTTCTATCCTGTTTGCAGTTTATTCATGTCTTCTCTTCTTCCACACCTGCATTTGTTTTTTAGTTTTACTGTTGTTTAGCTTTCTTTTTATTTCTGCTGAATTTCACAAACGGGTAGGAGCAGTCATGTTGTGCTACCTACCATGATAGGAATTTCATAAAACTGAATGTTCTGTGGTTGTTAACCAGCAGTGTTTTTTTTCCACTTTTTTTAAGAGATATCAGTGATTCGATTTAGATATGCATGGCTGAAGCTTTTCAATTTGCAGAAGAGCTTCAATAAAAAATTAACTCAGAAGGATCTGCAACTACTAGCATCTTCTGTTTTGCTCGCTGCACTTTCGGTTACACCATATGACCATAAATATGGTGCATCTCATCTTGAGCTTGAAAATGAAAAAGACCGTAGCTTGCGTATGTCCAACCTTTTCAATTTCTCCTTCGACTCCAAGCGTGAGAATAGAGAAATGGTTTGCTTTCCATCTGTTCTCCAAGTTAAGATAATTTTCCATAATCTAATTATTTGTTTTCTGATAAATCTCCTGTTTACTTTTCAGGTTTCTAGAGCATCTCTTCTTTCGGAGTTGGTATGCCATGGATCCTTTTTTGGCTACTGTTATTTTTTATTAGCTTAACTGTTTGATGTCTATGTTATCAAATGGATTCAGTCTTCCAAAATTATTTCATTCTCATTGAGCATATCTTGTCTGTCATATATGGGCATCTTGAACACAATCTGCTATTATGGGGTTGGTTGTCCATGTTACCAAGCATTCGTATATGAGAATAATTTATTTGTAGGCGCTTAGGTCATAGTGATTGCTTTTTGCTGCCTTACAGCCAGAATAATGCATAACCACATTTTGAGCATTGGTGCCTCACAAGCAGCAATGCTAAGACATACACACATATCTGTCCTACATGGCAAGAGAACGTCTTCTTTTCTTTTATTTTCCTGATCACCTCCTGCACATGCAATGCTCTAATACCTGTTCAATCGCTTTAGATAGCTTTAAGCTCTGAAATTTATATTAGATCTGCAAGTCCACAGAACAGGACATCTGTTGATGCATCCCTGATGTGCTGTTCTGTTTGTGTGATGATTGAATTTACTTTCATTGCTTATGTTTCAATTTTCTAAAATATGAAAGCACATCTTTCTTTGTGTCGTCACATAGTCTTGTTGTTTTTCTATGTTTATATATGGCTGTTTTATATTTTGGCCAACTAGCTGGTAATCTTACATCATGCAATTTGTCTCGCTGACGTCTCTCTCTCTCTCTCTCTCTGTGACTGATATGAAAATAGGCTGCCAAAGGTGTGATTTCATGTGCTTCCCAAGAAGTGAAAGATCTATACAACCTTATGGAGCATGAGTTCCTTCCTCTGGATCTAGCATCAAAAGTACAGCCTCTGCTTTCCAAGATTTCTACGATCGGAGGAAAGCTTTCAGCTGCATCTTCAGTTCCTGAAATTCAGTTATCACAGTACCAATCTTCATTGGAGAAGCTTACAACACTGAGGGTGCTGCAGCAGGTCCTATGCTATGTCCCACTAGCCATAGGATATGTGTTCATGTCACTTTTTTTTGTTGCTAATATGTATTCACTTTATCAAACTTTACATCACTATTTGTGAAACATGTTTCTCAACTCTCTTTTTAACCATTTTCAGGCATCTCGTATTTTCCAGTCCATGAAGATTGACATGCTCTCCAGAATGATCCCATTCTTTGACTTCAATGTCGTGGAGAAGATGGCTGTTGATGCGGTCAAACATAATTTTGTTGCTATGAAAGTTAACCATTTGTCTGGGGCTGTTCATTTCGGCAAAATGGTATGTGGCTTGATTCTGATCACTGGTGCTACCTTCTTAGGCTTCTCAAAATGTACTCATTGAAGGCTTCATTTTTTGTGTGCTGTTTATTTGCTATAAGGATCAGATGCATTGCCTGCCTTGCGGTTTTATGTTAATTGTCTTGCCTACTACTGATATTCCTTGGCCAAAGAGGCTTGTCCCTTGGGTTTTTGTTTTTTTTCTACTGTAGGAACTTACTGTTCATAGTGAATGGTTTCATTTTTATCTATTACTCCCTCCGTTCCTAAATATTAAGTATCAAACCGTACTTGTTCTCCACGTGAACGACCAGTCAGTAGCCATTGCATTTTGAGAATTCATGACTGAAGAAACTGTTATATAAAAACTGAGCCATTGCATTTTGAGGATGTTTGGTACTTAATATTTGCTTTTAATTCAGAAGAACAAGATAACAGTTTCGCTGTTTGGTACATGCATCAACACTTTCGCTGTTTGGTACTTTAGTATTTTGCTTTCCTTTGTACTGGTATATTATTTTCTCTAGATAAGATGAATGTACTAGCCTTCTATTAAAGCATATCCACTTCCAACTTTCATCGGTTATAAATAGTTTGTTTGTCTTTTTGTTTATTTTGTTACACTTTGCAGGGATAAAGTGAAGAAAAAGAAGAAAATATTACTAGAAGATTAGTTTTAGGATTTTCTTTTATTTCCTTGCAATTTTCCTTTTATTGGATACTTGTAAAGACATTGTAATATTCTTACTATAATAAAAATTATGATTCTATTTCATTTTTTGTTTTTAAATTATTTTTCCTTATAGGTTGTTTTCTGTAAATTTGGATTTTTTTTTGTTTTCCAAATACATTACTAGTGGCGCATTTCAGACCTTATTAGTGGCGCACCTTCCTTTATGACTAGTGGCGCACCTATAAGGCTATTAGTGGCGCACCTAGAGGGAATACCAGTGGAGCACCTAAGGGTTAGTAGTGGCGCACCAGAGATGCGCCATTACTATCTGGATTACTAATGGCGCACCAGAGGTGCGCCATTACTATCTGTTACTAGTGGCGTGTTAATAGTGGCGCACCTATAGTGCGCCATTACTAACGAAAACAGGTGCGCCACTAATAGGGCTTTTTCTAGTAGTGTTTAAGACAAATACTGGAATAAAAGAGTCTAAAACATGCGAATACTAATAAATAGTATTAAATTGATAAAAATAGAGAAGAGAAAGAAAAAAAAACGATTGGCCCGTGGCCATCCGGCCCACAGCCGAGCGGAGGGGAGAGGAGCAGCCGGAGGTCGCCCCAGGCACCCGGGCCTGGGCCTCCAAGGCCTTTGGCTGGCCCAGCTGCTGCCTTCCGCGCTGCATAAGGAAGGAGGCGAGGGGTGGGGCGGTTACGGATAAGGATCCGCCCCGACCCGCACCACCGCTCGGTCTCCCCCACGACCAGCGCTAGATCCCCCACCACCTGCGCTCGATCCCAGTCGCCGGCGGTTGGAGCGAGTGCGGCGCCCCCCCCCTCGCATCTCCGGTGGCCAGCGGCGTGACAAGCAGCGCCGAGGCCAAGGCTTGCCGGAGCCCACGAGACGGCGCGGCGGCTGGGACCGCGGCGGATGGCGGCCAGGGCGCGCCCGAAGTGCCATTCCATGCGGCTGCTCGAGCCCGCTGCGACCTCTGCCTGTGGCGGGGCGGTGGCGTCGGCGCGCTCCATCCGGCCCCAAAGCGGACGACGCCGGAGGCGCGGAGAAGAAGGCGAGTGCCTCCCCCTCATCCACCACGGAGCGCAACGGTACAGGTGCGAAGCCAAGGGGGGCGACTCGGGCCAGCAACCTCGACTGCGGGCGTCGGCGTCAGCGGCGCGACCCACTCCGCCGGTTTAGGAGGGGGGTGGTGAAGGCGCGGTGGCATCCACGTGGGCGCTCGGGCCAGCCACCCGCCAGGGGTCAAGCCCCATGTTCACTGGTGCGCTCACCACGTGCAGAGACGTCGAGGCCGCGTCCAAGGGCGTGGTGAGCACCACGGGAGATGCATCCTGCGGCACAGTGGCCGCGTCCAGGGGCGCGACGGCTGAAGCGGTGACCGGCGGCCATTGCCGTGGATCAGATAGAGGAAGAAGGAGAAGAGGCCGAACATCTCCCCGGCGAGTGCTCGCTCCTCCCCTCTCTCTTGTCTCTGTTTTCGCTCTTTGGTAGTTCTAGCGTGCGTGATAACGTGTTTTGATCAGAAACTCCGATCGATGTAAATGATCAGTGTCTCTTTCATTAGATGATTCTAGTATTTATACATGGCGAATGGGTGCGACTAAGAGGCATCCATTCGAGGGGCATGGCAGTTAGACAATAGGAACCGGCGCGGCTGTTGCCAAAAGGCAACTACAAGGGGAGATTCCCCATAATTAACCCATGTTAAATAAGTCTTAACATCCTGAACGGCCAGGCAAACCATCCTGGCGCCCTAATTAGCGGACGAATCAGTCTCAAGGTTGACTGCGCCCCCGCCCATGCCTTCTAATCGCGATTTTCTGCTGCTGCACATGATTACTTGAAGAAGATAATACAATTTGTCAGATTCCAATCAACCTGCTCTTCGATGCAAATCTCTCTTTTTTCTAGACTTTATAGGTCGTTCATTTGTTTCGTGTAGATCATCCCCATACATATCTCTATCTCATTTCGATTTCTTGTGTTGGTTCGGATTAGAAAAGACGATCTCTGATTCTTGTTCGTGACTAGTATGCACCAGCAATATCTTGCAATTTATAATTTTCTAGCAATCCAGAACTTCATTCCAAGCCTTTCTCAGCATTTTTTTATTAAACTAACAGTGTTTTAAATTTCTTGTGTAATATTGTGAGTAGTTTACCACAGACCTTCGGTTCCATATTTAGTATCTAGATGGCTTCTTCTCTCTCTCTGGATCTCAATACAAAGTTCTCCTCGGTCTTCGAGGAGATCTATTCGATGTAATCTCTTTTTGCGGTGCGTTTGTCGAGATCCAATGAATTGTGAGTTTATGATCAAGGTTATCTATGAAAGATATTTGGTTCTTCTCTGAACTTTTCATGTGTGCTCATAATATCCTTGCAAGTCTCTTCGAATTATCGGTTTGGTTTGGCCTACTAGATCTATAGTTCTTGCAATGGGAGAAGTGCTTGGCTTTGGGTTCAATCTTGTGGTGCCCTTTCCCAGTGACAGTAGGGGCAGCAAGGCACGTATTGTATTGTTGCCATCGAGGATAAAAAGATGGGGTTTTCACCATATTGCTTGAGTTTATCCCTCTACATCATGTCATCTTTCTTAAGGCGTTACTCTGTTCGTATGAACTCAATACACTACATGCATGCTGGATAGCGGTCGACGTGTGGAGTAATAGTAGTAGATGCAGGCAGGAGTCGGTCTACTTGTCTCGGACGTGATGCCTATATACAATGATCATGCCTAGATAGTCTCATAATTATTCGCTTTTCTATCAATTGCTCAACAGTAATTTGTTTACCCGCCGTAGAATATCACTATCATGAGAGAAGACACTAGAGAAAACTATGGCCCCCGGGTCTATTCTCAACATATCAATCTACATCTATTTTACTTTTACCGCTTTTATTTGCTGTTTTATTAAACCAAAAATACCAAAAATATTATCTTATCATCTCTATCAGATCTCACTCTCGTAAGTGACCGTAAAGGGATTGACAACCCCTTATCGTGTTGGCTGCGAAGTTCTTATTTGTTCGTGCACGTGCGAGGGACTAGCGCGTGGTCTCCTACTGGATTGATACCTTGGTTATCAAAAACCGAGGGAAATACTTACGCTACTGTGCTGCATCTCCCTTTCCTCTTTGAGGGAATACAACGCAAGCTCAAGAGGTAGCAAGAAGAATTTCTGGCGCCGTTGCCGGGGAGGCTTACGCAAAAGTCATATAACAAGTACCTATCACAAACCCTTATCCTTCGCATTACATTTATTTGCGTCGTTTTCCTCTCCTCCACTTCACCTTTGCCGTTTTATTCGCCCTTCTTCCGCCGTGTGTTTTTCGTTTGCTTGCTTCTTGTTCGCTTGTGTGTGTTGGATTGCTTGCTTGTCACTATGGCTCAGAACAATACCAAATTGTGTGACTTCTCCAATACCAACAACAATGATTTTATTTGCACTCCGATTTCTCCTTTTACCGATGCTGAATCTTGTGAGATCAATGCTGCTTTGTTGAATCTTGTCATGAAATATCTATTCTCCGGCCTTCCTAGTGAAGATGTCGCTACCCATCTAAACAACTTTGTTGATTTGTGTGATATGCAAAAGAAAATGGTGCGGATAACGATATTGTTAAATTGAAGTTATTTCCGTTTTCACTTAGAGATCATGCTAAAACTTGGTTCTCCTCTTTGCCTAGAAATAGTATTGATTCATGGAATAAGTGCAAAGATGCTTTTATCTCTAAGTATTTCCCTCCTGCTAAGATCATCTCTCTTAGAAACAATATTATGAATTTTAAGCAACTAGATCATGAGCATGTTGCACAAGCTTGGGAGAGAATGAAATTAATGATACGTAATTGCCCTACACATGGTTTGAATATATGGATGATTATTCAGAACTTTTATGCTGGCTTGAATTTTGCTTCTAGAAATCTTTTAGATTCGGCCGCCGGAGGCACTTTCATGAAAAATACCTTAGGAGAAGCTACCAAACTCCTAGATAATATTATGGTTAATTATTCTCAATGGCACACCGAAAGATCTACTAGTAAAAAAGTGCATGCTATCAAAGAAATGAGTGTTTTGAGTGGAAAGATGGATGAACTTATGAAATTGTTTGCTGCTAAGAGTGCTTCTTCTGATCCTAATGATATGCCTTTGTCCACTTTGATTGAGAATAACAATGAATCTTTGGATGCGAATTTTGTTGGTAGGAATAATTTTGGTAACAATGATTATAGAGGTAATTTTAATCCTAGGTCTTTTCCTAGTAATTCCTCTAATAATTTTGGTAATTCCTACAACAACTCTTATGGAAAGATGCCTTCTGAATTTGAAACTAGTGTTTGAAGGAAATATGCCCTAGAGGCAATAATAAAGATGTTATTTGTATTTCCTTATATCATGATAAAAGTCTTTTATTCATGCTAGAATTGTATTAACCGGAAACTTGATAAATGTGTGAATACATAGACAAAAAGGTATGTCCCTAGTATGCCTCTACTAGACTAGCTCATTGATCAAAGATGGCTATGTTTCCTAGCCATAGACATGAGTTGTCATTTGATCAAAGAGATCACATCATTAGGAGAATGATGTGATGGACTAGACCCATCCGTTAGCATAGCACTTTGATCGTTTAGTTTTACTGCTATTGATTTCTTCATGACTTATACATGTTCCTATGACTATGAGATTATGCAACTCCCGAATACTGTAGGAACACCTTGTGTGCTATCAAATCTCACAACGTAACTGGGTGATCATAAAGATACTCTACAGGTGTCTCCGAAAGTATTTGTGGTGTTGGCATAGATCAAGACTAGGATTTGTCACTCCGAGTGTCGGAGAGGTATCTCTGGGCCCTCTCGATAATGCACATCATAATAAGCCTTGCAAGCAAATGACTAATGAGTTAGTCACGAGATGATGTATTACGGAACGAGTAAAGAGACTTGCCGGTAACGAGATTGAACTAGGTATAGAGATACCGACGATCGAATCTCGGGCAAGTAACATACCGATGACAAAAGGAACAACATATGTTGTTATGCGGTTTGACCGATAAATATCTTCGTAGAATATGTAGGAGCCAATATGAGCATCCAGGTTCCGCTATTGGTTATTGACCAGAGATGAGTCTCGGTCATGTCTACATAGTTCTCGAACCCGTAGGGTCTGCACGCTTAACGTTTGATGACGATCGGTATTATGAGTTTATGAGTTTTGATGTACCGAAGGTAGTTCGGAGTCCCGGATGAGATCACGGACATGACGAGGAGTCTCGGAATGTCCGAGACATAAAGATTGATATATTGGACGACTATATTCGGACACCGGAAGTGTTCTGGAAAGTTTCGGAATTTACCGGAGTGCCGGGGGGGGGGGGTTACCGGAACCCCCCGGGGGAATGGTGGGCCCTGGTGGGCCATAGGGGAGAGAGAGGGCAGCAGCCAGGAGGTGGCGCGCCCCCTCCCTAGGAGGAGTCCGAATAGGACAAGGGGAGGGGG
>LR738710.1:870463825-870519815 GCA_902687465.1 Secale cereale
CCCCCTCGGGGGAATGGTGGGCCCTGGTGGGCCATAGGGGAGAGAGAGGGCAGCAGCCAGGAGGTGGCGCCCCCCCTCCCTAGGAGGAGTCCGAATATAGTCGTCCAATATATCAATCTTTATGTCTCGGACATTCCGAGACTCCTCGTCATGTCCGTGATCTCATCCGGGACTCCGAACTACCTTCGGTACATCAAAACTCATAAACTCATAATATCGATCGTCATCAAACGTTACTCTACAGGTGTCTCCGAAAGCATTCGTGGTGTTGGCATAGATCAAGACTAGGATTTGTCACTCCGAGTGTCGGAGAGGTATCTCTGGGCCCTCTCGGTAATGCACATCATAATAAGCCTTGCAAGCAAATGACTAATGAGTTAGTGACGAGATGATGTATTACGGAACGAGTAAAGAGACTTGCCGGTAACGAGATTGAACTAGGTATAGAGATACCGACGATCGAATCTCGGGCAAGTAACATACCGATGACAAAAGGAACAACGTATGTTGTTATGCGGTTTGACCGATAAAGATCTTCGTAGAATATGTAGGAGCCAATATGAGCATCCAGGTTCCGCTATTGGTTATTGACCGGAGATGAGTCTCGGTCATGTCTACATAGTTCTCGAACCCGTCGGGTCCGCACGCTTAACGTTTGATGACGATCGGTATTATGAGTTTATGAGTTTTGATGTACCGAAGGTAGTTCGGAGTCCCGGATGAGATCAGGGACATGACGAAGAGTCTCGGAATGTCCGAGACATAAAGAGTGATATATTGGACGACTATATTCGGACACCGGAAGTGTTCTGGAAAGTTTCGAAATTTACCGGAGTGCTCGGGGGGTTACCGGAACCCCCCGAGGGAATGGTGGGCCCTGGTGGGCCATAGGGTAGAGAGAGGGCAACAGCCAGGAGGTGGTGCGCCCCCTCCCTAGGAGGAGTCCGAATAGGACTAGGGGAGGGGGCGCGGCCCCTCTTTCCCTCTCCCTCTCCCTCTCTTTCCTTCCCCCCTTTTCCTTCTTTGGTAGGTTCCTACTAGGAATAGGATTGCAATCCTATTCCTAGTAGGATTGCAGCCCTAGCCGCACCATAGAGGGCCGGCCGGCCTCCCCCCTTGCTCCTTTATATACGGGGGCAGGGGGGCACCCAAAGACACACAAGTTGAATTGTTCTAGCCGTGTGCGGTGCCCCCCTCCACAGAAACACACCTCGGTCATACCGTCGCAGTGCTTAGGCGAAGCCCTGCGCCGGTAGATACATCATATCCGTCACCACGCCGTCGTGCTGACGAAACTCTCCCGTGAAGCTCAACTGGATCAAGAGCTCGTGGGACGTCATCAAGCTGAACGTGTGCTGAACGCGGAGGTGCCGTACGTTCGGTGCTTGATCGGTTGGATCGCGAAGAAGTTCGACTACATCAACCGCGTCACTTGACGCTTCCGCTTCC
The DNA here is from genome assembly GCA_902687465.1 of Secale cereale. Lineage (NCBI taxonomy): Eukaryota > Viridiplantae > Streptophyta > Magnoliopsida > Poales > Poaceae > Secale > Secale cereale. The sequence continues at coordinate 870,465,275 of LR738710.1, forward strand.
GGTCTACGAGGGTACGTAGACACACTCTTCCCTCTCGTTGCTATGCATCTGGTAGATAGATCTTGCGTGATCGTAGGAAAATTTTAAAATACTACGTTCCCCAACAGTGGCATCATGAGCCAGGTCTATGCGTAGATGATATGCATGAGTAGAACACAATGAGTTGTGGGCGATACTAGTCATACTGCTTACCAGCATGTCATACTTTGCTTCGGCGGTATTGTGAGATGAAGCGGCCCGGACCGACATTACGCGTACGCTTACGCGAGACTGGTTTCACCGTTACGAGCACTCGTTGCTTAAAGGTGACTGGCGGGTGTCTGTCTCTCTCACTTTAGCCTAATCAAGTGTGGCTACGCCCGGTCCTTGTGAAGGTTAAAACAGCACATACGTGACGAAACATCGTTGTGGTTTTTGTATGCGTAGGTAAGAACGGTTCTTGCTAAGCCCGTAGCAGCCACGTAAAACTTGCAACAACAAAGTAGAGGACGTCTAACTTGTTTTTGCAGGGCATGTTGTGATGTGATATGGTCAAGACATGATGAGTTATACGGTTTTGTATGAGATGATCATGTTTTGTATGGTTGTCGCTTTATTGTATGAAATGCAATCGCCATGTAATTGCTTTACTTTATCACTAAGCGGTAGCGATAGTCGTAGAAGCAATAGTTGGCGAGACGACAACGATGCTACGATGGAGATCAAGGTGTCGCGCCGGTGATGAAGGTGATCATGACGGTGCTTTGGAGATGGAGATCAAAAGCACAAGATGATGATGGCCATATCATGTCACATATTTTGATTGCATGTGCTGTTTATCTTATTATGCTTCTTATTTTGCTTAGAACGACGGTAGCATTATAAGATGATCCCTTACTAAATTTCAAGGTATAAGTGTTCTCCCTGAGTATGCACCGTTGCGAAAGTTCGTCGTGCCGAGACACCACGTGATGATCTGGTGTGATAAGCTCTACGTTCAAATACAACGGGTGTAAGCCAGTTTTGCACACGCAGAATACTTGGGTTAAACTTGACGAGCCTAGCATATGCAGATATGGCCTCGAAACACTGGAGACCGAAAGGTCAAGCGTGAATCATATAGTAGATATGATCAACATAAGATGTTCACCATTGAAACTACTCCATCTCACGTGATGATCGGACATGGTTTAGTTGATTTGGATCACGTGATCATTTAGATGACCGGAGGGATGTCTATCTAAGTGTGAGTTCTTTAAATAATATGATTAAATTGAACTTTAATTTATCATGAACTTAGTCCTGATAGTTTTTGCATATCTATGTTGTTGTAGATCAATGGCCCGTGCTACCGTTCCTTTGAATTTTAATGCATTCCTAGAGAAAGCTAAGTTGAAAGATGATGGTAGCAATTACATGGACTGGGTCCGTGACTTGAGGATTATCCTCATTGCTGCACAGAAGAATTATGTCCTTGAAGCACCGCTAGGTGACAAGCCCCCTCCCGCTAATGTAGACGCTTTGAACGTCTGGCAGTCGCGGTCTGATGACTACACGATAGTTCAGTGTGCCATGCTTTACGGCTTAGAACAGTGACTTCAACGACGTTTTGAACGTCATGGACCATATGAGATGTTCCAGGAGTTGAAGTTAATATTTCAAGCAAATGCCCAGATTGAGAAATATGAGATTTCCAATAAGTTCTATAGCTGCAAGATGGAGGAGAATAGTTCTATTAGTGAACACTTGCTCAGAATGTCTGGGTACCACAATCATATGACTCAACTTGGTTGCAAAGTTGATGAAGATAGTGTTATTGATAGAGTTCTTCAATCACTGCCACCAAGCTATAAAGGCTTCGTGATGAACTATAATATGCAAGGGATGCAAAAGACAATTCCCGAGCTCTTCGCTATGCTCAAGGCTGCGGAGGTAGAAATCAAAAAGGAGCATCAAGTGTTGATGGTTAAAAAAACCACTAGTTTCAAGAAAAAGGGAAAGGGAAAGAAGGGGAACTTCAATAAGAATAGCAAGACAGTTGCTACTCCCACGAAGAAACCCAAGTCTGGAGCCAAGCCTGAAACTGAGTGCTTCTACTGCAAGGGGACTGGACACTGGAAGCGGAACTGCCCCAAGTATTTGGCGGATAAGAAGGATGGCAAGGTGAACAAAGGTATATGTGATATACATGTTATTGATGTGTACCTTACTAATGCTCGTAGTAGTACCTGGGTATTTGATACCGATTCGATTGCTAATATTTGTAACTCGAAACAGGGACTACGGATTAAACGAAGATTGGCTAAGGATGAAGTGACGATGCGCGTGGGAAATGGTTCCAAAATCGATGTGATCACCGTCGGCACGCTACCTCTACATCTACCTTCGGGATTAGTTTTAGACCTAAATAAATGTTATTTGGTGCCAGCGTTGAGCATGAACATTATATCTGGATCTTGTTTGTTGCGAGACGGTTATTCATTTAAATCAGAGAATAATGGTTGTTCTATTTTTATGAATAATATCTTCTGTGGTCATGCACCCTTGAAGAGTGGTCTATTCTGATTGGATCTCGATTGTAGTGATACACATATTCATAATATTGAAACCAAAAGATGCAAGGTTAATAATGATAGTGCAACTTATTTGTGGCACTGCCGTTTAGGTCATATTGGTGTAAAGCACATGAAGAAACTCCATAGTGATGGACTTTTGGAATCACTTGATTATGAATCACTTGGTGCTTGCGAACCATGCCTCATGGGCAAGATGACTAAAACTCCGTTCTCCGGAACTATGGAGCGAGCAACAGATTTGTTGGAAATCATACATACTGATGTATGTGGGCCAATGAGTGTTGAGGCTCGCGGCGGGTATCGTTATTTTCTGACCTTCACTGATGATTTAAGCAGATATGGGTATATCTACTTAATGAAGCACAAGTCTGAAACATTTGAAAAGTTCAAAGAATTTCAGAGTGAAGTAGAGAATCGTCGTAACAAGAAATAAAGTTTCTACGATCCGATCGTGTAGGAGAATATTTGAGTTACGAGTTTGGTCTTCATTTAAAACAATGTGGAATAGTTTCACAACTCACGCCACCCGGAACACCACAACGTAATGGTGTGTCCGAACGTCGTAACCGTACTTTATTGGATATGGTGCGATCTATGATGTCTCTTACCGATTTACCACTATCGTTTTGGGGTTATGCTTTAGAGACAGCTGCATTCTAGTTAAATAGGGCACCATCTAAATCCGTTGATACGACACCTTATGAACTGTGGTTTGGCAAGAAACCAAAGTTGTCGTTTCTTAAAGTTTGGGGTTGCGATGCTTATGTGAAAAAGCTTCAACCTGATAAGCTCGAACCCAAGTCAGAGAAATGTGTCTTCATAGGATACCCAAAAGAGACTGTTGGGTACACCTTCTATCACAGATCCGAAGGCAAGATATTCGTTGCTAAGAATGGATCCTTTCTAGAGAAGGAGTTTCTCTCAAAAGAAGTGAGTGGGAGGAAAGTAGAGCTTGATGAGGTAATTGTACCTTCTCCCGAATTGGAAAGTAGTACATCACAGAAAATTGTTCCAGTGATTCCTACACCAATCAGCGAGGAAGATAATGATGATGATCATGAAACTACGGATCAAGTTTCTGCTGAACGTCGTAGATCAACCAGAGTACGTTCCGCACCAGAGTGGTACGGCAACCCAGTTCTGGAAGTCATGTTACTAGACCATGAAGAACCTACGAACTATGAGGAAGCGATGATGAGCCCAGATTCCGCAAAATGGCTTGAGGCCATGAAATCTGAGATGGGATCCATGTATGAGAACAAAGTGTGGACTTTGGTTGACTTGCCCGATGATCGGCAAGCCATCGAAAATAAATGGATCTTCAAGAGGAAGACCGACGCAGACGGTAATGTTACTATTTACAAAGCTCGACTTGTTGCGAAAGGGTTTCGACAAGTTCAAGGAGTTGACTACGATGAGACTTTCTCACCTGTAGCGATGCTTAAGTCTGTCCGAATCATGTTAGCAATTGCCGCATTTTATGATTATGAAATCTGGCAAATGGATGTCAAAACTGCATTCCTTAATGGATATCTCAAAGAAGAGTTGTATATGATGCAACCAGAAGGTTTTGTCGATCCAAAAGGTGCTAACAAAGTATGCAAGATCCAGCGATCCATCTATGGACTGGTGCAAGCATCTCGGAGTTGGAATATACGCTTTGATGAGGTGATCAAAGCATATGGTTTTATACAGACTTTTGGAGAAGCCTGTATTTACAAGAAAGTGAGTGGGAGCTCTGTAGCATTTCTAATATTATATGTGGATGACATATTGTTGATTGGAAATGATATAGAATTTCCGGATAGCATAAAAGGATACTTGAATAAGAGTTTTTCAATGAAAGACCTCGGTGAAGCTGCTTATATATTAGTCATCGAGATCAATAGAGATAAATCAAGACGCTTAATTGGACTTTCACAAAGCACATACCTTGATAAGATTTTGAAGAAGTTCAAAATGGATCAGTCAAAGATAGGGTTCTTGCCTGTATTACAAGGTATGAAGTTGAGTAAGACTCAATGCCCGACCACTGCAGAAGATAGAGAGAAGATGAAAGTCATTCCCTATGCCTCAACCATAGGATCTATCATGTATGCAATGTTGTGTACCAGACCTGATGTGTGCCTTGCTATAAGTCTAGCAGGAAGGTACCAAAGTAATCCAGGAGTGGATCACTGGACAACGGTCAAGAACATCCTGAAATACCTGAAAAAGACAAAGGATATGTTTCTCGTATATGGAGGTGACAAAGAGCTCGTCGTAAACGGTTACGTCGATTCTAGCTTTGACACTAATCCGGATGACTCTAAGGCACAAACCGGATATGTATTTTTATTGAACAGTGGAGCTGTCAGTTGGTGCAGTTCCAAGCAGAGCGTCGTGGCGGGATCTACGTGTGAAGCGGAATACATAGCTGCTTCGGAAGCAGCAAATGAAGGAGTCTGGATGAAGGAGTTCATATCCGATCTAGGTGTAATACCTAGTGCATCGGGTCCAATGAAAATCTTTTGTGACAACACTGGAGCAATAGCCTTGGCGAAGGAATCCAGGTTTCACAAGAGAACAAAGCACATCAAAAGACGCTTCAATTCCATCCGCGATCTAGTCAAGGAGGTAGACATAGAGATTTGCAAAATACATACGGATCTGAATGTTGCAGACCCGTTGACTAAGCCTCTTTCACGGGCAAAACATGATCAGCACCAGGACTCCATGGGTGTGAGGATCATCACTTTGTAATCTAGATTATTGACTCTAGTTCAAGTGGGTGACTGAAGGAAATATGCCCTAGAGGCAATAATAAAGATGTTATTTGTATTTCCTTATATCATGATAAAAGTCTTTTATTCATGCTAGAATAGTATTAACCAGAAACTTGATACATGTGTGAATACATAGACAAAAAGGTATGTCCCTAGTATGCCTCTACTATACTAGCTCATTGATCAAAGATGGCTACGTTTCCAAGCCATAGCCATGAGTTGTCATTTGATCAACGAGATCACATCATTAGGAGAATGATGTGATGGACTAGACCCATCCGTTAGCATAGCACTTTGATCGTTTAGTTTTACTGCAATTGCTTTCTTCATGACTTATACATGTTCCTATGACTATGAGATTATGCAACTCCCGAATACTGTAGGAACACCTTGTGTGCTATCAAACGTCACAACGTAACTGGGTGATCATAAAGATACTCTACAGGTGTCTCCGAAAGTATTCGTGGTGTTGGCATAGATCAAGACTAGGATTTGTCACTCCGAGTGTCGGAGAGGTATCTCTGGGCCCTCTCGGTAATGCACATCATAATAAGCCTTGCAAGCAAATCACTAATGAGTTAGTCACGAGATGATGTATTACGGAACAAGTAAAGAGACTTGCCGGTAATGAGATTGAACTAGGTATAGAGATACCGATGATCGAATCTCAGGCAAGTAACATACCGATGACAAAAGGAACAACGTATGTTGTTATGCGGTTTGACCGATAAAGATCTTCGTAGAATATGTAGGAGCCAATATGAGCATCCAGGTTCCGCTATTGGTTATTGACCGGAGATGAGTCTCGGTCATGTCTACATAGTTCTCGAACCCGTAGGGTCCGCACGCTTAACGTTTGATGACGATCGGTATTATGAGTTTATGAGTTTTGATGTACCGAAGGTAGTTCGGAGTCCCGGATGAGATCACGGACATGACGAGGAGTCTCGGAATGTCCGAGACATAAAGATTGATATATTGGACGACTATATTCGGACACCGGAAGTGTTCTGGAAAGTTTCGGAATTTACCAGAGTGCCGGGGGGTTACCGGAACCCTCCCGGGGGAATGGTGGGCCCTGGTGGGCCATAGGGGAGAGAGAGGGCAGCAGCCAGGAGGTGGCGCGCCCCCTCCCTAGGAGGAGTCCGAATAGGACTAGGGGAGGGGGGGTGCGGCCCCTCTTTCCCTCTCCCTCTCCCTCTCTTTCCTTCCCCCCTTTTCCTTCTTTGGTAGGTTCCTACTAGGAATAGGATTGCAATCCTATTCCTAGTAGGATTGCAGCCCTAGCCGCACCATAGAGGGCCGGCCGGCATCCCCCCTTGCTCCTTTATATACGGGGGCAGGGGGCACCCAAAGACACACAAGTTGAATTGTTCTAGCCGTGTGCGGTGCCCCCCTCCACAGAAACACACGTCGGTCATACCGTCGTAGTGCTTAGGCGAAGCCCTGCGTCGGTAGATACATCATATCCGTCACCACGCCGTCGTGCTGACGAAACTCTCCCGTGAAGCTCAACTGGATCAAGAGCTCGTGGGACGTCATCAAGCTGAACGTGTGCTGAACGCGGAGGTGTCGTACGTTCGGTGCTTGATCGGTTGGATCGCGAAGAAGTTCGACTACATCAACCGCGTCACTTGACGCTTCTGCTTCCGGTCTACGAGGGTACGTAGACACACTCTTCCCTCTCGTTGCTATGCATCTGGTAGATAGATCTTGCGTGATCGCAGGAAAATTTTTAAATACTACGTTCCCAACAGTGTTAAGGAGTTTATGATCTCGGAAAAGAATTTCAATGCTATGCTTGAAGAGAAATTGCTTAAAGTTGATGAATTGGATAGAAGTGTGGATAGAATTACTCTTGATGTTGATTCTTTGAAACTTAGATCTATCCCACCTAAGCATGATATCAATGAGTCTCTCAAAGCCATGAGAATCTCCATTGATGAATGCAAAGAAAGAACCGCTAGAATGCGTGCTAAAAGAGAAGATTATATTAAATCGTGTTCTTCTAGTTATCGTGAAAATAAAGATGAAGATCTGAAAGTTATTGATGTGTCTCCTATTAGATCCTTGTTTGATAGTATTAATTTTGATGAGAATACGATTGGAGATGATTCTGCTTTAAGGTGTCCCAATAATTCGGAGTTTTTAGATCTTGATGCTAAAATTGCTAAAAGTGGGATTGAAGAGATTAAAACTTTGCATAGTGATGAACCTACTACTTTGGATTTCAAGGGATTTAATTATGATAATTGCTCTTTGATTGATTGTATTTCTTTGTTGCAATCCGTGCGAAATTCTCCGCATGCTTATAGTCAAAATAAAGCTTTCACTAAACATATAGTTGATGCTTTGATGCAATCTTATGAAGAAAAACTTGAGTTGGAAGTTTTTATACCTAGAAAGCTTTATGATGAATGGGAACCTACTATCAAAATAAAAATAAAAGATCATGAATGCTATGCTTTGTGTGATTTGGGTTCTAGTGTCTCCACTATCCCAAAAACTTTGTGTGATTTGCTAGGGTTACATGAGCTTGATGATTGTTCTTTAAATTTGCATCTTGCGGATTCCACTATTAAGAAACCTATGGGAAGAATCAATGATGTTCTTATTGTTGCCAATAGGAATTATGTGCCCGTAGATTTCATTGTTCTTGATATAGATTGCAATCCTTCATGTCCAATTATTCTTGATAGACATTTCCTTAGAATGATTGGTGCAATTATTGATATGAAGGAAGGAAATATTAGATTCCAATTTCCGTTAAGGAAAGGCATGGAACACTTTCCTAGAAATAAAATCAAATTACCATATGAATCTACCATGAGAGCCACTTATGGATTGCCTTCCAAAGATGGCAATACCTAGATCTATCTTGTATCGTGCCTAGCTAGGGGCGTAAAACGATAGCGCTTGTTGGGAGGCAACCCAATTTTATGTTTTTTTCTTTTGTTTCTGTTAGGGAATAAATATTGCATCTAGCCTATGATTAGATTTGTTTTCATGTTTTGTTTAGTGTTTGTGCCAAGTAGAACCTTTGGTAGGACTTGTGTGAAGTTTATTTGATCTTGCTGTGAAAAACAGAATCGTTAGCGCTCGCTAAAGTAGTCTTCAGATTTTACTGGAGAGTCATTTTTAGTTGATTCTTTTTTATGCTGATTGGTAGACAAATTGCGCAAATTTACCAATTTAGTTTGAATTTGTTGGAGTTCCAGAAGTAGGCGAACCCAGCAGATTATTACAGACTGTTCTGTTTTTGACAGATTCTGTTTTTCGTGTGTTGTTTGCTTATTCCGATGCATCTATGAGTAATATTGGAGGATATGAATCATAGAAAACTTGGAGTACAGTAGGTTTAACACCAATATTAACAAAGTATGAATTTCTTGCTGTACCTTTGAGTGGTGGTTTGCTTTCTCTTTCTAACGGAGCTCACGAGAATTTTTGTCTAAATTTTGTGTTGTGAAGTTTTCAAGTTTTGAGTATTGCTTTGATGGACTATGGAACAAGGAGTAGGAAAGGCCCAAGCTTGGGGATGCCCATGGCACCCCAAGTAAAATCAAGATAATCAGAAGCCTAAGCTTGGGGATGCCCCGGGAAGACATCCCCTCTTTCGTCTTCATCCATCGGTAACTATACTTGGAGCTATATTTTTATTCGCAACATGCTATGTGTTTTGCTTGGAGCGTCTTGTATAATTTGAGTCTTTACTTGTTAGTTTGCCACAATCATCCTTGCTGGACACACCTATTTGAGAGAGAGTTAAAATTGGCCTAGAAATTGTTAGAACACTCTATGTGCTTCTGTGACGCCCCCGATTTGTCCGTACACTAATCATGCACGCAAATGTGTACGACCAAGATCAGGGACTCACTGGAAGATATCACAACACAACTCTAGACACAAATTAAAATAATACAAGCTTTATATTACAAGTCAGGGGCCTCCAGGGCTCGAATACATAAGCTCGAAACACAAGAGTCAGCGGAAGCAATAATATCTGAGTACAGACATAAGTTAAACAAGTTTGCCTTAAGAAGGCTAGCACAAAAGTAACAACGATCGAAAAGGCAAGGCCTCCTGCCTGGGACCTCCTAACTACTCCTCGAAGCCAAACTTCACATAGAAACATCCTCGGGATCCTCTGGGTCCTGGACTCCACCATCTGGTTGCGTCATCCGAGAAGAAGGGACAAAAGGGTAAAAGGGGGAGAAAAGCAACCGTGAGTACTCATCCAAAGTACTCGCAAGCAAGGATCTACACTACATATGCAATGATATCTGTATAAAGGGGTAATATCTGTGGACTGAACTGCAGAATGCGAGAATAAGATGGGGATAGCTAATCCTATCGAAGACTACGCTTCAAGCAGCCTCCATCTTGCAGCAGTAGAAGAGAGTAGATGGAATAGTAACAAGTATCATTGCTCCTGGTAGCCTCCGTCTTGAGTAGCTGAAGAGTTCACCGAGTAACATCGTATAGCATAAACCTACCCGGTAATCCTCCCGCACATCACCCTGTGAGAGAGCAACCACCGAGTTATATCTGGAACTTGTCTGGGTGTGTTTTATTAAGTATCTAGTTCTAGTTGTCATGAGGTCAGAGTACAACTCCGGTTCGTCCTTTTATCGAGGGACACGGCTATTCGAATAGATTAACTTCCCTGCAGGGGTGCACCACATAACCCAGCACGCTTGATCCCATTTGGCCGGACACACTTTCCAGGGTCATGCCCGGCCTCGGAAGATCAACACGTCGCAGCCCTACCTAAGCACAACAGAGAGGTCAGCACGCCGGTCTAAGTCCTAAGCGCACAGGGGTCTAGGCCCATCGCCCAATGCACACCTGCACGTTGCGAGGGCGGCCGATGAGCAGACCTAGCAACCTCCATTACTAAGGAAGTTACGTTACGCGGTCCAACCCGACGCGCGCTGCTCAGTCGCTGACGTCAAGAAGGCTTCGGCTGATACCACGACATCGAGTGCCCATAACTATTCCCACGTAGCTGGTTAGTGCGTATAGGCCAATGGCCAGACTCAGAGCAAATACCAAGATCTCGATAAGCATGTTATTACGAAATAACCGCGGACAACGACCAGGGCCAGGCCCACCTGTCTCCTAGGTGGTCGCAACCAGCCCTGTCGCTCCGCCACAAAGTAACCATCAGGGGGGCTGTTGGGAACCCAGGCCCACCACTACATGGGTGGAACCACCTGCCCCTTCAGCCCCCATATCCGAATCATCATCATGAGTATGTAATAGTATAGAACATACCCGTGATCACCACCCGAGTGATCACGGCCCGATAGTATAGCATGGCAGACAGACAAGAATGTAGGGCCACTGATGGAATACTAGCATCCTATACTAAGCATTAGGATAGCAGGTACAGGTATCAACAGATGTAGCAACAATGACAGGCTACGCAACAGAATAGGATTCATCGAATCATCAATAGTAGAAATTCTAATGCAAGAGTAAGAGAGAAGAGAATAGGCGATATCTGGTGATCAAGGGGGGGGCTTGCCTGGTTGCTTTGGCAAGAAGGAGCGGTCGTCGTCGACGTAGCCGCACACAATGGCATCGACATCGTCTCATAGTCTACCGGAAAGGAAGTAACGAAGGGGGAACACAATCAATAACATAGCAATCAAAAGCATAACAAATCATAACAAAGCAATACGCGGTGCTAGGGGTGGCCTAACGCGGCGGGAGGTGATACTGACGAAGGAGGGAAACATCTGAGAAAGTATCCCGGTGTTTCACGTTTTCGGACAGATGAACCGGAGGGGGAAAGTTGTGGGTTCGCTATGCTATGGATGTGCGGTGGACGAACAGACTGCGTATTCGGACACGTCTCATCGTTCTGAGCAACTTTCATATATAAATTATTTTCATCCAACTTATAGATTATTTTATATGAATTTTCAAAGATTTAAATGATTTTCTATAATTTTAGTATTTATTTTAATCCGAAATATTAAATGGCTAAATTGTTATGTGCACCCAAAAGTGCACACAGCCAGAGAGGCTGACCTCTGGGACCAGGGGACTAGGTTGACCCAGTCAAAGGTTGACCAGTCAACCCAGGCATGGGGTCCACACGTCATAGTCACAACACCATTAAACTAAATGAGGTATAATCTAAAAAGATTGGGCCCGGTACAATAGGCTAAGTAACACTTAAATTAGGTCTTGTCTAATTAAATCCTAGGATTAATTAAACCCACCAGCCACACACGCCAAGGCATGGCCGTGCCTCACACATGTCCACGCAATGCTCATGGTGGCCATGGCCATGGCACGAGCAGCGTACGCGAGCGACCAGGAGGCGCGCGAGTGGCCAGGGCTCACACAAAGCAACAAGCAGTAGCAGCACATCAGTAGCATCAGTAGCAAGCGTCGGCAGTCATTGTGGCGCAAACAGCAGCACCAAGAGCAGTACGTAGAGCAGCAATTAGAGCAGCAACAACATTAGCTAGCTGGCTGTAGGAGCGGCAACACCATTAACAACAGCGGCGACAGCGCAACAACAAGAATTAGCAGCGCACGCAAGCAGCGGTATGAGCAGCACAGGCAGCAGGCGGCCTCGCGAGCGTCGGCGAGGACAGGGCCGGGCGTGGCCAGGTCGCAGCGGCACACGCGCGAGCGGACACCGGGCACATGGTCGCCAAGGCAAGTCAGGGTGCGGGCGGGCGCACACACGAAGCATGGCGGGGTGCGGTGAGCGCGACCATGGGTGAGCTACGAGCGACGGCGGAACAGGGTGGAATCGAAGGAAAAAAAAGGGAATCGGTAGAGGGCCTCACCGCGGGGACGATGGGCTGGTCGGCGGGCTCAAGGAGGGCTTGGAGGCAACGGATCGAAGTGGCGGAGCTCCGTTGACCGAAGACGAAGTTGAGGTCGATCCCTTGCACTGTTGCGGCTCCGATCGATCTACTCCTCGCACGAGAAGTAGTTGTCGTAGATGAAGCAGATGGTCATAGTCCTAGGCGTCAGGGAGCTCGATGGGCGCGAGGGCAACGATGGCTATGGCGATTACGGCGTTCGTCGAGTACTGTGGGGAAGAGAGCGGTGCGAGGAGGGAAGAGTGTGGGCTAGGGTTCGACCCGGGGGCCGCGGGGGTCGGTCTTATGGCCGAAGGGAGCCGGGGGATGGCCCACACGGCGCCATCGGTGGCCATGGCCGCCTGGATGGCCGCCATGGTTTCTTTTCTGTAGCAAGGAAGGGGATGGTTGGCTGTGGGCTGGGCCTTGTTACTGTAGTAGTAGGCCTAGTGCATAGTAGTTCCTTAGCCCTTTTCTTTTGCCTAAACTGTTGTTTTTCTTTTAACTTTCATTTCATTTCTTTTTAAATTTTATTTCCCAAATTGTTTTAGTTTTGCAAAATATTCAATTAGTACGTAAAATAGTAACATTAATTACACCACTGCCACACTAACTTTGACACCTAGATAAAATAGTTTAGTATTTTTTCAAATATAATGGGGTTATAATTAATTGTTTTTGCTGCTGTTTTGATCACTTTAGGGTATTTAATTATTTTCTAAAGATGTTGTTTCTCCACAACTATTATCCATGATTTATTTGTCACATTAAGAACATTTTAGTTTTGACTTTTGAAAACTTTAATTGTTTGACTTGATTTTGAATTAGAAATTTGAATCATTTTAAACTAACGCGAGATTAACAACGATAGCCACGGTGACACGGCATAATTAACAAGGAATTACTGTAGCTTGAATATCCGGACATCACAATTCTCCTCCACTACAAGAAATCTCGTCCCGAGATTTAAGAGGGGACGTAAGGGGAAGGAATATGGTTACGAAATTATAAACCGGTCCTCTCGGTCTTGGTTGCCCTTCTCGAAGAGGTCGAATCATTATGTTGATGTCTTAATTTCTCTGCTTCAAGTCATCATGATCAAGTCATCATCCTTTCTTCGGGATCTCCATCGTCCTACGAACGTGACCAGGGGGAATCCGGAAGAACGCATCTCCACAAAGCTGGGCATCTGACGGTGAACTCAATGGGAAATACACGAGGTACCCCACGAGTTGTATTTCAGTGAATTCGTTGAGTGCAATATACGATGGTACCAAATTTTCAAATGGGTAAGCAATCATTCGATGCTTAGACAGAAGCTGGAATGGGTGCAATGCACAACGAGAATAACATGGTGTTTAATTCCAAGATGAATAATGGTATAGAATTTAGCTCATGAATCACATACGAAGCCAGGTGCAAAGGATACATTAGAATCCGGGTTGTAAAGAAGAGTCAAGTTTAGATCCCGTGGACCTATGGGTTATGGGCCCACCATGTGGGTTAAGAGTAGGAAGGGCGATGCCATCTTGCACAGAAAGCAAGGCATGTCAGAGGATAGTCTGTCAGCTAAGTTGGCAACAATGTCAGTACCAAGGACGGTGGACGAAGAGAACCATTTTCTTGCTCGTTGAAACAAGGCAGACCGGTAGGCAAAGTTTTCTTCCATCGGGGGTTACCGAAATGTTACCAACGACAGAGTTGTACAACAAGGTGTTTACATAAGTAGAGAATTATTACTGCTTAGATTATATGTAGATCAAGGAAAGGTTAAACAAACAAATGGAAAGGGAAATTGTGATTACACACAATTATTAGGAGTATATCCATCCCATGGACAAGAAGAACATGGCGTACAGGTTAGGAGAGCAAATACCCAACCATTCAGATAAAGAGGCGAGGATTAATCAAGATGTTACCCATACAACGGTGTTTGGATAACTGACCAAGAAACATTTAGCATCGTGCCTCCCATGTTATTGTTGATGAGCGGGGTATCATAGTCATGCTTCGAGGTAGCAATGATATGGTGTTTCAATCAAGGGTCAGACTTTGGATACACAAATGATCCATCAGGAGCAACTTATAAGATAAGTCTTACAATTTCCTCCTGGAATAATGATTATCCTTGCAAAAGAAATTATAATGATAGGTGTCGGGGGAAACTGTCCACCACGAACACCTATGAGACCGGAGCCCCTTGTTTGTGCGGTAAGAGGGCGGAGGGAGCACAAAGAGCAGATCGTGGAGATCACGCAGGCAGTTTACCCAGGTTCGGGCCGCGATGGACGCGTAAAACCCTACTCCTGCTTAGTTTGTATTGAGTTGGGGAGCTCGGGAGCTTGAAGAACTAACTACACCGAGCGTATGAGCGATCTAGGTTCCGAACCCTTTCTACATTGTGCATGGGCCTCCTTTTATAGTGCAAGGGGTCACCGACAGGTGTCAACGTAGGAGAAAGGGTAAAAATGTAATAGCGGTGGTAGTTGTAACAGTGCGGGAATAGTGGAGCTACAGTGGATGAACAGTGGTCATCACCTACTTTGACAGTGGGGGACAAGAGCATTTAATGCCCGTCGCCGTCGACCCCAAAAGCGCCCGCCCTTGCGTCTCCGTTTGCCACGACGATAGCCTTATCACCGTGGAGTGCCACCGTGTCCCCCAGGCTGCACAGCCATCCGCCACGCGTCCCTGGAATGGCCCCAGGGCGACGCGTGGACCGATGAGCTAGAGCGCGGGCGCACAGCGCAATTCTCCCCGGCAAGCGCCTTGCCGGGGTCTTGACCTTGCCGGGCCCGGAAGCTTGCCGGGCTCTGAAGCTTGTCGCTCCCCGGGCCCTGCCGGGGCGCATGTTGCGCCGAGGCATGTCTTCTGGTCTTCCTGGCGAGCTCCTCTCGCCAGGGTCTTGTGTTAGTGAGGTAATCTTGAGCCTGGGACGGCCTTCCCGACAAGCTCCACTTGCCGGGGTCTTGATCTTCTGTCTTGTATACTTTGTTTTTGAATGGTTTTATATGGAGCAGGAAGGTCTCCGGCAAGCGCGTGGTAGGCCCTGCCGCGGGAAGCTGCTACTGCCCGTGCACAAGTTGGGGTAATGAGGTACCCCTACCTTAGTACACCGACAGGAGCCCCCGGGCCTGGGCCACACACGGTGCCGAGCGCTGTTGGGCCAGGCCCAAAACAGTGCACGGGCACGCGCGGCCCACGGCACGCCGAATCCACTTCCGCATCCGCCGCGTCCCTCCGCAACGGCACGCGTCGATTGCGGCGTCGTGGGATGGGATGTGGCCACGTTCTTTTAATGGAAAGAGCGAAACGCCCCCCACTTCCCCATAAAAGCAGAGGAAGTAGGAGCGGTTCCCCTCCTACGCCTTCATTGCTTCTTCTTCCATCTCCAGAGATTCCCTTTGCGCTCTGCCTCCACACCTCCTCCGCCGTCTTCCGCATCTGCGGCACCGCCGGACTCTTCGTCCCCCTTCCCTCGCCGCCTCCGCCATGGCCCCGAAGACCGAGAAGGCGAAGGCGGAGAAGACTAAGAAGGAGAAATCCGAGCAGGCGGCGAGGCTTACTCTGCTGCGGAAGCGGAACGTCGTCTTCTCGCCGAGGCTCAGCGCGCGGGAGCTCTGGAACAAGTACTACTTGTTCTGGGCCAAGGAGACCAAGGCGCACCCTCGGACCAGAGCCTATCCCGCCGCCGCCAAGGACAATTATCCCGGTGGGTACTTCTTCTTCGCAGCTTTCTTTCATTGCGGCCTTTGTCCCCCTTTTTCCGACTTTTTCTGCGATATCATGCACACCTACGGCCTCCACCTTCTTGACTTCAACCCCAACGCCATTCTCACGATGGCGGTTTTCGCACATCTGTGCGAAAACTATATTGGGATCTATCCGAACGTAGCGCTGTTTAGGCACTTCTTCACCCCTAGAGTAGAAGCCGGTGCTCCCCTCTCTGGGGGGATTTCTTGGGTCTTCCGCTTGAACAAGAAGGAGTCCTACTTGCCGGGGGAACTCCGCGGCAAGTGGGAGGAGTGGCGTGCGGACTGGTGCTGGATAGTCGAGGACGAGCCGCAACCTTTCACTGCGCCGCGCACAATAGCCATCGTGCGCGGCAGGGACTGGAGTGAGCTGGACTCGGACGACATTAAGCTCAACGTCGCCCTCATCAGGATTCTTCGTCTCCGGGTAGCAAAGTTGTCCGTCGGAGAAGTAGGAGCAGATTTCCTCCACCGCCGCATTGCCCCTCTACAGGATAGGAAGAGGCCGGCATGGGAGTACGGCAACGCGGCGGACGTAATGAGATTGCGCCCGGGGCTAAACTTCAACTTCACGGCGCTGGAGCTGAAGGGGATGGTCCGGGAACTCTTTAAGCACGACCCGGCCCACCCAGAGTGGTTCAGAGCTCCCCGGGGAGTGGTGCCCCTCTGCAACAGCACGGCCCGGGATCCTCTTCGCGCCATGATGCCCGCATGCGACTCGCATGGCGTGGACCGCACATGGATACCGCCCAAGTCAGCAAACATCATGAGCTTCTTCGACAACCTGGTGGAGGTGCCGAAGAACAAAGATGAGATCAAGGGGCTCACCCGGGACACCACCGACCATGAGATTGCTTATATAGCTTCTCGGGTTGAAGAGGTCGCTGCAGCCGCAGTGGCAGGAGAGTTTGGCTTTACACCCGATGAGGCAGAGGCTGCGGATGCGTCCTGCCAAGCAGAGGAGGCGGAGATCCGCAGACTACTGCAGCTTCCTCCCGACGAGCTTGCCGGGGTCCCTTCTTTGAGGCACTCCGGAATCCCCGGAATCGTGACCGAGGCCGCGGCGAGAGGCGGCACTGCCGGAGGGAACAGAGGCTCCGCAGGGAGCGGAGGCGCCGGAGGGAGAACGGCCGCAGGACAGGGCGCGGGGTCCAGCAAGCCTGCCGAGGAGGAGGAGGAGGAGGAAGGCGTCGGGGCCGACGAGGACTCCGACGGGTCTCTGGGGCTTTATGCCGACGACCTCTCCTCTTCATCGGAGACCTCCCCGCCTCGGGCAAGTCCCAGGTGATCTCCGCTGAAGCGTCTCCGCAAGGCGACGACGGGGACGAGAGCGCAGGCGCCCCGGCAACAACCAACTCGCCGGGCGGCGCGAGCTACCCGGGGGAGCCAAGCTGCGACGGGGGCGCCCGGCGCACCAACCACGGCGGGGGCGACCCGCACACAGGCCACGGCGGGAGCGACCCGCGCACAGGCCACGGCAGAGGCGCCCCGCATGTCAGCGCCAAGCGGAGGAGGGTCTTCGCAGGGCGGAGCAGCTGCTCCGCCTGCTCCCCGGGCCTCGGCGTCCACAGGGGCCGGGTCCTCTCAGCCCCCAGCCCCGGGGACCGCCAAGCGCCCGAGGGAGTCTTCGCCTCCTGCTCCTCGCGCGGACGCGCCTCAGGTGGCGTTCGACTTCTCCGCCCTGAGCGACGACGACGACGACGAGGAACAGGAGTAAGAACTTGAGGCTTCGCATCTTCTTTAACTTTGTCTTGATTCTTGCTGATTCTGATCTCGCTTTCTGCTTTGATTTCAGGACCCTGGCTCAGCGGGTGGCGAAGAAGGCCAAGGTTCCCGTGGTCGAGGTCGCGGACGACTCGCCCGTCGCGGCGACTGGGGACGCGCCGGAGACAAGCCTGCCGGACCCGAGCGCTGCTCCGAGGAGCAGCCCCCAGAGCAGCCCCCAGCGTAAGTTTGGTTTCAACCTTTCCGCTCGTCGGGCGCGCTTGAGGATCTTGTTTATGCTAACACCTTGTTGTTCTTGTTGTTGTCTTGATTGTCTTGTGCAGAGGTGGAGCCGCAGCCACAAGTGCATCCGGAGACCGCTCCCGAGGAGCCGCAGGCCCCGCCGTCCCCGCCAAGGACGAACTCTCCGGCAAGGGAGAGTGCTCCGCCAAGGGCGGGTACTCCGCCAAGGGCGAGTACCCCGCCAAGGGCGAGCAGCCCGGCGAGCGCGGCCACCCCGCCAAGGCAGAGCTCCCCGGCGAGGGAGCCTACCGTCGACGAAGTCCGCCAAGGTAAGCTTTGTAATTTTGTCTTCTTGGATTCATCTTTTTTGGATATTTGCTTGAACTTCTTCTTCTTTTTCTTCTTCTTCTAGATCCTCCTCCCCCAGAACAGATGGAGACGGAAACCATCGTCGTGGAGGAGGGCGAGCAGGGCGGCAACGCCCCTGTCGTTGAGGACACGGCGGGAGCCACCGAGCCGGCTGCGGAGGAGACTGCTCCGGCCGCAGACGCGGCGGCCGGGGAGGGGGACGGCGGCCATACTGCCGGCCCGGAGGCGGCAGGAGCGTCGAGCGCTGCGCCGGCCGCCGACCCCTCCACCGAGAAGGAGCCGTCTGCTTACTATCTTGAGGCCCCCAACGGCGTATACATCCAGGTGCCGTGGGGATCTTCATCGCGAGGTCCCGCGGAGGGAGAGGCCTTTGACGGGGAGGTCCTCGCCTCCGCGGGTCTGAAGGTTGTCGAGGCGCCCGGCGGGAGCGACGGGCCCGAGGAGGAGAAGCTGCTTCACCAGCTCCTGGCCCTTTACCGGGCCAGACAGGCGAAGCTTGCGTCTCGGGAGGCCCTCACCGCCAAGGCTGCCGCTGACATGGAGAAGCGCGCGGCGGAGCTCCGCGCCGCCAACCAGGCTGCCCTCCGCGATGTGGCGGAGGAGCGCGAGAGGCTCGCCGGGGAGTACCAGGAGTGGCTCCTGGAAAAGGCCGAGGCCGAGGAGCAGCAGCGACTCGCCGGGGAGGAGCTGTCCCGGCGAGAGGGAGAGCTCACCCAGTGGAAGGTCAACCTCGACTCTCACGAGGAAGACCCTGCCGCCCGGGAGCAGGCCCTTGGCGGAGAGCTGAAGGAGGCGAAGGCCGCGGCGGACGCCGCGGAGACCGCCAAGAAGGAGCTCGAAGCCAAGGTTGCGCAGTTGGAGGAGTACTTAAAGGCGAGCTCGGAGAGGGTCACCGCGCTCAACATAGAGCACGAGAAGGATGCGCACACCAACTCTGAACTCCAGGTGCGCCTCTCCAAGCAAGGCGACGAGCTGAAGGCCGCCAAGGATTCTATTGCAGATCTGGAGCTGAAGGTTTCCACGTTGAAGGAATCGCTCGACGCCGTCCGGGACCGGGAAACTAAGTTGAAGGAAGAGCTCCGCAGGGAGCGAGGCTTGGTGGAGAGCGTCACCACTGCGGCTGAAAACTTCCGCCGTACCGTCGAGGTATGGACCGACGACTTGGTGGCCTCTGCATCCAACATCGACCAGGAGCTGTTGGCACTGAAGGTCGAGCATCTTATTTACTCTCCGGATCAAAACCTCCCTCACAGCGCCAAGCTCAGCCTCTTCTTCAGAGGGATCGGGCCAGCGCTTGCAAATCTTCGGAAGAAGCTCCCCGCACAACTGGCCGAGGAGTCGCGCCAGCTATGTGCGGGAACTTTGGAGCGCGTCTTGACGAAGATAGTATACCGCAATCCTGGTATAAACCTCGCCAACGTTCTCCGCAGCTTGCCGGCCGACGCGGATATGGAGGCGCTGAAGGCGCAGGTCGCCCACATCATCGCCAAAGTGAACAAGATCTCTAGGATTGAGGGCGACCGCGTAGATTAGGTCTCCTCTTCTTCATCTCTTTTGTTGCTGCATAGTGCACCATGAACTTATTAGTCATTGCGACAAGTTATCCCTTGTAAGATATTTATCTTTATTTTGATCAATCAGTGCAATGTTATCTCCCTTGTTTTAGTCCTCCACTTTGTATGTTTTTCACCCTACGCTTCAAGGGAGCTAGCCGGCAAGGGCCCTTTGCCGCGAGCGCTGAGTGTTGGACTCTGAGCAGCCTGCCGGCCACGGTCTTACCGGCAAGCAACCTTGCCGCAGCTAGTCGCAACGCACTTAGCTTGCTGAGCGAACTCGAAAACGAAGTAAGGGCGCGACACTTGTCGCAGCTCACTTAAAACGTTGAGCGTACTCGAAAACAAGATAAGGGTGCGGCTAGCTACGGGTAGGTTCCTCCGCGCACAGGTTTTCCATACAAAGTGTGATTGTTCAAGGAAGACAACTAAAATTTAAAAAATTTAAACTGCTCAAATTCTGATAACTTAGCTTTCACATATCGCTTGCTTCCCGGTAAGGCTTCTCTTTCTTGAACAGCACTTGGTTTATCTTCCATCTCCTTCCCTCCCAGCAAACTTGTGCGCGAGGAACATTCCTTCTTCTTAAGAGGGAAAGAAAAAGAAGAGGGAAACAAGTATATGGCCTTTTGGCGTGCTAATGCTTACCGGATTCGTTTGTTGCACAAGAAATGCCCAATAACGCATGCAAATGGCGAAGAAAATCATGGAAAGGCAAATAGCGCAAAACACGAAAACTTTACTGATGCACGGGGTCTGCGCCCGGCTTTGTACAAAGGGTTACATGCAACAGCGGCAAAGCTTGTACAAAAGGTGGTTGCCGGAGCGGATCACGGCAACCGCGCCTTATGGGTGAAACTTGCGAAGATGCTCTATGTTCCAGGAGTTGCTCACCGGTAAGCCTTCTTCGGTCTCAAGGCGGACAGCGCCGGGCCTTGTGACTTGCCTCACCCGATAAGGGCCTTCCCACTTCGGCGTCAACTTGTTGGAATTCTTGGCGGACTGAACACGCTGAAGAACAAGGTTGCCTTCCTCGAGACTCCTGGCCTTGACCTTGCGGCTATGATAGCGGCGCAAGGCTTGCTGGTATCGAGCAGCTCGTACAGCAGCCTGGAGACGTTCCTCCTCGAGGAGCAATGCGTCATCTTGTCGCAGTTGCTCTTGCTCGAGCTCATCATAAGCGAGCACTCGAGGAGATCCGTATACGAGTTCCGTGGGGAGAACTGCCTCTGCCCCATAGACTAGAGCAAAGGGTGTCTGTCTGGTGGCTCGACTTGGTGTCGTTCTGATTGACCAAAGAGCCGCCGGTAGCTCCTCTATCCAGTTTCTTCCGCACTTACGCAGCCTGTCAAAGGTCCTTGTCTTGAGTCCACGCAGTACTTCAGCATTGGCCCTCTCCGCTTGACCATTGCTCGTCGGGTGAGCAACAGAAGCGAAACAGACCTTGGCGCCAAGGTCTTGGACGTACTGCATGAAGGTGCGACTATTGAATTGTGTACCGTTGTCGGTGATGATCCTGTTAGGGATCCCGAAACAACAAACAATCGACCTGAAGAACCTGACCGCTGACTGTGCTGTCACCTTTCTCACTGGTTCCACTTCTGGCCACTTTGTGAACTTGTCGATTGCAACGTACAAGTAATCAAAGCCCCCGACAGCACGGGGGAAGGGGCCGAGGATATCGAGCCCCCAGACCGAGAAGGGCCAGGACAAAGGGATCGTCTGGAGAGCTTGAGCTGGTTGATGAATCTGTTTTGCATGGAACTGGCACGCTTCACACTTGGTTACTAGTGCAGTTGCATCTTGGAGGGCTTCTTGCCAAAAGAACCCTTGCCGGAACGCCTTCCCGGCAAGCGCCCTTGCGCCAATGTGGTGGCCACATATGCCTCCGTTTATTTCTGCCAACAGCTTCTGTCCATCTTCTCTGGAAATGCACTTCAACCTAACACCATTGAGTCTTCTTCTGTACAGCTCATTGTCCACGAACTGGTACATACTTGACTGCCTGGTTATCTTCTCTATTTCTTCTGGGTCGTCGGGAAGTTCTCCAGCTTGCAGAAAACGGACGATCTGCTGCGCCCATGCCGGAGCCCGAGGCTCAACGGCGAGGACTAAAGGCATGAGGGCCGCTGCGGGGACTTCAGCTTCTACGGCAAGAACCTCTGGTTCTGCCGGAGCTGACGGCCCCCCGGCAAGCTCGCCGGGGCGAGGCTTGTCGGGAATGTTTGCTTCAACTGTACAGATCTGGGGATCTGCAGGAGCAAACTGTTCCTCAGCGTTCTGATCGTTGATCTTGGGGACCTTGGCGGCGGTTTCAGGAAGATCCGCCGGCAAGTAGTCGCCGGAGACCAACTTTCTCTTCTTGGTCTGCCCAATTGATGGTGTAACGGACGGTTGAGTTAGCTTGAGCAAGAAGGTCCCTGGTTCCACAGGTAACTTCAACGCCGCACACTTCGAAAGGCCATCTGCAATTTCATTCTGAGCTCTCGGGACGTGCTCCATTTGCAGACCTTCAAAGTGCTCTTCAAGCTTCCTCACTTCATCTACATAAGCTTCCATCAAAGGGCTCTGGTAACTCTTGTTAACTTGTCGGACCACCAACTGAGAATCTCCCCGCACAATCAGCTTTCTGATCCCAAGTTCGGCCGCAATCCTGAGGCCGGCAAGCAAGCCTTCATACTCAGCAGTGTTGTTTGTCGCTTGCTCCCTGGGAAAGTGCATCTGGATAACATACTTGAGGTGCTCTCCGGTGGGCGCGATGAGTACCACGCCGGCACCGGCGCCTTGCAGCGAGAAGGCACCATCAAAGTACATCACCCATTCACTTGTCGCTTCCTGTATGGGTACACTTGTTTCTGGAATTTCTTCATCGGGCGTCGGGGTCCATTCGGCTATGAATTCTGCCAAAGCTCGGCTCTGTATGGTTGAAGTACTTTCAAACTTGAGTCCAAAGCTCGACAGTTCCAGTGCCCACTCAACGATCCTGCCTGTTGCTTCCGGATTGTGCAATATCCTCTTCAGCGGAAAGCGAGTGACCACTGTTATCTCATGTGCCTGGAAATAATGGCGCAGCTTTCTCGAGGCCATGAGGAGGCCGAAAAGCAACTTCTGCACCCTAGAGTATCTTGATCTAGCCCCCTGCAAGAGGGAACTTACAAAATACACTGGGCGCTGCACCATCTTCTTCCGCACTTCCTCTTGTTCCTGCGCAGAGTTGTCCTTGTCGGGGCCAGAGCTTGTCGGAGCAGCCCCCTGCTTGTCGCTGGATTCGCTTGCCGGTGGTGTAGACTCCTCGTCGGCCTCCCTCTCCGCTACTAACGCAGCACTAACCACCTGGTTGGTTGCCGCTAGGTATAGCAGCAACTTCTCCTGTGGTCTAGGTGCGACAAGTATTGGAGTGGAGGATAGGTACCGTTCCAAGTCCTGCAGCGCTGCCTCCGCTTCCGGAGTCCACTTCATGGGGCCTGCCTTCTTCAGGATTTTGAAGAAAGGAAGGGCTCTTGTCCCCCACTGTCAAAGTAGGTGATGACCACTGTTCATCCACTGTAGCTCCACTATTCCCGCACTGTTACAACTACCACCGCTATTACATTTTTACCCTTTCTCCTACGTTGACACCTGTCGGTGACCCCTTGCACTATAAAAGGAGGCCCATGCACTTTCGCAAGCACCTTGCCGGGGTCTTGACCTTGCCGGGCCTGGAAGCTTGCCGGGCTCTGAAGCTTGTTGCTCCCCGGGCCCTGCCGGGGCGGATGTTGCGCCGAGGCATGTCTTCTGGTCTTCCTGGTGAGCTCCTGTCGCCAGGGTCTTGTGTTAGTGAGGTAATCTTGAGCCTGGGACGGCCTTCCCGACAAGCTCCACTTGCCGGGGTCTTGATCTTCTGTCTTGTATACTTTGTTTTTGAATGGTTTTATATGGAGCAGGAAGGTCTTCAGCAAGCGCGTGGTAGGCCCTGCCGCGGGAAGCTGCTACTGCCCGTGCACAAGTTGGGGTAATGAGGTACCCCTACCTTAGTACACCGACAGGAGCCCCCGGGCCTGGGCCACACACGGTGCCGAGCGCTGTTGGGCCAGGCCCAAAACAGTGCACGGGCACGCGCGGCCCACGGCACGCCGAATCCACTTCCGCATCCGCCGCGTCCCTCCGCAACGGCACGCGTCGATTGCGGCGTCGTGGGATGGGACGTGGCCACGTTCTTTTAATGGAAAGAGCGAAACGCCCCCACTTCCCCATAAAAGCAGAGGAAGTAGGAGCGGTTCCCCTCCTACGCCTTCATTGCTTCTTCTTCCATCTCCAGAGATTCCCTTTGCGCTCTGCCTCCACACCTCCTCCGTCGTCTTCCGCATCTGCGGCGCCGCCGGACTCTTCGTCCCCCTTCCCTCGCCGCCTCCGCCATGGCCCCGAAGACCGAGAAGGCGAAGGCGGAGAAGACCAAGAAGGAGAAATCCGAGCAGGCGGCGAGGCTTACTCTGCTGCGGAAGCGGAACGTCGTCTTCTCGCCGAGGCTCAGCGCGCGGGAGCTCTGGAACAAGTACTACTTGTTCTGGGCCAAGGAGACCAAGGCGCACCCTCGGACCAGAGCCTATCCCGCCGCCGCCAAGGACAATTATCCCGGCGGGTACTTCTTCTTCGCAGCTTTCTTTCATTGCGGCCTTTGTCCCCCTTTTTCCGACTTTTTCTGCGATATCATGCACACCTACGGCCTCCACCTTCTTGACTTCACCCCCAACGCCATTCTCACGATGGCGGTTTTCGCACATCTGTGCGAAAACTATATTGGGATCTATCCGAACGTAGCGCTGTTTAGGCACTTCTTCACCCCTAGAGTAGAAGCCGGCGCTCCCCTCTCCGGGGGGATTTCTTGGGTCTTCCGCTTGAACAAGAAGGAGTCCTACTTGCAGGGGGAACTCCGCGGCAAGTGGGAGGAGTGGCGTGCGGACTGGTGCTGGATAGTCGAGGACGAGCCGCAACCTTTCACTGCGCCGCGCACAACAGCCATCGTGCGCGGCAGGGACTGGAGTGAGCTGGACTCGGACGACATTAAGCTCAACGTCGCCCTCATCAGGATTCTTCGTCTCCGGGTAGCAAAGTTGTCCGTCGGAGAAGTAGGAGCAGATTTCCTCCGCCGCCGCATTGCCCCTCTACAGGATAGGAAGAGGCCGGCATGGGAGTACGGCAACGCGGCGGACGTAATGAGATTGCGCCCGGGGCTAAACTTCAACTTCACGGCGCTGGAGCTGAAGGGGATGGTCCGGGAACTCTTTAAGCACGACCCGGCCCACCCAGAGTGGTTCAGAGCTCCCTAGGGAGTGGTGCCCCTCTGCAACAGCACGGCCCGGGATCCTCTTCGCGCCATGATGCCCGCATGCGACTCGCATGGCGTGGACCGCACATGGATACCGCCCAAGTCAGCAGACATCACGAGCTTCTTCGACAACCTGGTGGAGGTGCCGAAGAACAAAGATGAGATCAAGGGGCTCACCCGGGACACCACCGACCAGGAGATTGCTTATATAGCTTCTCGGGTTGAAGAGGCCGCTGCAGCTGCAGCGGCAGGAGAGTTTGGCTTTACACACGATGAGGCAGAGGCTGCGGATGCGTCCTGCCAAGCAGAGGAGGCGGAGATCCGCAGACTACTGCAGCTTCCTCCCGACGAGCTTGCCGGGGTCCCTTCTTTGAGGCACTCCGGAATCCCCAGAATCGTGACCGACGCCGCGGCGAGAGGCGGCGCTGCCGGAGGGAACAGAGGCTCCGTAGGGAGCGGAGGCGCCGGAGGGGGCGTAGGCGCCGGAGGGAGAACGGCCGCAGGACAGGGCGCGGGGTCCAGCAAGCCTGCCGAGGAGGAGGAGGAGGAGGAAGGCGTCGGGGCCGACGAGGACTCCGACGGGTCTCTGGGGCTTTATGCCGACGACCTCTCCTCGTCATCGGAGACCTCCCCGCCTCGGGCAAGTCCCAGGCGATCTCCGCTGAAGCGTCTCCGCAAGGCGACGACGGGGACGAGAGCGTAGGCGCCCCGGCAACAACCAACTCGCCGGGCGGCGCGAGCTACCCGGGGGAGCCAAGCTGCGACGGGGGCGCCCGACGCACCAACCACGGCGGGGGCGACCCGCACACAGGCCACGGCGGGAGCGACCCGCGCACAGGCCACGGCAGAGGCGCCCCGCACGTCAGCGCCAAGCGGAGAAGGGTCTTCGCAGGGCGGAGCAGCTGCTCCGCCTGCTCCCCGGGCCTCGGCGTCCACAGGGGCCGGGTCCTCTCAGCCCCCAGCCCCGGGGACCGCCAAGCGCCCGAGGGAGTCTTCGCCTCCTGCTCCTCGCGCGGACGCGCCTCAGGTGGCGTTCGACTTCTCCGCCCTGAGCGACGACGACGACGACGAGGAACAGGAGTAAGAACTTGAGGCTTCGCATCTTCTTTAACTTTGTCTTGATTCTTGCTGATTCTGATCTCGCTTTTTGCTTTGATTTCAGGACCCTGGCTCAGCGGGTGGCGAAGAAGGCCAAGGTTCCCGTGGTCGAGGTCGCGGACGACTCGCCCGTCGCGGCGACTGGGGACGCGCCGGAGACAAGCCTGTCGGCCCGAGCGCAGCTCCGAGGAGCAGCCCCCAGCGCAGCCCCCAGCGTAAGTTTGGTTTCAACCTTTCCGCTCGTCGGGCGCACTTGAGGATCTTGTTTATGCTAACACCTTGTTGTTCTTGTTGTTGTCTTGATTGTCTTGTGCAGAGGTGGAGCCGCAGCCACAAGTGCATCCGGAGACCGCTCCCGAGGAGCCGCAGGCCCCGCCGTCCTCGCCAAGGACGAACTCTCCGGCAAGGGAGAGTGCTCCGCCAAGGGCGGGTACTCCGCCAAGGGCGAGTACCCCGCCAAGGGCGAGCAGCCCGGCGAGGGCGGCCACCCCGCCAAGGCAGAGCTCCCCGGCGAGGGAGCCCGCCGTCGACGAAGTACGCCAAGGTAAGCTTTGTAATTTTGTCTTCTTGGATTCATCTTTTTTGGATATTTGCTTGAACTTCTTCTTCTTTTTCTTCTTCTTCTAGATCCTCCTCCCCCAGAACAGATGGAGACGGAAACCATCGTCGTGGAGGAGGGCGAGCAGGGCGACGGCGGCAACGCCCCTGTCGTTGAGGACACGGCGGGAGCCACCGAGCCGGCTGCGGAGGAGACTGCTCCGGCCGCAGACGGGGCGGCCGGGGAGGGGGACGGCGGCCATACTGCTGGCCCGGAGGCGGCAGGAGCGTCGAGCGCTGCGCCGGCCGCCGACCCCTCCACCGAGAAGGAGCCGTCTGCTTACTATCTTGAGGCCCCCAACGGCGTCTACACCCAGGTGCCGTGGGGATCTTCATCGCGAGCTCCCGCGGAGGGAGAGGCCTTTGACGGGGAGGTCCTCGCCTCCGCGGGTCTGAAGGTTGTCGAGGCGCCCGGCGGGAGCGACGGGCCCGAGGAGGAGAAGCTGCTTCACCAGCTCCTGGCCCTTTACCGGGCCAGGCAGGCGAAGCTTGCGTCTCGGGAGGCCCTCACCGCCAAGGCCGCCGCTGACATGGAGAAGCGCGCGGCGGAGCTCCGCGCTGCCAACCAGGCTGCCCTCCGCGACGTGGCGGAGGAGCGCGAGAGGCTCGCCGGGGAGTACCAGGAGCGGCTCCTGGAAAAGGCCGAGGCCGAGGAGCAGCAGCGACTCGCCGGGGAGGAGCTGTCCCGGCGAGAGGGAGAGCTCACCCAGCGGAAGGTCAACCTCGACTCTCACGAGGAAGACCTTGCCGCCCGGGAGCAGGCCCTTGGCGGAGAGCTGAAGGAGGCGAAGGCCGCGGCGGACGCCGCGGAGACCGCCAAGAAGGAGCTCGAAGCCAAGGTTGCGCAGTTGGAGGAGTACTTAAAGGCGAGATCGGAGAGGGTCACCGCGCTCAACATAGAGCGCGAGAAGGACGCGCACACCAACTCTGAACTCCAGGTGCGCCTCTCCAAGCAAGGCGACGAGCTGAAGGCCGCCAAGGATTCTATTGCAGATCTGGAGCTGAAGGTTTCCACGTTGAAGGACTCGCTCGACGCCGTCCGGGACCGGGAAACTAAGCTGAAGGAAGAGCTCCGCAGGGAGCGAGGCTTGGTGGAGAGCGCCACCACTGCGGCTGAAAACTTCCGCCGTACCGTCGAGGTATGGACCGACGACTTGGTGGCCTCTGCATCCAACATCGACCAGGAGCTTTTGGCGCTGAAGGTCGAGCATCTTATTTACTCTCCGGATCAAAACCTCCCTCACAGCGCCAAGCTCAGCCTCTTCTTCAGAGGGATCGCGCCAGCGCTTGCAAATCTTCGGAAGAAGCTCCCCGCACAACTGGCCGAGGAGTCGCGCCAGCTATGTGCGGGAACTTTGGAGCGCGTCTTGACGAAGATAGTATACCGCAATCCTGGTATAAACCTCGCCAACGTTCTCCGCAGCTTGCCGGCCGACGCGGATATGGAGGCGCTGAAGGCGCAGGTCGCCCACATCATCGCCAAAGTGAACAAGATCTCTAGGATTGAGGGCGACCGCGTAGATTAGGTCTCCTCTTCTTCATCTCTTTTGTTGCTGCATAGTGCACCATGAACTTATTAGTCATTGCGACAAGTTATCCCTTGTAAGATATTTATCTTTATTTTGATCAATCAGTGCAATGTTATCTCCCTTGTTTTAGTCCTCCACTTTGTATGTTTTTCACCCTACGCTTCAAGGGAGCTAGCCGGCAAGGGCCCTTTGCCGCGAGCGCTGAGTGCTGGGCAGCCTGCCGGCCACGGTCTTACCGGCAAGCAACCTTGCCGCAGCTAGTCGCAACGCACTTAGCTTGCTGAGCGAACTCGAAAACGAAGTAAGGGTGCGACACTTGTCGCAGCTCACTTAAAACGTTGAGCGTACTCGAAAACAAGATAAGGGTGCGGCTAGCTACGAGTAGGTTCCTCCGCGCACAGGTTTTCCATACAAAGTGTGATTGTTCATGGAAGACAACTACAATTTACAAAATTTAAACTGCTCAAATTCTGATAACTTAGCTTTCACATATCGCTTGCTTCCCGGTAAGGCTTCTCTTTCTTGAACAGCACTTGGTTTATCTTCCATCTCCTTCCCCCCCGGCAAACTTGTGCGCGAGGAACATTCCTTCTTCTTAAGAGGGAAAGAAAAAGAAGAGGGAAACAAGTATATGGCCTTTTGGCGTGCTAATGCTTACCGGATTCGTGTGTTGCACAAGAAATGCCCAATAACGCATGCAAATAGCGAAGAAAAGCATGGAAAGGCAAATAGCGCAAAACACGAAAACTTTACTGATGCACGGGGTCTGCGCCCGGCTTTGTACAAAGGGTTACATGCAACAGCGGCAAAGCTTGTACAAAAGGTGGTTGCCGGAGTGGATCACGGCAACCGCGCCTTATGGGTGAAACTTGCGAAGATGCTCTATGTTCCAGGAGTTGCTCACCGGTAAGCCTTCTTCAGTCTCAAGGCGGACAGCGCCGGGCCTTGTGACTTGCCTCACCCGATAAGGGCCTTCCCACTTCGGCGTCAACTTGTTGGAATTCTTGGCGGACTGAACACGCCGAAGAACAAGGTCGCCTTCCTCGAGACTCCTGGCCTTGACCTTGCGGCTATGATAGCGGCGCAAGGCTTGCTGGTATCGAGCAGCTCGTACAGCAGCCTGGAGATGTTCCTCCTCGAGGAGCAATGCGTCATCTTGTCGCAGTTGCTCTTGCTCGAGCTCATCATAAGCGAGCACTCGAGGAGATCCGTATACGAGTTCCGTGGGGAGAACTCCCTCTGCCGCATAGACTAGAGCAAAGGGTGTCTGTCCGGTGGCTCGACTTGGTGTCGTTCTGATTGACCAAAGAGCCGCCGGTAGCTCCTCTATCCAGGTTCTTCCGCACTTACGCAGCCTGTCAAAGGTCCTTGTCTTGAGTCCATGCAGCACTTCAGCATTGGCCCTCTCCGCTTGACCATTGCTCCTCGGGTGAGCAACAGAAGCGAAACAGACCTTGGCGCCAAGGTCTTGGACATACTGCATGAAGGTGCGACTAGTGAATTGTGTACCGTTGTCGGTGATGATCCTGTTAGGGATCCCGAAACGGCAAACAATCGACCTGAAGAACCTGACCGCTGACTGTGCTGTCACCTTTCTCACTGGTTCCACTTCTGGCCACTTTGTGAACTTGTCGATTGCAACGTACAAGTACTCAAAGCCCCCGACAGCACGGGGGAAGGGGCCGAGGATATCGAGCCCCCAGACCGAGAAGGGCCAGGACAAAGGGATCGTCTGGAGAGCTTGAGCTGGTTGATGAATCTGTTTTGCATGGAACTGGCACGCTTCACACTTGGTTACTAGTGCAGTTGCATCTTGGAGGGCTTCTTGCCAAAAGAACCCTTGCCGGAACGCCTTCCCGGCAAGCGCCCTTGCGCCAATGTGGTGGCCACATATGCCTCCGTGTATTTCTGCCAACAGCTTCTGTCCATCTTCTCTGGAAATGCACTTCAACCTAACACCATTGAGTCTTCTTCTGTACAGCTCATTGTCCACGAACTGGTACATACTTGACTGCCTGGTTATCTTCTCTATTTCTTCTGGGTTGTCGGGAAGTTCTCCAGCTTGCAGAAAACGGACGATCTGCTGCGCCCATGCCGGAGCCCGAGGCTCAACGGCGAGGACTAAAGGCATGAGGGCCGCTGCGGGGACTTCAGCTTCTACGGCAAGAACCTCTGGTTCTGCCGGAGCTGACGGCCCCCCGGCAAGCTC
This sequence comes from Secale cereale, assembly GCA_902687465.1. Taxonomy (NCBI): domain Eukaryota; kingdom Viridiplantae; phylum Streptophyta; class Magnoliopsida; order Poales; family Poaceae; genus Secale; species Secale cereale. The sequence goes on from LR738710.1 coordinate 870,495,784, forward strand.
GCCGGGGCGAGGCTTGTCGGGAACGTTTGATTCAACTGTACAGATCTGGGGATCTGCAGGAGCAAACTGTTCCGTAGCGTTCTGATTGTTGATCTTGGGGACCTTGGCGGCGGTTTCAGGAAGATCCGCCGGCAAGTAGTCGCCGGAGACCAACTTTCTCTTCTTGGTCTGCCCAATTGATGGTGTAACGGACGGTTGAGTTAGCTTGAGCAAGAAGGTCCCTGGTTCCACAGGTAACTTCATCACCGCACACTTCGAAAGGCCATCTGCAATTTCATTCTGAGCTCTCGGGACGTGCTCCATTTGCAGACCTTCAAAGTGCTCTTCAAGCTTCCTCACTTCATCTACATAAGCTTCCATCAAAGGGCTCTGGTAAGTCTTGTTAACTTGTCGGACCACCAACTGAGAATCTCCCCGCACAATCAGCTTTCTGATCCCAAGTTCGGCCGCAATCCTGAGGCCAGCAAGCAAGCCTTCATACTCACCAGTGTTGTTTGTCGCTTGCTCCCTGGGAAAGTGCATCTGGATAACATACTTGAGGTGCTCTCCGGTGGGCGCGATGAGTACCACGCCGGCAAGCGAGTGACCACTGTTATCTCATGTGCCTGGAAATAATGGCGCAGCTTTCTCGAGGCCATGAGGAGGCCGAAAAGCAACTTCTGCACCCTAGAGTATCTTGATCTAGCCCCCTGCAAGAGGGAACTTACAAAATACACTGGGCGCTGCACCATCTTCTTCCGCACTTCCTCTTGTTCCTGCGTAGAGTTGTCCTTGTCGGGGCCAGAGCTTGTCGGAGCAGCCCCCTGCTTGTCGCTGGATTCGCTTGCCGGTGGTGTAGACTCCTCGTCGGCCTCCCTCTCCGCTACTAACGCAGCACTAACCACCTGGTTGGTTGCCGCTAGGTATAGCAGCAACTTCTCCTGTGGTCTAGGTGCGACAAGTATTGGAGTGGAGGATAGGTACCGTTTCAAGTCCTGCAGCGCTGCCTCCGCTTCCAGAGTCCACTTCATGGGGCCTGCCTTCTTCAGGATTTTGAAGAAAGGAAGGGCGCGCTCTGCAGACTTCGAAATGAACCTACTGAGGGCAGCCACACAACCTGCAAGTCTCCTGACGTCCTTGACGCGCTTCGGGGCTTCGATCTGCTCAATGGCTTTAATCTTGTCGGGGTTAGCTTCAATCCCCCTCTGTGACACAAAGAACCCGAGAAGCTTGCCGGAGGGGACTCCAAAGACGCACTTCTCGGGGTTCAACTTGAGCTGTATCTTGCGCAGGTTCTGAAATGTCTCTTCCAAATCTTGGACCAGGGTATCCTTGCTCTTGCTCTTCACCACGATGTCATCCATGTAAGCCTCTACATTTCTGTGGATCTGTGGCTCGAAAGCAGTGTGCACTACCCTTGCAAATGTTGATCCTGCATTCTTCAGTCCAAATGGCATGCGTATGAAGCAATAAGTGCCACATGGAGTGATAAATGCAGTCTTCTCTTCATCTTCTTTGGCCATAAAGATCTGGTGGTAGCCTGAATACGCATCAAGGAAAGAGAGTAGCTCACATCCGGCAGTGGAGTCAACGATCTGGTCAATGCGCGGCAAGGGGAATGGATCCTTGGGACATGCTTTATTCACATCGGTGAAGTCTATACACAGTCTCCACTTCCCATTGGCCTTGCGCACGACGACTGGGTTTGCTAACCACGTCGGATGGATCACACCTCTAACTAGGCCTGCTGCCTCTAGCTTCTTGATTTCTTCAGCAATGAATTCTTGGCGCTCCACGGCTTGCTTCCTCACCTTCTGCTTGACGGGCCGCGCATGAGGACAAACAGCAAGCTTGTGCTCAATTACCTTCCTGGGAACACCGGGGATGTCAGATGGTTGCCAGGCAAACACATCGACATTCGCCCGCAGGAAGGCAACGAGCGCGCTTTCCTATTTGCTGTCAAGTGTGGCACTGATGGTGAAGGTACCACCAGTGCCGTCCTCCTTGGCGGACACCTTCTTGGTTGCCGGTGGAGCGGCCATCCCCTTCTTACACTTGCCGGTGGAGCTCGATGGAACATCCTCGACGGCAGCGCAGCACTCCGAAGAGGTGCAGTTGCCGGAGTGGGCCCCAGAGCACTTGCCGGACTTGGTCTTGGTCTTCTTCCCCCCGGGAGCTTCAGCGGCAAGTGTATCCTTCTCTGCCGCGGCTGCTGCGTCCCGGTAGATCTTGTCGGCGCAGACAAGCGCATCTTTCTTGTCGCCATGGACAGTGATGACGCTTATCGGCCCCGGCATCTTGAGTACGTTGTAGGCGTAGTGGGAAGCTGCCATGAATTTGGCTAGGGCGGGACGACCGAGTATGCCATTGTACGGCAATGGAATATCGGCGACGTCGAAGGTAATGCGCTCAGTTCTGAAGTTGAGCTCCCCGCCAAAGGTCACCGGCAGAGTTATCTTCCCCTTGGGCTTGCTCCTCCCCGGGTTGATTCCGTGGAAAGAACCGGTCTCTTCGAGCTCGCCATCTGGGATTTGGAGTTTCTTGATCACAGCAGAGGAGATCAAGTTCAGCCCGGCCCCGCCGTCAACCAACATTTTGGTGACCTTGAGGTTGCGGATGGTGGGTGAGACCAGCATCGGCAAACACCCGACCGCGGTGGTGCGGTCAGGGTGATCCTCAAGATCAAAAATGATGGGTGTGCTGGACCATTTGAGGAGCCTGCGCGACTCCACGGGCGGCTCTGCTGCATTCACCTCCCGCACCCACTGCTTGAGTTGGCGGTGGGAGGTGTGCAGAGAGGCGCCACCGTCGACGCACAGGACCTCCGTGGCCTTCTGGAACTCCTGCTCGCTGTTATCTTCATCCTCCATGTCATCGTCGTCGTCTTCTTCATCCTTGTCGCGGCCCCGGGGAGGTCAGTCACCTTGCCGCTGCTTGGCCTTGCCGCGGCGTCCTCCCCGGCCATTGAATGGCCGCTTCTTGCTTGGTTCTCCTCCGCCACCTTGGGCCTTCTCCTTGTTGCGCCTCTCGTACTCAGCTTTCTGCTGCTCGACGAGGTACTCGACGCGTTTGCAGTTGGAGAGGTCGTGGCCCTTGGTGCGGTGGATCTTGCAGTATTGCTTGTCGGAGCCGTCCTGCTTGTCGGCTGCCGCTACAGGGGCAGGCTCCTTGCCGGAGCCGCCAGCCTGTGTTTGCTTGGCGGGAGCCTCCTTGCCGGACTTCTCGACGGCAAGCACTTCCTTCTTGTTCTTCCTTCTGTTGTTCCGCCGTCGGCTCTTCTTTGCCGGGGCGGCGTCGTCGCTGTCGCTTCCCCCCGCGCCGGTATCCTCCCCGGGGAGTCTCCTCCCCTCTTCGGCGCGTGCACACTTATCAGCTAGAGCATAGAGCTCGCTGACATCCCGTATCTTGGTCATGGCCATTTCTTCACGCATGCGGCGGTTACGCACGTTCTGGTGGAACGCGCTGATAACCGTGGCGGGGTGGACGTCGGGGATGTTGTGCTGCACACGACTGAAGCGTTGGATATACTTGCGCAGGGGTTCTCCTTCCTTCTGGGCCAAAATGTGGAGATCGCTCTCCTGGCCGTGGGGTTTGTGGCCGCCCGTGAAGGCGCCAACAAACTGATGGCAAAGGTCCGCCCAAGAAGAAATGGAACCTTCCGGCAAGTGCATAAGCCAAGAACGTACGTTTGGCTTAAGCACCAGCGGGAAGTAGTTCGCCAATATCTTCTCGTCGCGCCCCCCGGCAGCCTGCACTGCGATTGTGTAGATGCTGAGAAACTCCGAGGGGTGCGTCTTGCCGTCGTACTTCTCCGGTACGTCGGGCTTGAAGTTCTTCATGCTGGGCCACTGGACGCGCCGCAGCTCACGGGTAAACGCAGGGCAACCTGCCGCGTACGGCAAGTCGCCTGGCTCACCGGGCGCGTGCGTGTCGACAGCGGCTCCAGCTCGCTGATCTGATTGTCGCCGAGCTTCTCGGCGGCGCTCGATCGTCGTTCGAGCGTCTTCGTGTCGCCGGTCGTCAAGGACCTGGCGCTGGTCCCGACGAGCCCGCGGATCCGACGACGCCGTGGAGTCGTCGTCGACGTTGATCCGGCGGGGCGGCGTCTTTTGCTTCCGCGGCGGGGAGTGCACGGTGGTTGCACCCCCGGCGGTCTTGTCGCCGTCGGCCTTCGTCTTCTCGACTTGCCGCGGCCGCGAGGTCGCTGGCTGCTGCGGAGAGTCGTTGTTGGCGAAGGCGATTAGGCTCTGGATGGTTGCCCTCCAGTCTTCGGCCTTGTCTGCCGCTGGAGGGAAGTCGAGGAGCAGTTGCGCCCTTGCGAGCGCTTCTGCTGGAGAGGAGGGGAGCGGGGGCGAGCGGTGCGAGGAGCGGGATATGCTCGGACTCCTAACTGGGTTAGAAGGAGCAGGGTCCCGCCCCGGCGACCGCGCCTTGCTCGTGCCAGGACGATGGCCCGGAGCGTCCCGCGAGCCTCCGGTTTGCCCCTGGCCCAGCAAGCGGATGCCACCTCCTGTGGCATGGCGCTGCTGGGTTGTCGTTTGCTGAGATGGACGCGGCGCGTCCACGGAGACCGAGGCTCGGTCGTCCGTCTTGTCTTTGGATTTGGTGGCGCCGCGAGTTTCCTCGCCGGCGATCACCCTTCCGACGGCGTTCCCCCGCCCACCGTTGGCTCCGGTGGCGGCGGATGAGACGCAGACGGGCCTGCGACCTCCGAAACCTTCTTCTTCGGGGCCATGGCGCAGTTGTTGATGAAGCTAACGAATTTGGAGAGGTTGATGAAGAATGCGCCCGCGTGAACGCCGGATCAGGTTCGCACAACCTCGACGCCCCCTACCTGGCGCGCCAAAGATGTCGGGGGAAACTGTCCACCACGAACACCTATGAGACCGGAGCCCCTTGTTTGTGCGGTAAGAGGGCGGAGGGAGCACAAAGAGCAGATCGTGGAGATCACGCAGGCAGTTTACCCAGGTTCGGGCCGCGATGGACGCGTAAAACCCTACTCCTGCTTAGTTTGTATTGAGTTGGGGAGCTCGGGAGCTTGAAGAACTAGCTACACCGAGCGTATGAGCGATCTAGGTTCCGAACCCTTTCTACGTTGTGCATGGGCCTCCTTTTATAGTGCAAGGGGTCACCGACAGGTGTCAACGTAGGAGAAAGGGTAAAAATGAAATAGCGGTGGTAGTTGAAACAGTGCGGGAATAGTGGAGCTACAGTGGATGAACAGTGGTCATCACCTACTTTGACAGTGGGGGACAAGAGCATTTAATGCCCGTCGCCGTCGACCCCAAAAGCGCCCGCCCTTGCGTCTCCGTTTGCCACGACGATAGCCTTATCACCGTGGAGTGCCACCGTGTCCCCCAGGCTGCACAGCCATCCGCCACGCGTCCCTGGAATGGCCCCAGGGCGATGCGTGGACCGATGAGCTGGAGCGCGGGCACACAGCGCAATTCTCCCCGGCAAGCGCCTTGCCGGGGTCTTGACCTTGCCGGGCCCGGAAGCTTGCCGGGCTCTGAAGCTTGTCGCTCCCCGGGCCCTGCCGGGGCGCATGTTGCGCCGAGGCATGTCTTCTGGTCTTCCTGGCGAGCTCCTCTCGCCAGGGTCTTGTGTTAGTGAGGTAATCCTGAGCCTGGGACGGCCTTCCCGACAAGCTCCACTTGCCGGGGTCTTGATCTTCTGTCTTGTATACTTTGTTTTTGAATGGTTTTATATGGAGCAGGAAGGTCTCCGGCAAGCGCGTGGTAGGCCCTGCCGCGGGAAGCTGCTACTGCCCGTGCACAAGTTGGGGTAATGAGGTACCCCTACCTTAGTACACCGACAATAGGTCCTCCAGCCAGGGGTGCTAGGCATGACATCATATTACCGGGTCATCAAGGATGTAATGCCCAGGATGGGACTATACCTCCTACGTGTCGGGGCACGACTTAAAGGTATAAGCCCATCCTAGAATGATCTCAAGTTTGGTATCTTTGCACGACTCATGTAAAAGAGGGATTAACTTGCAAAAAAAAGATAGTTGGCTTACACTCGCCACTTCACACAATACATTACATAAGCAATCATCATTCAAAACATCACAGCCCGACTGCGGGTAAGAACCAAAAGAAAGATACCAAAACAACATAAAACCACAGGTCAGGATCGAATCCTAGTAGAAACCACTACTGATCGTCGAAAACATCACAAGCAAACAGCCACTCTCTTCATCGAGCTCCTGGTGAAGAACTTGAACCAGCTTCTGCATCAAACTCGGCTGAACCTGCATCTGGTGTTGTAGTAACTGTGAGCCACGAGGACTCAGCAATCCCATAACCATGGGTAACAAGACTAGCAAAGCTTTATGGGTAGGAAGAGGTAAGGTGGTGAGGTTGCAGCAGCGGCTAAGCATAATATGGTGGCTAACTTACGAGTACCAGAATAAGATGAGAAGCTACGCAAACGGTCGCAAAAGTAGTGATCGCTAAAGATCCTAACTACATACGGTCAAACATAACCCCACCGTGTTCTCTTCTCAAAGTGAAAAGAGACAGTCACGGTTACTCACACAGTTGTGTGTTTTACTTTGGATCCTCTGTCAAGTTTTCTACAACCGGACATTAACAAATTCCAATCTGCCACATAACCGCGGGCACGGCTTTCGAAAGTTCATAACCCTGCAGGGGTGTCCCAACTTAGCCCATCACAAGCTCTCACGATTAGCTGAAGTGATAAATATAATATCATCACCCCTTATCTTAGGGAAAATCCGATCAGGCTCGGCTTCCCGGTAGCACAAGTCATTTCGACAATGGTAAAACAAGTCCAGCAAGACCTCCCGGTGTGTCGACACCCTGATAGTAGCCGCGCGTATCTCGTCTCAGGACACTACCAGATGGGTGATGCTACAGGTATACCAGATACCTCGGGTTTCCCCAAGGCGGCCCTGCAGGACCCCCGTTTGGGACCAACACCATCAGCACTGGCCCCCCTGCTATGTAGAATTAAGAATCCTCGTGTAGCGCTCACTCCCTATGCAATTTAATTAAATAATTAAGTTGTTATAATGAGCAAATTAAAACCAATGTTGGGCCTTGCTGGAGGAGTTTTATTCAAAGTCGAACTGTCAAGGGGTCCCCATTACACCCATCGTGTTAGGAATGCAAAATCAAGGAACATAATGCCGGTTTATCGGCGCCTAAGGTGGCATGAGTGGAACAAAACACCGAGCAAAAGGCCAAGCCTTCCACCCATGCCCAGTATATAAGGTGTGTTAATAATAATAATAGATATTTTGATATATCCAACAACAAGTTCCCTCCTGGAACAGACTTCATCTTCACCTGCAACTAACAACGCTATAAGAGAGACTGAGCAAGCGGGGCTGAGCAAGCGGGTAACATAGCCAAACAGTGGTTTTGCTAGGAAGGTTTCAAATGTTAGAGGTTTCATGGCAACAAGGAGAGGCTGACATAAAAGATGGGTATCGCGACATGTAACGATAGCATCGAGACAACTAAGCATGGCAATGGTAGTAAAGGTATCCAAGGGTATGATCATCTTGCCTGGGATTCCACAAGGGAGAAGAACGGATCCACGAAGTAGACGAAGCAACACCGTCGAGAGAATCCTCACAACTCCGGAACGAAACCGAAGCTAAACAAGAGAAGCAACCGGAAAGAAGAAACAACACGGTAAACACACAAGCATAAACATGGCATATGATGCACAAACAAGCATGATGCATGTCCGGTTTAAATATGCATGGCATGGCAAAGTGCACAAACAAAACTACAAGTTAAGTGGAGATCAATATGTAACGAGTTGCATATTGACGAAACACCACATTTAATTATTTAGTTGACTCTCGTTATTAACAAGACAAGATTAAATGTTTTAACATGGCAAGAGGTGAAGCATAAAGAAACTACACTCTTTAGGCATTTAAATGGGGCCGGAAGAACAACAACATATCCGGAAAATCCCCATGAGCATGTTTAATAATTATGAGCAAACAACAATTAAACATTTCAATGTTGTTAACATGATGCGGATGACATGATCAAGTTTATGCAATTTTTATTAAAAGGTTAACATAAGAGGATATGAAGTGTTGTCACCGTGGGGGAATGAAAGGGTGCCACGGCAACGATCCGAAAATGATGCAACGCAACATCTCGGTTCCGGTAACTCGTTGAGAGTCCGGAGCAAAAGATAGATGGCGGGAGCGAGTGAAACAAGATGAAAGAGGTGGGGTGATCCCGTCACCGGGTTCCCACGAGTCGGCGACGAGGCAACCGAGGAACAAGACAACGGACGAAACGGACACGAAGCACACACGGGAAACATTTCATACAACACAACCAGCATCACACGGGTCATCGTCTCGGGTTATACCTTCGAAACACTCGTTTCGGGACGGTTCGAGATCGTAGAGGGACGTAGTTGTTCTCGTGGGTCGTAGAGGAAGTAGATGTTCCGTTCGGAGAGGAAGTAGACATTCTCATTTCTTCATCGAAGGTAGTCGTTCTCGTAGCGGTAGTTGTACTCGGGCGACGGTAGTGGTACTCGCGGTCGTCGAGCGACGGTAGTGGTACTCGGGGCGACGGTAGACGTTCACGGAGCTCGTGTCGTGGTACTTGGGGTTCTCGTTTGCGACGGTAGTGGAAGTAGTGGTACTCGGCGATTCATCATGTAGTAGTTCCCGTTCGTAGTGGTACTTGCATCGGAGGGGTACTTGTCGCGTCGGCGTTCGTAGTGGTACTTGGGGGTTCTCGATCTCGCGCCGTAGTTGTACAAGGGTCCAAAAGAAGAAATGTTTGCTGTTACATGGGTGCTTGACAAAACAAAATCAGCAACAAAACAAACAAAACAAGGGAGAAGCTACGGCCTCGGCGACGAAGCTGGAAAGGCCAGGGCCTTCACGGAGCTGCTCGATCTGTTGGAGACGGAGACGGCAGGGGCTTGGAGGCAGGGACCTGGGAGGCCAACGGGGCGAGGCGGCAGGGCCTCTGGCCGGGGCGAGGACGGGACGGGCGCCGGCCCGTGGCGCTCGAAGGCAGGAGGACGTCGTGCTTGGGGCGCCGATCTGCTGGAGACGTACGGCTCGCGGGCGAGGCGCTACTGCAGGGCGCGTCGTCGAGAGGAACAGGGACGCCGGCCTGGTGACGAAGGGGACGCGGGATCCGTCGGGGAAGGAGGACGGAGGAGGCCCTGACGAGGAGGGAGAGGGCGCTCGGGGGCCGCGGCTCGAGGGCGCTCGGGGCCAGGGGCTGCAGATCCTGGCCAGAGGGAGGTCGGCCGGCGGCGACGCAGGAGAAGGGCGCGTCGAGGGGGAGCCGCTCGGCCTCGCGGCGGACGGTCGATGCTGGAGGGCGCCTCGGCCTGAAGAAGGGAGGAACGGGCGCGGTGGTCGAAGTGCAAGGCGAAGAGGATGAAGGCCGCAGGGAGGAACGGCGACGGCGAGGCGGAGGTGAGGCCGCGGAGGAGATCCCGCGGCGGCCGGCGGCTTCTGGAGATGGGGCGCGGGGCTCCTGGCCGCTGGGCGCTCGAGGAGGACGGCGGGCGTGGTCGCTGCGCACGGGAGAGCGGCGGCCCTGGTGGCGCGGCGCGGGAGGAGGCGACCTGGAGGAGGGAGGCCGCGGTGGTTTGGGACAGAGAGCGAGAGAGGGAGCGGAAGCGGGGCTCGCGAGCGAGGAGTGCGAGGGGTGGAGCGCAGGGATCGGGCGCTGCTCGAGGGACAGAGGGAGAGGGAAACGGGGAAGGAGAAAGGGGGTGCGGGGCTCGATGGGAGAAACCGGCGGCGCAGGAGGGGATGAGGAACGAGCGAAGGGGTGCGAGCTAGGGTAGGGTTTCGGTGGGGTTTGGGCCAGGAGATGGGCCAGGGAGGCCGCAGGACCTCATGGCCCAGGAGGCTTGGGCCTGAAGGGACTAGGCTGCTCTGTTGTTTTAAAAGATTTTAGCAGAAAACAAAAGAGAGAAGAAAGAAAGAAGAGGGGGTTAGGAGCTGAATTGCACAAGGGAATATTTTTCTCGGGCATCATGAAAAGAGCACGGTCCGAGAAAAATATAAAAGGCATGATTGGAAAAATAATTCAAACATATTTGAATTTAATTCAAATAGTTTGAACTAAGACTTGATGATTGAAGTGTCCAAAAATGTTCCAATTTTTGGAGGAACCTCGAAAGAACGGAAAAGAATTATTGGCAAGATTTTTAAGGAGAACTTGAATTAAAGAAGCATGGGGAATATTTGCAAGTGTGTTGGTTAATTCCGAACAAATGGAATATTTATTAATATAGCTCCCTAAATATTGAGAGGCTTTCATATGTTATAAAGAGAAGACAATCTTCCCTCGATTTAAATGGACCGAAGGTCCACACGGATTATTAAGGTTGGGATGCAAAATAAAAATGACATGATGGCATGATGACATGATGCAATGCAAAAATAAAAACACAAGCACAGAAGAAACACACGGGCAACCCGGAACATCTGGAATCTTCTGGAATCTTCTGGGATCTTCTGGGACGTCGGTCTCGGGCGTCACAAAGGACCAACATTATAACTCCTGGAAAGTTGTCCCAACCATCATATCTGACCGAGATTCAGATCCGATTAGTGTCATGATACCTCAGACTCGGGATATTCGAGAAGAAAAGGTGCAGCAGAAATCGACGAAATGACATTGCAGGATTATCGGGAAATGAACTATGGGAGCGGGTTCCCGAAACAATAGTTCATCATTAACCCAAGGATAGGATGAGGAGGTGGCTGATGGGCTCAGCGACAATTCATCGAGAATTCCAAACGGATGGATTTCCGCAATAATGTGCACAAGAAGATGACACTTGTCAATTCAAATGATATAATGTTGTATGCTCTAGGAAAACATACACCATTAATCATTAGTTGAAAGGTGTGCCCGAAATATGACCTTAGGTAGCAAGATCAATGTTAGAGTGACGATTCAATAACCAACAGTCTAAGAATGAATTGTCGATCGTTAACTTCAGAGCAATAGGGTTGCTAGAAGTACAGAACTCAAGCGGCATCGTTAGCATATTGGTATCCCGGTTGATACAACACGGTGACCAAGGAAGAATGGTGATGATGAGAAGTATCTTCATACCGAGAATTTCTAAGGGGTGGGGCAATCCCCACAACATTCTCGACATACAAGAGAGTAATACTTCAAGGCAGAACACAACACTAGCTGGAGAGCAATCTTAGACTTTTTCAAGGAAACATCGTTTTTTTTGTACTCATAATGTGGTCAAGTTCGCGATGAAAGGAAGTCAAGGGTGCTTTTGATGATAATAAAAATCATCGAGGGCAAAGGAAGGTATTTCTCAACATGAACACAGTTGATATCTCGGAAGAAGTCAAAGTGTTGAAGGTGATCCGACACATTTGCCGGGAGGTTTCAAGACGATGCAATCAAACAACAATGGCAACAAGCAAGGGAATGACGAAGTGGCAAGTTATAGGATCAATATATAAGATGAAAGCTCGGAACCAAAGTTGCCTTTCAAGACAAGCAACATGATGTTGAAAGCTCAACATAAGTCGTGCTCACACATTGAAGAATTCGTGCACCAGAGAAGGATGAGGTAGCACCGTCAAAGATAGCAAGACCAGGATGCAGCCGATAGTCTAGGAATGACTAGACTTAGTTCAGAATTTCCCAGTAAAAATACTAGCGGTATTTGATTTGTAGCGCGGAATAATTTCGCTAGTCGGTGTCCTCGGTTGACAACAACCCAGAACCCACAGAGTGATTACGACAAGGAAAGACATTACTCCAACAAAGTTAGTAAGATGTGGTGCAATGGCAAGACATCTTCGAGATACCAGGTGGTAATACTCGAAGGTAGAAAATGATATAAGTAGAACGGTTCATTGACCTATGACAATAGATACTTCAACCTTGCCAAAAATTTACGAGGCACTAGAATGAATTCCCATTAGATATATCAGATCAGGACAGCATGGTCGGAACCATAACTGTAAGGAATCAATTGAAGAATATCGAAAGAATCATACAGCTGGATAATCATTTTGCAAGAAGCTTTCGAGACGGTCTACATCATTTTCATGGGCATGAACACAAGTTCAAGGTCGACTCCCACTTCTTTAATGAATATCATTTCATTCACCTCTCGTCTTGATAAAACTATAGTGTTGGAATTTTATCTGGTAGAACACCGGAAGAGTATGACTTGTGAAAACTTTCAGGTTCTCACGGATTAGGGGAAGGCATAGGTTCAACCCATCGGGCATCTTAGTAACATATACCACAAGTTTCAAAATTAAATACTCAAGCTTGAAAGCAGAGCATGGTTGGCCAAGCAGAGGATATAATTTACCAAAGGCATTATGTATCAGGGAAAGAACTCACAAGGTGTCTGAATATGAAGGACACAGTCGGACAACAATCCAACAATTGATCGGGCGATCCACAACGGAGCTAATGTGAGTATCGGTACTCACTTAGAGGAAGAAAGAATGCAGAGGCATCAGATTCAAGAATCACCTGATTAGCCTGATGCTTAACTAGAAAGAAATTATGGTTTCCAAAACGAAGGATTAGAAGCTGATGCTCTGATCAAGGATGGATAAGTTGAAAACACTTAGTTGGACAATCAATAAAGGTTTGAATTGCCGAGAACTAACCCATGTCCAGAATGACGTCTAAGTCGGAAAGATAATTTTATAAAGGATAACCTCAAGACTGCGTGCATACGCACACATTGAATCAATAGGCTCAAAATGGCTAAGACAAGGGATATTAATGAAGACTACTAGTCATATGGAATTAACCACAATGCAAGTAGGCAAGAATTTCAAAAGTAACCGGTTGCAGAGGATTTTCAAAAGATCGAAAAGTATTCAAAAGAATTTTGTGAGACACATGAACAATTGAGAAGAACGGATCCTCGATAAATGTGAGGAAATAACCGTAAGGGTTTTCATGCGAGATAAAACAGCAAGACAGTAAACTCAAAGGATTCTCGGGATAACGGAGAATATTTCAAGGCATCTTGTAATAACAAGAGCGATGAGGAGTGATCATGAGAATGACAAGTGCATGCAAATATCGATAGGGATATATTGATGGCAGTGAATTGCATAGGCGATGAGCACAAGAGTCTCGGGAAAATATCGAGGGATATCCTCAGAATCTTCTGACGAAGGAGGTGATCTTCTGGAATGAGGGCTCTCCCGGAGAAATAGTTGCGAGAACCTAGAGTTAGAGTTAATAAAATCTTTTAACCTGAATAGAAGAGAGATCAGAGTCCCAGAGCATAGACGAGGAGTAAAAGATCCTAATACCACCCAATGGCGACGTGGGCCTATAAGCCGCACAACCATGTTAGTAAAGTTTTGTAATGACTAGACTCAACTTCGGCCAAGGAGTTAGAAAGGGGATTCCTACAGGCAGTCGGCTCTGATACCAACTTGTGATGCCCCCGATTTGTCCGTACACTAATCATGCACGCAAATGTGTACGACCAAGATCAGGGACTCACTGGAAGATATCACAACACAACTCTAGACACAAATTAAAATAATACAAGCTTTATATTACAAGCCAGGGGCCTCGAGGGCTCGAATACATAAGCTCGAAACACAAGAGTCAGCGGAAGCAATAATATCTGAGTACAGACATAAGTTAAACAAGTTTGCCTTAAGAAGGCTAGCACAAAAGTAACAACGATCGAAAAGGCAAGGTCTCCTGCCTGGGACCTCCTAACTACTCCTCGAAGCCGAACTTCACGTAGAAACATCCTCGGGATCCTTTGGGTCCTGGACTTCACCATCTGGTTGCGTCATCCGAGAAGAAGGGACAAAAGGGGAAAAGGGGGAGAAAAGCAACCGTGAGTACTCATCCAAAGTACTCGCAAGCAAGGATCTACACTACATATGCAATGATATCTGTATAAAGGGGTATTATCTGTGGACTGAACTGCAGAATGCGAGAATAAGAGGGGGATAGCTAATCCTTTCGAAGACTACGCTTCAAGCAGCCTCCATCTTGCAGCAGTAGAAGAGAGTAGATGGAATAGTAACAAGTATCAATGCTCCTGGCAGCCTCCGTCTTGAGTAGCTGAAGAGTTCACCGAGTAACATCGTATAGCATAAACCTACCTGGTAATCCTCCCGCACATCACCCTGTGAGAGAGCAACCACCGAGTTATATCTGGAACTTGTCTGGGTGTGTTTTATTAAGTATCCAGTTCTAGTTGTCATGAGGTCAGAGTATAACTCCAGGTCGTCCTTTTACCGAGGGACACGACTATTCGAATAGATTAACTTCCCAGCAGGGGTGGACCACATAACCCAGCACGCTCGATCCCATTTGGCCGGACACACTTTCCAGGGTCATGCCCGACCTCGGAAGATCAACACGTCGCAGCCCTACCTAAGCACAACAGAGAGGTCAGCACGCCGGTCTAAGTCCTAAGCACATAGGGGTCTGGGCCCATCGCCCAATGCACACCTGCATGTTGCGAGGGCGGCCGATGAGCAGACCTAGCAACCTCCATTACTAAGGAAGTTACGTTACGCGGTCCAACCCGACGCGCGCCGCTCAGTCGCTGACGTCAAGAAGGCTTCGGCTGATACCACGACATCGAGTGCCCATAACTATTCCCACGTAGCTGGTTAGTGCGTATAGGCCAATGGCCAGACTCAGAGCAAATACCAAGATCTCGATAAGCGTGTTATTACGAAATAACCGCGGACAACGACCAGGGCCAGGCCCACCTGTCTCCTAGGTGGTCGCAACCAGCCCTGTCGCTCCGCCACAAAGTAACCATCAGGGGGGCTGTTGGGAACCCAGGCCCACCACTACATGGGTGGAACCACCTGCCCCTTCAGCCCCCATATCCAATCATCATCATGAGTATGTAATAGTATAGAACATACCCGTGATCACCACCCGAGTGATCACGGCCCGATAGTATAGCATGGCAGACAGACAAGAATGTAGGGCCACTGATGGAATACTAGCATCCTATACTAAGCATTAGGATAGCAGGTACGGGTATCAACAGATGTAGCAACAATGACAGGCTATGCAACAGAATAGGATTCATCGAATCATCAATAGTAGAAATTCTAATGCAAGAGTAAGAGAGAAGAGAATAGGCGATATCTGGTGATCAAGGGGGGGCTTGCCTGGTTGCTTTGGCAAGAAGGAGCGGTCGTCGTCGACGTAGCCGCACACAATGGCATCAACATCGTCTCACAGTCTACCGGAAAGGAAGTAACGAAGGGGGAACACAATCAATAACATAGCAATCAAAAGCATAACAAATCATAACAAAGCAATACGCGGTGCTAGGGGTGGCCTAACGCGGCGGGAGGTGATACTGACGAAGGAGGGAAACATCTGAGAAAGTATCCCGGTGTTTCACGTTTTCGGACAGATGAACCGGAGGGGGAAAGTTGTGGGTTCGCTATGCTATGGATGTGCGGTGGACGAACAGACTGCGTATTCGGACACGTCTCATCGTTCTGAGCAACTTTCATATATAAATTATTTTCATCCGACTTATAGATTATTTTATATGAATTTTCAAAGATTTAAATGATTTTCTATAATTTTAGTATTTATTTTAATCCGAAATATTAAATGGCTAAATTGTTATGTGCACCAAAAAGTGCACACAGCCAGAGAGGCTGACCTCTGGGACCAGGGGACTAGGTTGACCCAGTCAAAGGTTGACCAGTCAACCCGGGCATGGGGTCCACACGTCATAGTCACAACACCATTAAACTAAATGAGGTATAATCTAAAAAGATTGGGCCCGGTACAATAGGCTAAGTAACACTTAAATTAGGTCTTGTCTAATTAAATCGTCGGATTAATTAAACCCACCAGCCACACACGCCAAGGCATGGCCGTGCCTCACACATGTCCACGCAATGCTCATGGTGGCCATGGCCATGGCACGAGCAGCGTACGCGAGCGACCAGGAGGCGCGCGAGTGGCCAGGGCTCACACAAAGCAACAAGCAGCAGCAGCACATCAGTAGCATCAGTAGCAAGCGCCGGCAGTCATTGTGGCGCAAACAGCGGCACCAAGAGCTGTACGTAGAGCAGCAATTAGAGCAGCAACAACATTAGCTAGCTGGCTGTAGGAGCGGCAACACCATTAACAACAGCGGCGACATCGCAACAACAAGAATTAGCAGCGCACGCAAGCAGCGGTATGAGCATCACTGCCACAATAACATTAATATTCAATTAGTACCTAAAATAGTAACATTAATTACACCACTGCCACAATAACTTTGACACCTAGATAAAATAGTTTAGTATTTTATCAAATATAATGGGGTTATAATTAATTGTTTTTGCTGCAGTTTTAATCACTTTAGGGTATTTAATTATTTTCTAAAGATGTTGTTTCTCCACAAATATTATCCACGATTTATTTGTCACATTAAGAACATTTTAGTTTTGACTTTTGAAAACTTTAATTGTTTGACTTGATTTTGAATTAGAAATTTGAATCGTTTTAAACTAACGCGGGATTAACAACGATAGCCACGGTGACACGGCATCATTAACAGGGAATTACTGTAGCTTGAATATCCGGACATCACAACTTCACTTATATCTTTTGAGTTGGATAGTTTTTGCTCTAGTGCTTCACTTATATCTTTTAGAGCATGGTGGTGGTTATATTTTGAAGAAATTGGTGAACTCTAATGCTTCACTTATATCTATTTGAGAGTCTATTAAAACAATATGGTAAAGTGTTTAGGCTAAAGAAGCTAGTCTTCACATGATAAACATCCAATGTCAATGTAGTAAAAAAATTCACATCAAGTGCATTGAATAGAAAGAGATGTTGGATGCTTGATAATTGTTTTGAGACATGAGGATAGTGATATTAAAGTCATGCTAGTGGAGTGATTATGAAATTGAGAAATATTTGTGTTAAGGTTAGTGATTCCCGTAGCATGCACGTATGGTGAACCGTTGTGTGACTAAGTTAAAGCATGATGTATTTGTAGGGTGTCAACCTTTGTGTGGAGGTCGGGGGCGCGCGATGGTTAACTCCTATCAACCTCCCCCCTAGGAGCATGCGTTGATTGCTTTGTTTTGATGACTCGTAGATTTTTGCAATAAGTATATGAGTTCTTATGACTAATGTTGAGTCCATGGATTATACGCACTCTCACCCTTCCACCATTGCTAGCCTCTCTTGTACCGCGCAACTTTCGTCGGTGCCATAAACCCACTATATATTCTTCCTCAAAAAAGCCACCATACCTACCTATCATGGCATTTCCATAGCCACTCCGAGATATATTGCCATGCAACTTTCCACCGTTCCGTTTATATGACACGCATCATATTGTCATATTGCCATGCATGCTCATGTAGTTGACATCGTATTCGTGGCAAGGCCACCATGCATAATCTTTTCATACATGTTACTCTTGTTTCATTGCACATACCGGTACACCGCCAGAGGCATTCACATAGAGTCATACTTTGTTGTTGTAGTATCGAGTTGTAATTTCGTGTTGTAATGAAAGTGTGATGATCATCATTATTAGAGCATTGTCCCATGGGAGGAAAGGCTGAATCTATAAAGCCCCTCCACAAAAAAAAAGAAAAAAAAGAAAGAAAGGCCAAAGAAAAAAAAAGAAAGGACCAAAAAAAAGAAAAAAAGAAAAAAAATAAAGAAAAAGGAAAAAAAGGGACAATTGCTACTATCTTTTTCCACACTTGTGCTCCAAAGTAGCACCATGTTCTTCATTGTAGAGAGTCTCATGCTTAGTCACTTTCATATACTAGTGGGAATCTTCGTTATAGAACTTGGCTTGTATATTCTAATAATGGGCTTCCTCAAATGCCCTAGGTCTTCGTGAGCAAGCAAGTTGGATGCACACCCACTAGTTTCTTTTGTTGAGCTTTCATTCATATTTAGCTCTAGTGCATCCATTGCATGGCAATCCCTACTCACTCACATTGATATCTATTGATGGGCATCTCCATAGCCCGTTGATACGCCTAGTCGATGTGAGACTATCTCCCTCTTTTTGTCTTCTCCACAACCACCTCTATTCCACCCATAGTGCTATGTCCATGGCTCACGCTCATGTATTACGTGAAAGTTGAAAGGTTTGAAAAGATAGAGTATGAAAACAAATGCTTGGCTGAAATCGGGGTTGTGCATGATATGAATATTTTGTGTGATAACAAGGGAGCATAGCCAACACTATATGATTTTGTAGGGATAACTTTCTTTAGCCATAGTATTTTGAGAAGACATGATTGCTTTGTTAGTATTGCTTGAAGTATTGTTATTTCTTATGTCAATATAGACTTTTATCTTGAATCCTTCAGATCTGAACATTCATGCCACAATTAAGAGAATTACATTAAAAACTATATTGGTTAGCATTCCACATCTAAAATTCTTTCTTTATCGTTTACCTACTCGAGGACGAGCAGGAATTAAGCTTGGGGATGCTTGATACGTCTCCAAAGTATCTATAATTTTTGATTGTTCCATGCTATTATTTATGAAGTCTCGGATGTTTAATGGGCTTTATCATTCACTTTTATATCATTTTTGGGGCTAACCTACTAACCCAAAGGCCAGTCCAGACTGCTGTTTTTTTTGCCTATTTCAGGGTTTTGCAGAAAAGGAATATCAAACGGAGTCCAAACGGAATGAAACCTTCGCGAGAGATATTTTTGGACGAAATCATGCTCGGGAAACGTCAGGACCAAGTCAGGGGACGTAGGGCCAGCCCTCGATGGTGGGGGCCGCGCCCCCCTTCCCAGGGCACGCCCCCTGCCTCGAAGCTGGCCCACACGGCCCCCGGTGCCCCCCTTCTTCCTATATATACCTACGTACCCCAGAAACTCCATACGCAGAGAGAAAACCCTAATTCCACCATCGTAGCTTCTGTTCCAATGGAGATCCCATCTTGGAGCCTGTTCCGGGAGGGGGATCCATCGCGGAGGCCTTCATCATCATCATCATCGCCCTCACCATGAGTTATTAGTACTTTACCACAGACCTCCGGGTCCATAGCTAGTATCTAGATGGCTTCTTCTCTCTCTCTGGATCTCAATACAAAGTTCTCCTCGGTCTTCGAGGAGATCTATTCGATGTAATCTCTTTTTGAGGTGCGTTTGTCGAGATCCGATGAATTGTGAGTTTATGATCAAAGTTATCTATGAAAGATATTTGGTTCTTCTCTGAACTTTTTATGTGTGCTCATAATATCCTTGCAAGTCTCTTCGAATTATCGGTTGGGTTTGGCCTACTAGATCTATAGTTCTTGCAATGGGAGAAGTGCTTGGCTTTGGGTTCAATCTTGCGATGTCCTTTCCCAGTGACAGGAGGGGCAGCAAGGCACGTATTGTATTGTTGCCATCGAGGATAAAAAGATGGGGTTTTCATCATATTGCTTGAGTTTATCCCTCTACATCATGTCATCTTTCTTAAGGCGTTACTCTGTTCGTATGAACTCAATACACTAGATGCATGCTGGATAGCGGTCGATGTGTGGAGTAATAGTAGTAGATGCAGGCAGGAGTCGGTCTACTTGTCTCGGACGTGATGCCTATATACAATGATCATGCCTAGATAGTCTCATAATTATTCGCTTTTTTATCAATTGCTCGACAGTAATTTGTTTACCCGCCGTAGAATATCGCTTTCATCAGAGAAGCCACTAGACAAAACTATGGCCCCTGGGTCTATTCTCAACATATCAATCTACAGCTATTTTACTTTTACCGCTTTTATTTGCTGTTTTATTAAACCAAAAATACCAAAAATATTATCTTATCATCTCTATCAGATCTCATTCTTGTAAGTGACCGTAAAGGGATTGACAAGCCCTTATCGCGTTGGCTGCGAAGTTCTTATTTGTTTGTGCAGGTGCGAGGGACTCGCACGTGGTCTCCTACTGGATTGATACCTTGGTTCTCAAAAACTGAGGGAAATACTTACGCTACTGTGCTGCATCTCCCTTTCCTCTTCGTGGGAATACAACGCAAGCTCAAGAGGTAGCAAACTCCTGTCCATAAACTAGCACCGATAGACCCAGTCACCAACTTAAATATGGTACTCGTCAACACTGCTTCAGCACCCCTGCACACTTTGTCTGACCATATGTGGTCTGACCATATGTCTGACCACCAGTGCCCTGGCCTGTCGCTGTGTCTCATGCTTACCGCACGCCTTGCCGCTATCACCGCGTCGAGCCTCTGCTATCCTGGTCCAGTCTCACAAGGTCGCGAACCCACACCACTCAAACCCCTACTGCAGAGAACCACCGATCATCACCGACCGATGCCAAGTATGACGTCTCCATCAGACCACTGGCCTCAGTCCGATCCACGTGTCTCTCGCTATCCCGCTGAAATAGGCTTCGATTCTCCGTGCACTTACGCCGTAGCCCCTCCATCAGCACAAAGTGTAGTCATCCATTAGACTCCAGCTCCACCTTCAACATGACTTCATGTAGCTGCGCCTTGCTACCCCGCGCCTTGCCGACTTCAAACTCTCTCATGTGTGCACCATCTTGAATCAACCCCGCGCCATAGTCTGTTGAAGCCACACAAGCCCTCGGGCCTGCACCACATGTTTCCACGCCCCAGAAGTCGGCCACCATCAGCATCACGCTCCTATGTCGTCGTCGCTGAAATCACCACCGTCTTCTGCTTTGACCAACATCCCCGTCGATCCATCAGACTGTCCAGTCCGACCCAGTCGAAAGTATCCGACTGCGACCATGCTCCACCCTGCGCCGTGTCCTTCCCACACATCTTCGTGCATTGATTGACGCCCTGTGTATGCATGATCCTGCAAGCCGAGCTCTAGACTCCTCCGAGCCTTATACGCACATCGTCAGTTTACCGTTGTCTCTGTCGTAGGACGTTCTAACTGACCAAAAGCCATCAGTCCGATCACGCCCCACCAGTTGTCCTCCTGCCGTGTGGCTCTCCGGTCACCCGCTGCTCACCTAATGGCTTCTCTCACAAAAACCATCAGGACTCGCACGACTCTGTATTTGTTTGTCCACGTCGTCCATGCTCTACGGCCCCGACAACACTTGCAAACCTAACTCTGCCAATTATTGTAGTCCCCTGAGCAAGTTGATCATGCCAACACCATCTAAACTATACAAGAATCATCCCTGCTGCCCATGACACCTTGATATTCCTTGCAATTGTCTAACCACGAGATATAATCGCAATCCAACAGCCAACACTAGTCCTCCTCTTACACATCATGTATCTTCCTGATGCATGCACTCCATGTACATTCGACTAGCACAAACAACACCAAATATGCAACGTGTCCTGAATCCTGCCCTTGACTTTTGATTGCTCTTTTCCTTTTAACAAATCTGCACCCTGCTACACGTACGGACACATGCATCCAACCCATCCGCTGCTCCGCTGTACTCCACAACACCATGGCCCTGCTTTCGCCTGCTTGTCAATACCGTTTGGGTTGGCCCGCCATGCTGCCGCTCATCCAGCCTGCGCTGATCTCTGGCGGTTGTGCCTAGCGCGTCCAGATTGTACTGCCGCTCCCGCAGCGTCAGGCTTGGCCTTACGTGACCAGACACGCCTGCTCCGAAGTCGATTCCGGCCACATCTAAACCGCGTAGCCGCCGCTCGATCGATCCAGCCCGATCCGGTCTGGTCCACGTCGCCCCGTGCACCTCCTGTGCATCGCACGATGCGCCGCCGTGTAGCCAATCTGCTGATCCCGATTACTTTTCCATCCTCCAATCAACAACCGCAGCCTCAAATCGAACCTTGCTCATGATACCACTTGTTAGAATAAATCCGAGGCGCATTGTCGATTTACCAAGGATCAAGCAATCACACAAGCACGACACCGAGATTTGTTAACGAGGTTCACCATTATGGCTATATCCCCGGGGCCTGACTACGGGCGCTCCTCCCCGTGACACTGTCACAATACCGCACCCCTGGCCGACCGGGCGCCGGCACACGCCGCTGACTCCCCCCGTGCCCGTGCTATTGTGTTGGCATAGGTTACATCGTGTGTCTACCCTCACTATATAAGAGAGGTCTAGGATACAAGTGTCCTACTAGGACACGACTCTATATCCTATCTTAACACGATACTACTCAAAGTCCGACTGTAACCTACCTTGTACACTAATATTCGACACAACTCTACCAGCTACTATGTTCATGAATGCAGTTGTGCATTGTGTTTTTTCTTTTGTACTACAGGCTTCTACGGTAGAAGACATTGAAGCCCGTTGCTCCGAAGACTTCTGTTGGTCATTATCAAATGAAGTACTCATGATTTAGATGGGGTGGTGAAATCCATATGGTAGTTGTAGTTCTTTCAAATACACTTGTGTCATCTGGCTTCAGTGTTTGAGCCTTTTGAGATTTGGAGTTGTACTGATAGTATTCGGCGAGTGTCCCTTCATTCTTTTGATCAGAAACATGCCCTGATTGACCAGGAGTCAGTATACATCATTGGCCACTTTTATGAAAGCAATATTCTCCAGGTGGATGAATGATGCTGGCCTGAAGAAGGAGCAGATGCATTACGAGACGCAGCTGCCAGGTACCGTACCATGGCCTTGTACAGTTTGGTCGTTCCTCCATGACTGCCAGGTGCTCATTCGCGATGCAGCGGCACTGGGCAAGCTATAAGCACTCCCTTTTTATCGCTGAGAAGTATGTCTTGATAGTCTCATGGCTGGCACTGCAGAAAAAATCAATGTGCCTTGCCTTCCCTGTTCTGTTTGTTCAATGGGTGTGTCTAGGTATCAGTCCACTAAGACTTAACCAAGTCTCAGTCAAGTGATATAGCATATGGAAAGAAAAAGGAAAAATCGAAAAAAAATTGTACGAATCTCAATGCAAGATCAATGGAATGTAACATCGACTGAGACATAACAAAGTCTAAGTCAACTGAGACTTAGCGAGACTGTTGTTCAATATGCACGCATTTGTGCCTTTCAATTCAATGTCTGAACCAGCAACATAGGCGCGTGATGCCTGTTCTATTTGTTCAGCATGCACTTTTGCATTTTTGAGTTAAAAAAACATCTCAACCGTGACACAGGCGCACGATCTCCATCTCGACGGCGAGTCAGCGGCGGCAGCCGGCCACGTTTCGCTCGGCGTGCCACTGTTATTGGCTCGAGAAGGTAGCTCATTGTTTAGTGTTAGAAGAGAGAGAGGGGTTTTGGTGGAATAGTTGTTTTATTGATTGAGCCTCGTGGGCATATATATAGGAGTACAATGATCTACTTGGAGTACAAGACAAGACAGAACAAATCCTAGTCTATCTCTTCTTTCCTAATAAACATTATACTCAACACACCCCCGCAGTCACAACGGTAGCGACACAGACGGTGAGACTGGAGAAGAATACGAAGGCAAGCCGATAGACATCCCCCCCCCCACAGTCGTAACGGTCGTTGCATCGCAGAAGTCGTGGCTGGAGTGGAAGCCAATAAGGTTGCTCAAGCAAGGCGGTAGCCCTTTGTGCCGTTTGTCGAGGTAGCCGAGAGCGTTGGGTGGTGGAGCCGTGGTCGAGGTAGCCGTGCGAAGAATGCCGTGGTCGATGTCGAGTCGGGGTAGCCGGTGTCGAGGAAGTCGCCGTGGAGCTGCAGGCGCAAGGAGGCGCTGAGTTAGTCATGGGTGCAGTGGTGTCGAAGTAATGGTGCGCCGGGAAGAAGACGTTGTTGACGATGCATCGCGGCGGGTTTGCCAAGCCCAGGGACACATCGTAGACGAAGGCACACACCAGTGTTGCCAGCACCGGGCATGCGTAGACGGACGAAGACGTAGTTGACGAAGCGCTGACCAGGCTTGCCAGACCCGAGGACACGTCGTGGATGAAGGCACGCATCGGTGTTGCCATCACCGGGCATGCGTAGACGAAGGACTTGCATGAGCTGTACGCCATGTCGGAGAAGTCAGAGGGGCCAGCAGAGAAGAACTCGATGACGATTGCGGCGTCCATTGGCGCGGGGCCAATGTCGCCCGCGGTTGTCGGAGTAGATGAAGCGGTCGGGGGGGGGGG